>CM053602.1:61361791-61414590 GCA_028646575.1 Pseudocheirus occidentalis | reverse complement strand
CGGTCGAGGGGGGGGCTGGGGGGGCCAAAGTTCCCGACGGGGGGGGGAAGGGGTAGCCGAAGATCCGTCCACTATGGGGGGGGGCGGCTCCGGCTGGCCGAACCTTAGGCCGCCCTCGCCCTCCCCCACCGTAGCAGTGGGACAGCCTGGTCTGGCGCGGGGGTGGGTGGGCGGCCAGAGGTCAGGACGGCGGGGGGGGGGGGGTTAAAGGGGGAGAACGGATTGCTTGAAGGTCCGGCCGAAGGGGGTTGGGCGGGGCAGGGGCTGCTGAAGATTCGGCCTGCGGACGCCGGCCCCCAGCTGGGCCGAGCCGGCCTAATTTTTCTCCCCGCATCCCCATCCCCAGCGGGGTGGGGCGGCCTAGCCTGTCGGGCGATGGTGTCCGTAGGTTGGGCAAACTGGGGGCGGGGGTGGGGGTGGGAGCGTCGGCGGCGACGGTGCTAGCTTGCATCTTGCCAATCCCCCAAACCTCCCCCCTGGCCCAGGGCGACGGGAGGGGGGGCGGTGCCGCGCCTGGATGGGATGCCGGGGCGCCGAGCCCCCTTTGCTGCAGGGAGTGGGGGCGCAGCACCCCTATACTCACAACTCTCACTGAGCCCGACACCTAGGCCAGCCTTGCGGGAGGGGGAGGATTAGCTGGTGAGGTGGGAGCTGCTGGCCTCCGATCCCCCTCCTCTCGCTCTCTCCCCCTCCCCTTTCCTCTTCCCCTCCTCTCGCTCTCCCCCTCCCCTCTCCTTTCCTCTTGCTCTCCCCCTCCCCTCTCTTTTCCTTCTGATTCCATCTCATTCTCTCCCCCTGCCTTCCCCTCTCCATCCCATTCCATAGATGGCTGCTCAGGTGTCTGTCTAGGTGTAGCTCTACTTCACCTTCCATAATAAACAGAAAAGGAAAAGCTCTCCTGAGAAATAAGGAAAATGAAGAATAAACAATATCCTTTTTTTTTTTACTTTTTCAAAACGTCCATTGATGTCATTTTAAAATTATTTTTGTTTCTCTTTAATAATCATTAAGTGCCTGCTTTGAGCCAGGCATTTGAATACAAAATACAGAAGTGAGACAAACAGACCTTAATTCGTAATCTATTGGAACAGTTGTAGTATTGTTAACTACATATTACATACATAATAATATTCACTAAATACCACTATATTACACCTTTACTTTAAAAACCCTTCAGCCTGCCCCCATTCTCCCTTGCTTGAAGTCCAAACTCCTTAGCCTGACATTTGAGGCCCTCTGCTGTCTGTCCTTAACCAACAGGTTTAACCCAATTTCCCTAATTCGATGATTTCCCTGATTATCCCGTTAGTCCTAAATGAATTCCCCCAGTCTGCTTCCTCAGCTGCCCCACACCCTCAGTACTCCTTATGAATTTCCCACAGTGTTTATTTTATGACAGGGGCTCTTAACCAGGGTCTGAGAACTTTTTTTTTTAATGGTTGAACATAAAAATATTTGTATAACTATTTTAGTAAAATTGGTTTCTTTTGTAATCCTGTGTGTTTAAAAACATGATTCTGAGAAGAGGTCTGTAGGCTTTCACTAGCCAGCCAGACCATTTCATGACACTACTGAAGTGAAAGCCCCTGCTCCTTGGGATTCTCTTTTTATGTTTTTTTTTTCAAGTCAGTCACCCTGTTAGACTCTGGTATTTCATTCTTGTTTCATGTAAATCATTGAATTCAGAGTTCACTTAATTAACCTGTTACCTCATCCTCCCCAAAGCACACATCATTGTGGACACTTACTTGGAAAATGTTTCTTGATAGGTTGAATCTTCCTTCATCTGAATGGACTTGGTATTTTTTTTTCTTCTGGTGGTATAAGTTGTAATTTTATCATTGGAAGTAATGGAGCTCATGACTGCCTTTGGGCTTTTCTCTAGGTCGACACCACCAAGGTTGTCCACATCCACTCTGTCATCGTTCTGAGACGTTCAGATAAGAGGAAGGATCGAGTGGAAATTTCTCCTGAGCAGCTTTCTGCTGCTTCTTTGGAAGCAGAAATATCCTTTGGGTAGGGGGCAGCTGTAGCCAAGGGGGCTCAAAGGGACTAACATCAGGAAGCAGAAAGGGAAATCTTTTTCTTTTGTAAAGTCTGAAGACCCCAGGGTCAGATCTTATCACAAGGGAAGGGAAGGGAAGGGAAGGGAAGGGAAGCTGAATACACACCCTCTTAGGATGCCATTTGAGCATAGTGAACATGCAAAGAGCTAACAGTGTGCCATAGTATTGCATGAGAACTAGTGAGGATGGGGGGCTTTTAGGGAAGCCCCTGAGTGAGTCTATAGTGATTGCTGCTGAAAGCCACCTGGGGAACCTGGGCAGATTGCTCCAGGGACCCTGACCCCTGCTGTCAGCCGGAATCCCAGAAGTTGTACTTGGGATTTCTAAAGAATTCATGATAACCAAGTAACTACCTTGGCTGTCAGTTGTTATACTGCTCCAGAGGAAGATGCTGGCATAAGGACAGAAATGAGAAAAGAGCATGGAAAAGAATGATCAGAATACTAACAGAGATAGCAGTGACTAGTAAGCTAGAAGTGGAATTTTTTTATGAAAAAAATGATGATTTGGGGGAAAAGTTAAAATATTAAATACTTTTAAAAGCACACTTACATATTTGAAGTTAATTTGTTTAAAAACATAAGAATGGATTACACACATGTGTGTATGTGTATATTTATATATATACACATACACATATATATCCATACACACACTACATATACATACATATATTAGAAAATTCTCTCTGCTCAGATTGTTCAACCTAGAGTATTCTATTTGATTTCTTTGAGTTTTAGGAAAAAGAGAAAAATTCTGTTCACATAAGAGTAAAACAGGTAGTATCACAACACTTTTGCCTCTGACATACATCAGTTCCATGATCTGATCAGATCACTTGGGCAGCTTCAGTACCTCAAACTAGAAGTCACCAAGCTGTCTGTGTAGGTAGAGGGCCTTCTAGGGAGCTCCCTAGCCGAGTTCAATCCCAGGTTCAGTTAAAAGCAAAAAAAGTGGAAGACAGAGATGGGTTGTTGTTTGATCTTAATGACCTCAGTGGTATCATGGAACTTTATAGTTTGGTGGGCCTTTAAAAGCATTCTGAACTCCCTTCTACAACATACATATCAAATTTAGCTTCTGCTGAGAAAGGTTGAAAAGAGGCTGAAAGAAGTGGAGGAACTTATTCTAGGCAGCCTTAAGAAGAGCCACAAAAGGGAGAAAAGATAAGGGATGATAGTGGGAATAGATAGATCGAGGGAGGGTTTTTTGAGGATGGGGCGGAGACATGGGCACTTTTGTAGGCAGTAGGGAAGCAGCCAAGAGATGGAGAGAGATTGGAGATGAGTGAGAGTGGGGACGATGGAGAAAGGGGGTAGGTGGTCTGTTGGAGGAGATAGAATAGGGATTGCTTGTGTTTGGAGAGGGATTGGCCTTGGTAAGAAGTGAGGCCATTTCATCATGTGAGACAGGTGAAGAAAGAGAGAGGGCCAGAGGGTACCTGAGTAACCCAAGAGGTGGAAGATGGGAGGAGAGGATGAATGGTCTCAAATTTTTTGTGTGTGAAATATGAGGCAAGGTTTTCAGCTGAGGAGGAGGGAACAGGGAAGCCATGGGAGGTATGAGGAGAGATGAGATTTAGAAGAGCCACTGTAGAGAGTGAGTTGATAAGGCAGGTGGAGGATTGTCTGACAACAGTGAGATTGTGATTTTCTCTACCTTTGTTCAGCAGCTTGTGTGTAGGAGCAAGTGGGAGGGATGGTGGGAGAGATCCTAGGCTGAGGCTTGACAGAAAAATCAGAGATAAGATAAAGGCTTGAGGGACTTGAGAGGAGGCCTGGGTAGATGTGAGTTTGTTTATGGGGGAGTCAAGATAGGCAGAAGGGGAGAGAGTGGCTAATTCCAGGAATGATGACCTAGGAGACATTTGAGGGGTCAAATGTCCATAGTTTGGACAAAGAGTTGGGTTTGGTAAGGGAAGGTGGAAGGAAAAGGAGAAAAGCCAGTAGATTATGGTTGGATGAGATTTCAGAATTCTTGAAAACAGAGGTGGTACATTTATGGGTCATGGCAAGATCAAGGGTATGATCTTTGTGTGTTGCTGAGGTGGTGTGGAAGAGGAGGTCACCCCTTCCATAATTTGTCATTTTCTGGTTTTTTTGTTAATTTTGCCAGGCTGATGGATATGAGGTAGATCTTCAAGTTGGTTTAATTTGTATTTCTCCAGTTATTAGTGGTTTGAATAATTTTTCTGTGGTTCTTGATAGCTTGGGTTTCTTCATTTGCAAACTGCTTGTTCATATCTTCTGCTCATTTGTTAATTTATTCATGAATGGCTTTTGTTCAGTTCCTTATATATATTTTGAAAATGAGATCTTTATCAGAGAAATTTGATGCAAAGATTTTTTCTTGTTAAATGTTTCCATTCTAATCATAGCTGCCTTAGATTTGTTTGTGCTGAAACTTAATTTTAATGAATCAAAATCATCCATTTTGTCTTTTGCGTTTCTGTTTCTACTTTGTTTAGTTTTGAAGTCTTCCCCTATCCCTGGACCTGAAAGATTTTTTTTCCCTTGTTCTTGGTAATAGCTTTTCTATCCAGGTCATGTAACTATTTGGAGCCTCTCTTAGCTTATGGTATGTATAGAGTATTAATCTAAAATTTGCTTTTGCTAAACTGCTGTCCATTTTGCACAGCAATTTGTGTCCAGTATGGGATGGTAGGTGGGGGGGGCCCTTAGGCCACCTTCTTCCCCCCCCCCCCCCCCCCCCCCCCCCCCCCCCCCCCCCCCCCCCCCGCCCCCACTGTCACAGTGAGACGGCCTGGTCTGGGTCAGGGGTGGGTGGGCGGCCAGAGGTCAGGACAGCACGGGTGGGGGTGGGAACAGGAATGAGTTGCTTGAAGGTCTGGCTGAAGAGGGTTGGGCAGGGCAGGGCAGGGGCAGGGGCAGCTTAAGGTTCAGCCTGATTTTTTTCTCCAAATCCCCACTAACTAGCAGCTTCCAGCTTTGTTTTGTTTCTTTTGTTATCTACCCAATCTGCTCACTACTGCTAGACCTCTCTATTTTTTTTTCTTTTGGGGGTTAAGTGACTTGCCCAAGGCCACATGGCTAGTAAGTGTTAAGTATCTAGTGTCCTATTTGAACTCAGATCCTCCTGACTTTCAGGGCTGGTGTTCTATTCACTGAGCCACCTAGCCACACCTCTATTCTATTCTTTTAAACCATTTAAAATTGTTTTAATGATATTTCTTTGTAATATGATTACAGAACTGCTGCTACTAGGCTCCTTTCCTTCCCACTTTTATTTTGGTCATGATTTCTCTTGAAATTTTTTTTCCCTTCGTCCCTTCAAATGAATTTCATTTTTATTTTTTCCACCTACCAAAGTAATCCTTTGATTTACATGGCATTGAATGAGTTAATTTAAGTAGTAGTATCATTATTATATTAGTTTGACCTGTTGTACAGTTGTTTAAGTTGTGACTCCATTTCGGTGTTCCGGAAGTTCCGTTCCGTGACTCCATTTAGGATTTTCTAGGCAAAGATACTAGAGTGGTTTGCCATTCCCTTCTCCAGCTTATTTTACAAGTGAGGAAAATGAGGCAAACTGGTAAGTGACTTGCCCAGGGTCACATAGCTAGTAAGTGTCTGAAGTCAAATTTGAACTCAGTAAGATGAGTCTTTCTGACTCCAGGCCTGGTACTCCATCCACTGTGCTACCTAGCTGTCCTGTCTTAGCCTACAAATTTTCCAATATTTAAGTGTCATTATTTTTGTAAACAAGTTATATTCTTATAGTTCCAGGGTATGTGTTGATAGGTAGATCTCTAGGTACTTTTATGCATTCTGTAATTATTTTAAATGGCATTTTTCTTTCTGTCTCTTCTGGCTGGGTATTTTTGGTAACAAATGCTGATAATTTAGGTAGATTTATTTTATAGCCTTCACATTTGCTAAATTTATCATCTTGATTAAGTTTTAGTTGACTCTGTAGGATTTTCTAAGTATGTTATCACCAAAAGTGAGTATTTAGGTTTTGTCTCTCAATTCCATGTTCTTTTCTTATTGTTATTGCCAACATTTGTAGCTCAGTAACATATAAAAGTCCTGGCAGTAGACATCTTTGCTTTGCCCTTGATCTTATTGGAAAGGTTTCTAGTTTATCCTCATTACATATGATGGTGAATCTTGGTTTTCTGGTATGTATTATTTATCATGGAAAGGGCCATTTATTCCTATATTTGTGTGTATGTATGTGTGTGTGTGTGTGTGTGTGTGTGTGTATAATCATTTAATATAAATTTAATAACCTCAGTAAGGGCCAGGGACAGAACTAATCAACCAGAAGAAGAGCCTGGACCTAATAGCTTCTTTGTTCTCTGAATAAACTCAGAGAATCCCTCTTCCTGTGTCAACAAAGCCAGATGGGGCTGACTTTATGGCCATTAAGGATGAGACCCTCAACCCAAGGCACTTTCTTGAAGAATGGGACTTTTTCTTATCTTAATATTTTTTTGGACATATACTGTGTTATGGAATGTTAATGGTGAAGAAAACACAGATACCCTGAGTCATAATTTCAGTTGACACTTTGTCAACTCTTACTGTATTTACCACCTATTCAGTTAAGAAAATTCCTTTCTAGGTGGCACAGTGAATAGAGCACCGGCCCAGGAATCAGGAGGACTTGAGTTCAAATATGGCCTCAGACAACACACAAACTAGATGTATGACCTTGGGCAAGTCACTTAACCCCAGTTGCCCTCCAAAAAAGTGAAAAAAAAAAGGAAGAAAAAAAATAAAATTCCTTTCTCATAAAGTGATTAAACCTTTACGGAGATCATAAATTTGAATGTTACAACCACCCTGAATTGGGATGGCTCTAAAATGTATTTAAGCCTTCTCACTCAGGCTGTCAGATTTTATCTGGCTCCATACGTGTATATATTCAACTAGATTTAAGAGAATAAACAATACGGATTTATATTTCACCTCATCTGTTTGCTTCCTTTAACCAAACTTTCAGGTTGACTCCGTGTGTGTGTGTGTGTGTGTGTGTGTGTGTGTGTGTATGTGTGTGTGTGTGTAACAGGAATGGGTGCTGTATTTTGTTTGGGGAGAGCCGAGTTTGAATCCTGCTTTAGATAATTCCTAGCTCTGTGACCTTCTGTGCCTCACTTTCTTCATCAGTAAACTGGGGATAGCACCTACCTCCCAGGATTGTCATGAGCATAAAGCAAGATAATCTTTGTAAAGTGCCTTGTGAAACCTATATATAAATGTTATAGAATATTAGTTATTATTATTAATGTAGTCTGTTATTTTTATACATTTCCTCATATTTAACCAAACCCACATTCCTTGGAGTCAGTCTGATCATAGTGTGTGATTTTTGGATATGTTGCTGTAATCTCTTCGCTAATATTTAGATAAATATTATTTAATATTATAAAAATAAATTTAAAATATCATTTTTTAGAGGAGGGAAGGTAAGGCAATTGGGGTTAAGTGACTTGCCCAAGGTCACACAATAAACATTCATTTTTTGGAATTCTGAGTTCCACATTCTATCCCTTCTTCCTTCTCATTGAGAAGGCAGCAATAGAATATCAGTTATACACATAAAGTCATTTTGCTAATATTTTATCTAAAATATTTGCATCACTATTCATTTGGAACATTGGTCTGTCATCAGTTTATGTTGCTATTTACCTGCTTCTCTGTATTTGTCACATCTGTTGTTTCTTATAGCATAGTAATAGCCCATGCCATTCATGTACCATAGTTTGTAGAGCCACTGCCCAATGGATTGATCCATCCATCCACTCACTTTCTAGCACAGAAATCACTGCCATAAATATTTGGGTGTATGTGGGGACATTCTTTTTGTTGGTAACCTCTTTGGGATGTAAGCCTAGTTATGGACCCCCTGAGTCAAAGGGTATGGACACTTTAATCACTTTATTTGCATCATTCCAAATTTCTTCCCATCAATAAGCATTTATTAATCACCTGTCCCATGCCAGACACTATGCTAAACTCTAAAGATACCAAGACAAAAGTTGTAAAACAATTATTGCCCTTGGGGAGCTTACATTCCTTTGGGGAAAGCATAGAACATTTTCACATACAGTGAAATGCCAGGTGATTTGGGGAAGGTGGGGAGCGAGGAGCAATTGATGACATTTGGAAGAGCCTTATGTAGGAGTTGACACTTGAGTTGAGCTTTGGAAGAAATCCAGATTCTAGCAGGTAAAGGTGAAGAAGGAGTGTATTCCAGACATAGGTAACAGCCTATACAAAGGGATGTAGAAAGGAGATGATTTATTTTAAAATTTTATTTACGTTAATTTTATTATTATGTTTCATAATTCTGTATTATAATTATCAATTATTGTTATTTTGTTATGAGCTTTTATTTTTAATTGGCCAATATATCTCTCCTCCCTCTCTTTCCCACCAGAAATTCCCAGCCCAGCTAAGAACACCCATTATACATGTGTCTGGCCGATCAAAACAAAATTCTGTGTTGGCCCGTCCATGTGCCATAGGAGAGGTGAGGAACAAGTTTCGTTTTTCCTCTGAATCCTGCTTGGTCATTTCACTGTTAAGAATTCAGCAAAACAGTATTCTATCATATTTTCTACCATAATTTGTTTATTCCCCAATTTATGGGCATCCCCTCAGATTCCTATTCTCTGTCACCTCAAAAAGAGCTACAAATATTTTTGTATATCCTTAGGGTTTATTTTGTTTCTGACTTAGGACCTTTTTAGGACTCTCTGAATCTTCCCTCTTTATAAATCATTCTCTTCTCCTCCCCTTTCTCTCCTATTTACCTATTGAATGAAATTTATTTCCGTACCTAACTCTGTGTGTGTGTGTGTGTGTGTGTGTGTTCAAATGTCAGCTACTCACCTGAACCCTCACCTCCTTATTTGTAGAGATATCTACTTGTATAACCTTATTATATAAAAATAGTTGTCCCTAACCTCCTTTTCCCTACCCCGCCCAAAAAAGTGTATTCTTTTTTCCCTTCTCCATTCTTAAGCTCATCAAGGCATAACAGAAGTATGCCTGGGCCTTGTCTCTTTGACCTTCCTCTGTGGACCCTGGGAATTCCAAATATATCATGTCTTCATATTTGAATGTAAGCAGTTTGTCCTTGTTTATCCCTTTAGCATTATTCATTCATATTTACTTTTATATGCTTTCTCTTCAGTCCTGTGTTTGTATTTCAAAGTTTCTCCTCAACTCTGGTCTTTTCATCAGGAATGCGTAGAAGTCCCCTATTTCATTAAAGGTTCATCCCACCCTCTACTCCCCCATAGCATTATACTCAGTTTTGCTGGGTAAATTATTCTTGGCTATAAGCCCATATCCTTTGCTTTCTGGAATATCATATTCCAGATTCTCTGACTGCTAAATCATGACTGCTCCTGATTGTGGCTCCTTTGTACATGGACTTGTTCTTTCTGGCTATTTACAATATTTTTTTTCTTTTGACCTGGAAACTCTGGCCTTTGGCTATGATGTTCCTATGAGTTTTCTTTTGGGATTTCTTTCAGGAGGTGACTGGTGAATTCTCTTTCCATTTTGCCCCTGGTTCTAAGAGATCTGAGCATATGTTTTCTTGCCGTATGATGCCTAGGCTCTTTTTATGGTCATGATGTTCAGTTAGTCTAATGATTCTTACATATTTTTTTCTCAATCTATTTTCCAGGTCAACTGTTTTTACTATGAGATACCTTATACTTTATTCTATTTTTTTCTGGCTTTTCCTTTATTATTAATATTTTTTTGTCTTTTTGGAGGGGGGAAGGCAGGGCAGTTGGGGTTAAGTGACTTGCCCAAGGTCACACAGGTAGTAAGTGTTAAGGTCTGAGACTGAATTTGAACTCAGGTCCTTCTGACTCCAGGGCTGGTGCCCTATTCACTGTGCCACCTAACCACCTCTTTTGTTTTATTTTTTCTTGTTGCCTTATAGAGTCATTGTTGCCTGGGTAGGTTTTCTATACCTCTTGGTCAAGCTCTTAATCCTATTTCCATAGCTCTTGTTTTTTCCCCATTTTTTCCTCTAGCACTGACATTCCATTTATAAAAATCATTTTTTAAAATTCTTCTTTTGGGGGCAGCTAGGTGGCTCAGTGAATAGAGCACAGGCCCTGGAGTCAGGAGGATCTGTGTTCAAATCCAGCCTCAGATGCTTGACACAAAAACTAGCCGTGTGACTTTGGGCAAGTCACTTAACCCCAATTGCCCTCCAAAAAGAAAAAAAAAACTCTTCTTTTAAACTCTTGCTTCATCTTCCTGGAACAGTTGAGTTTGTGCCCAAGCTATGTTTTTTGTCTGTACCTTTGCTTGTAGATGTTTTGGAGTCCTCTTCTGCATCTAAGTCTTGAGCTTTCCTGCCACTATAATAATGACCCATTAAGATGGGGTTCTTTTTCTGTTTTCTGTTTTTGCAGCCTACTTACTGATTTCAGACTTGATGTCAGGCCTGGGCACTTCTGAAGGGAAGATCTGGGCTGATCTTCTTGCTGTACTTTTGGGTGTGTTGAGTGGTGTTTTATTCTGGGATCTCAGGACCAGCTTGGGCTGGGGACCTGCAAACTTTCAGTACTCCCAGAGGGGTCTGATCCAGGGCAAAGTCTGATTGCTGTGCTCCTGGTCTGAGTTCTATAAGTTGCTGACCTAGTTCTGAACAACAAGAGCCTTGCTGCTGGTCTTAGCCACTGGCAGCCAGCTAGACAGCTCTCTTGGTTCAGAGTTATAGAATTGTAGGCTCCCCTTTGGTTGGGGATTCCCACTTTGGTTATTTGTCTGCAGGCTGGATGCTGGAAGTGAGATTCTGGGTCCTGAGCCATACCACTGCTGCCCTCTGGATTTCCTCCTTTGTCCATTCACTGCTTATGACCTCCCTTTCCAGGGATATTATTCCTCTATACAGATTCCCTTCTCAGTCCATCCTGCATCTGTGACTCAGACTTGGGTAACAGGGGCCAAATCTGCCATTTTGCACCTGTCTCCACTGCAGTACATTCTGGTATAGGTCTGAAATTTCCTCTCTCTCTGGGTGTTGAAGTTCTTTTCTCCTGTTGTACTCCTGGCCCAACCTCAACCCTAGTGTCTAAAGCCCTCTCTGCCTGTCTCCCTCTGCTGAGCTGGGCTAAATGGAGGAATCACTGTGACTTTTTTTTTTAATATTTTGCCAGAATCAGGATCAAGCATATTTTAGATCTGTTCGGAGGAGAGTGTGGAAGTGATCTTACCCCTCTGCTTCTTCCTAGTCTGCCTTCTTGGCTCTGTACTCTCCAAGTAATGGCATTTGTAAGGAATGACAATTAGGCCAGTTAGTTGGACCATAGAGTGTGTGAAGGGGAGTAATATGTAATAAATTTAGAAAGAAAGATTGGAGCTGAGTTAGGAAGGGCTTTAAATGCCAAACCACCTAGGTTGTGTTTGATTCTGTATGTGAAACTGGAGCTCCCTGAGCAGGGGAGAGTGACATGGACAGGCCTGGGCTTTGGAAATATTGCTTTAGCAGTCATGAAGAAGAGCACAGATTTGGGGGGGGGGGCATACTGAAGCCAGAGAGCCCAATTAGGAAGCCATTATAGTAGTCTGGGCAAGAGATCTTGGGGGCCTGAACCTAGATGTGGCCGTGTGTAAGTAAAGCCAAGGGGATGGGTATGTGGAATGTGAACTGGCAACAGACTAGGATCTGAGGGAGAAGAAAAAGTTGTGGATGATGTTAAGATCTCAGTTTCCTTGTTAACGTACAATGAGCAGTTTAGACTAGAGGACCTCTAAGGTACATCCTGGCTCTAAAGCTGAGTTTTTGGTCACATAACCCAGTGTGGCCAATTGAGAAGCGAGAGGGAAAAACAGACTTATCTTTGAATACAGAGTGATGTATAAATGAAATGAATTTCATTGAATTTCAGTGAAAAAATTCAGTATGGTAAATTTTTAAATTTTGATCCTGAGAATGTGATTGATTTTCTTTCTAAACTCATTCATTGTTATTTTTTAAAGCTTGCTAGAGTCACAGAGGAAGAAGTCTACAAGATTCTTCTCTAGACCAAAATTCTAACTTGCCATCCCCTATAGCTATGCTTAGATCTTAGCACTCGATCCTTCCTTTCTTCCAGAGATCTTGTGTGAACTAATGTGCCCAGTGCACGGTTGGATGCCTGACTTGCCAGGTTTTCCCAGGTTAACCTCACTTTATGTAATCAGAGTCATACCTAGTCTGTTCTAGCACGCCTCTTCCCTTGGTGCCAACTGCTAAGTCCAACCTCGTCTGTTCAATGCTACCTCTGTTCAGTATGCCCCTTGTTCTTCATACTTGGAGCCCCTTCCATGTGGCAGATAGGCAGGTGGGCAGCTAGTTTTTGAGGGACCTGGTGTCTTAGAAGCAGATTAGAAAGCTGGGCCCTTCGCCTTTGCTTCTCAAGCCTCCTCCGTTCAAAGACAAGAATTTAGTTCTTGGCACATGTGTTCCTGAACAGCCTTAAGATACCAAAATATTTGGGGTAGCAGAGAACTGAAAACAGATTTGGTGCCCATCATTGCAGAATGGTTGAACAGATTGTCCGAGAAACTTGGGGACACTTGTATAAGTGAGTGGAAGCAGGAAAATTATATATCCAATGTCTACAACAATGTACCTGAAAAAACACTAGGATTCCACTGAAGGCTATGTAATCCTAGTGACCCATATTGGCCCTCAGGAGAGATGAGGAAATGTACCACCTGCCTTTCCTTGGAGACTTGGTTGACTATGGGTGTGAAGGGAAGTGGGGAAAGTGATCTTCCTCTGAAAATACTCCTGATTTGTCAGTATCTTTTCTAAATCATTGCTGGATTGAATTTAGTTAATTGGATTCAGTTACATGCAAATTCATATTCAGTGATTCAGTTTGCAAAAACCCTTGTGCTTGAAATAGTGGCATGTGACTTACCTACATTCTCATGCTCTCTGTTAGCTGTGTTACAAAAGTCAGTACTAAATTCAGATTCTGAATGTGGTGACAGGGTTGACAGAGATGTATAGGAGAAAGGTTAGTGGCCCTGTCCTCCTACTGGCTTCATATTTCCATAGGAATTTCAGCTTTTCAGAGCACCTTACAAACATTCTCATTTGAACTTCCCCATAGCCCTGTGAGGGAAGTCCTACAGGTATTAGCTTCTTTTACAAAGAAGGAAACTAAGACTCAACTGGTAAATGTCTGAGACCCCCAGTCTTCTAGACTCTACCTTCAGAGTGCCCATTATATGCTCTGAGTCAGTTAAGAAGCTGAGGCTGGCCAAAGAAGGCCAGAGAAGTAAATTCCTGTGAAGTGGAACCCTGAGCCAAAGAATGAAAGTTTGGGTATGAGTGCAAGACTCCCATGGGCAGAGTGATGCCAGGAAAAGCCTAGCACTTTTGGAACTAAACCTTAGGTCGATCAGATAACTATTACCCACCACACTGACCTGAAAGCAAGCTAGACCCTGTTTAAGCTTCAGGCTACAGAATTTACATAATCACACATGTTTCTGCTTTTTTTTTTTCCTTAAAGTCCTTAACAATCCCACAGATTGGCTGAGTTGACTGGTCGCCCTATGCGAGTTGTGGGCTGGTATCATTCTCATCCCCACATTACTGTGTGGCCATCTCATGTTGGTAAGTAGTGCTTACAAGCCCAGGGCTTGACATGTAGTAAGTAGGTGCTTAATCAATGTTGATTGATTGATTGAGACAGACAGACAGACAGACAGACGTAGCATGAGTGCTATGGCCCCCTGAGCCCCAAGCTAGCCAGCTCAAGAAGCAGCTCTATGGAGGGCATCTGAACTTTCTCTACTTTTCTACTTGCAATGCAAAACACCTGATATTAATACCAAATTTTATTTTTGCCTAGACCTGGGATTTCATCAGCCAAAGTTATACCCGGTATGAAAAGATTTCTCTTCCACTGAGCTGGAGCCAGGAAGGGTCTGTCAAAAGCAGAAGATGAGCCCTCTATCAGAGGTTCATAGAAGGCCCCTAGAGACAATCAGATCCATGGAGGCCTAGTAGGTCACATGGTAGTGGGAGACTTGAACGTGGATCTTCTGATACCAGAGCCAGTGGTATGGAAGCGCTACCACATGCTGCTTTTCACTTAAGGTGAAATTCTGTGCAGTAGCCTCTCTTTGAGAAAAAAAGGGAAGTTACTTCTTGATTGAAAGATGATAGATGGAGGTACTGGATGAGACATGTTTTCAGACATGGTTGTGCTTGACTTAGTGAGTTATCACAAAGAAACCAGGGTCATTGAAGCCTTCTCAAAAGTCACTAAAGAGAGCTAAGGGGAGTTGAAAAGGTGGCTTAGACTACAACTCCCCATGATCAAAAGAAAAGTTTGACTTGTAAGCCTCAAGGAGCGAAAAAACTTCAAACTCTGAGCCTTTGCCTTCTACTCTGTAAGGGGGGGGGGAAGAGCAGACGAGCTGTTCTTAAGGCCCACTTCCATTACATTCTCTGATGTAATGATCTGTGAATGTGGCCAAAAAAGGAAAGGGAATATGTTGGATGGCACATTAGAACAACTGGCATCTCTAGCATTTTCAGTCTCACCAAAAGCTTTAAATAATGTTTCTTCTTGATTCTGACTCTAACCCAGGGAGGGTAAGTCCTCTTGTTACTCCCATTTTACAGATGAGGACACTGAAGTCTTGAAGAATGCCAGTAACTCCAGAACTGGGATTCCCACCCAGAGAACCTGAGGTCTTCTGAGTCGGAGGCCACTGTGTCTCCCTGAGCTGAATCCCTTAAGTGTTGTGCTCCCTGAGCCCACACCCAGTGCCACATTCTCTAGAGAACTGGTCAGTCTGGGGGGGTGGAGTGGGGGTGGAGCCAAGATGGCAGCATAGAAGCAGGAAAACTTTGCAGCTCCCCCCATAACCACCTCAAATACCTATAAAATATGACTAAACAAATTTTAGAGCTCCAGAACCCACAAAAGTACAGAGAAACAAAGCTCCCACTGAAGGCAGCCCTTCAGGCAGGACAGGAAAGGCTCATGGCAGTATGCTGGGAGCTGAAACCAGCCCCTGGGGCATCCAGGACAAGCTATGGCTGGGGCTTTCAGGAGAGTGGATCACTGGCAGCTGTGGCAGTTTCCAGAATTATCAACCCACAAGAAACAAGGACAAAGTGAAAGGTCAATAGAACTCTGCTAAATTTGGGGGAGAAAAGCGAGTCTGGCCATCCACTCCCAGGGCAAGGAAGCAGCAGAAGCAGTGGCCCAGCAGCCGCCTCCACATGGCTGCTTCAGAGTTCCCGTCCTGCAGACTGCAGGGGGGCCAAGTGATCATTCAGAGGCTAAGTGCTCTTGCCTTAAGCCTCCTGGATTGAGATCATGGTCCTGAGGTGTGTTTTCAGTGAGCCAAAGCTGATGGGGGCTGCAACAGCCTCCTGATAGCTCCGGCAGCTGCAAAAACCCCAGTGATTTGGGACAGAGCTTTCCCCTCTAGAAGCAGAATTCCACAGAGCTAAAAAATCAAGTAATTGACCAGCAACATGAGCAGGCAAAGGAAGCAAAGTAAGAACAGCATCCAAACTCTAGAATCCTTTTTTGGGAACAAAAAGGATCAAAACATGGAATGGGAGGAAGACAGCACAGTCCGAACTCCTGCATCAAAAGTTTACAAGAAAAATATGGACTGGTTAGAGGCCATGGAGAAGCTCAAGAAGGATTTTGAAAATCAAGGAAGAGAAGTGGAGGAAAAATTGGGAAGAGAAATGGGAACGATGCAAGAAAATCATGAAAAGAGAGTCAACAATCTGACTGAAGAAAATAACACCTTAAAAAATAGATGAACTCAAATGGCAAAAGAGGCCCAAAAAGCCGATGAAGAGAAGAATGCCTTAAAAATCGAATTTGCTAGATGGAAAAAGAATCTCAAAAGCTTTCTGAAGAGAACTGGTCAATCACAATGATTTAGTCATTCTTTTTTGCAGTTGTGTCTGACTTTTGGTGACTCCGTTTGGGGTTTTCTTGACCCCAAACTTGACCTTCTCTAGCTAGCTTATTTTACAGATGAGGAAATTGAAGCAAATGGAAGGATTGATTTACCCAGAGTTATATATCTAGGAAGTGTCTGAGGCCCAATTTGAACTCAGGTCTTCCTGATTCCAGGCCTGGCACTCTATCCACTGCACCACCTAGCTGCCTAAATCCAATTCATTTGCATGTCATGGCATCACTTCCCTGATGTCATGCTCATCTTGGAGAATGAAAGACGAACAACCTTGCTTTGTGTGGAGAAAAGTATCCATAGCTCTTCATTGCACAGCTTTCTAATGGATAAGTAATAGTGTATGCTGCAGTACCTGTAAAGGTGTTAACACTGGTGAAAATGTTTTGTCATAGCTGTCAGCTCGACTCTTAAGTTTCATGAGATCAGAGATCTTCCTAAATTCTATTTCTCCTTTAATACCTACCATAGTACTCTGCAAATGGTAGATGTTTAACAAATGTCTATTCATTTGACAACTTTTTTTAAACTAAAATTTGATTACCTTTAAATAGCAGTTTTTTAATTATTTGGGGTTTTCATTCATTTTTTTAAAGTACTGATTTATATTTAGGTTACTTGAAAGGACAGAGGATAAAGTTTCATCATTGTCTTTTGGCAGTATTTTAAGAAATCCAAATGATGTAGGACCCAGCGAGAGCCTTCAATTGAGCATCTACTGTAACCTGGAAGTATTGTAACCTATCATTGAGTCTCTCCAAGAACCTTCTGAGAGATTGTGGATGGACAATTATATTTTATTTGTGTCTCTGTTATTTGTAGATATTCGTACCCAAGCCATGTACCAGATGATGGATGAGAGCTTTGTGGGACTTATTTTCTCCTGTTTCGTTGAAGACAAAAACACCAAGGTATGTGGTGTATGTAGACAGATATAAAATTCCTAACACAGTGGTTTGGAAATAAAAAGTAGCTATTGCAGTGATATTTCTTATTAAGTTTACAAGAGATTCAAATCTCTCCAGCTCTCATCCATTTGAGCCCAGACTGGGCTTAGTAAAGAGAAGTAGATTTCCACTTGAGGCTTTTTTCACTGAACTGGTATTACTGGAATGGGATCCTCCAGGCTGCTCAATTAGCTTCTACCACAAAGAGTGCCTGGATGATCGTAGCATCCTCAGAGCTTCTCAAGCAGCTGGGGTTGAAGTTGAGACTAGAATGCACCTCTCTGGGTAGGAGTTTTCCAAGTGCCCATGTACTTGGGACTCCACTCTTGTCCTCTGTATTTCAGTTTTACTCTGCCTTTTGAGGGATGGGTCTGGTGTGATCCACACTTGTGGTTTCTTTGGTTTGGGGAATTCCTTGATGTGAAAACTTCCCCCAGTAGTATAGAGTAGCATCTCACCTAGGATTAACTAGTGGAGAGTTAGCAAGAGCACTGTTAGGTTACTGATCGGCAGTGATAAGTTAGATGACCTCCCTGGAATCTCCCACCCAGTTCCCAAGTTGGGAATTGGATCCAGATCTTCTTGTCTGAAGGGCAGTCACAGTGCCTTTGCCATATTTTTCTTTAATTTTTAAAGTCAAATTTATTTCGATTTAAATTTTCTTTAAAAAAAGATCTTCTTGTTCTTCTTCCCACCCACATATTCCACTTGAAAGAAGAACAAAACCCCAGTTACAAGTACGTATAATCAAGCAAAACCAATTTCCATGTTGACTATGTCCAAAAAGGAATGTTATCTGATTCTGTGCTTAGTCTTCACCTCTCTGAAAGGATATGAGCCACATGTTTCACCACAAGTCCTCCAGAATCCAGACTGGCCAAGATCAGCATTCCAAGGCTTTCAAAGGTGTTTATCTTTATGGTGTTGCTGATGCTGTATAGATTGTTTTTCTTGTTTGAATCACTTTATTTTGTATCAGTTCATACAGGTTTTCTCAGGCTTTTTGGAAACCACCTTCTTTACCATCTTCCATGGCCATTTTCCTCATATATTATAACTTATTTAGCTTTTTCCCAGTGGATAGGTCCCAGCACCCCCTCAGGTTTCCTGTTCTTTGCCATCTCAAAAAGAGCCATGAATATTTGATAAATCCTTATTTCGAATGTTTTTCTTAGGACAAATCCCTCACTTAATCTGTCCTTCTTCAAATTCCCCCTTCTCTCCCCTTTTCCTATTTTTATGCTGAGTGAAAAAATATTGTACCTAATGTGTGTATATATTCTTTCCTCCTTTGACAGGTTCAGATGAATGAGGTTGAAATGTCAGCCATTCTTTCAACCCCTTCCTCCTTGTTTGTATAGACTTCTACTTGAATACCCTGATTATGTGAGATAATTTTCTCTAACCTTCTCCCTTTCCTCCCCTAGTATGTTGTTCTTCATTTCTATTCTTCTTTTAAGGTCAATACCCAACAGAACCACTCCCAGGCCTTCTGTCTAATTAGATTCCCTCTATAACCCCTGCTGGTGATGATAGGGTTCAGAGGGGACACATTCATCATCTCGCCATGTTAGAGTGGAAGCAGTTTGTCATGGTTTGATCACTTAGGATTATTTGTTCATTTTTATCTTGTTTCTCTAATGCCTGTGTTTGAACTTTAAAGTTTCTACACAGCTCTGGTCTTTTCCTCAGGAATGCTTGGAAGTCCTCTATTTAATTAATGATCCATTTTTTCCTCTGTTGCATTGTCCTCAGTTTTGCTGGGTAAGTTATTCTTGGTCTCAAGTCCATATCCTTTGCCTTCTGGAATATCATTTTCCAAGTTCTTTACTCCTTTATGGTGGTAGCTGCTAAATTGTGGGTGATCCTGGATGTTATTCTAGCATCTGAGGGACAGGCTGGGGACCTGTAAGCTTTTAGTGCTTCCAAGGTGATCTGCTTCAGGGCAAAGTCTGATTGCTGCTCACTAGGCTGAGCTCTGCAAATTCATTGGGTTTGGATCTGAGCAGCACAGCTGTGGTGTTTCAATAGACTGCTTTTGGACTCAGGCACTATCAGCTAGATGGTTCAGATTGACAGAACTGCAAGCTCCACTTTGGTCTGAGTTTTCAGCTCTGGTTATTCTGCCACAGACTTTAGATTAGGCTAGAAGTTAGAACTGAGACTCTGCTTTGCTCCTGGGGGGACCAAGCCACATAGCTGCTGCTTGCTTCTAAACTTACTTCTTGTTCAGTACAGATCCTAGGGCTTGCAACCATTCTTTACCCAGAAACACCAGCCTTGACTATAGGTCTGCTCTTCAGTCTGCTTTGGCTCTGTGTAGTGAGGTTCACATCTGCCAATTGCCACCTCTTCCTGCATTGTGCTGGCTCTGAGGCCATAAAAAAAAATCTTTTTTTCCTTCCCACCCACATATTCCACTTGAAAGAAGAACAAAACTCCAGTTAGAAACATATATTCCTGTTCAGGAATGCTCCTTGTGGCACACTGTTGACCAGACCCCCTCCCCGCCCCTTCCAGTGTCCCCAGACCTCCCTGTCTTCCTGGGCTGACCTGGGCCAGAAAGTGATTCACTTGGATATTTTTCTTGGATTTCTCTATCAGGTTGATCTTTTGTGTGGTTTCCTGGTTGGAAGAGGTTGGTTTTTATATTTTGGGGGGGTCGGGAGGTGATGCTTGCTGTTCTCCTTCCTGCTACTCTGCCATATTGGGTCCTCCATGCTTCTAATTTTTTAAACCAGTCTTTCCCTCTGACATACTTAGGCCTTGGGATCCTGACCTTTGTCCTTAAAGTGGAATACCCTTGGCTTTTGTCATGGGAAATGGGGTGCGGAATTAGGGTGTCTTCAGGTCCCTGCTCTTCTCATTACTGGTTGTCACACCATGGGTACGTTGCTCAAAGGGAAGGAAGAGAAGGGAGGGAGGGATGGTCCAGATTTCTCCTCCCCCTTCTCAGGGCCATGAGCACACAGCCGTGTGAGTTTCTAAGGCTGGTTGCAATGCGCCATGTCATCATTCCACCCGAAGGACCAAGGATACTAGATCTAGAACAGACAGGACCCTCAGAGGCTGTCACATCCAACCCTGAAGAGAGGGGGAAACTGAGGCTCAGGACTTATCCAAGGCTACATAGGCAGGAAAGAGTAACCAGGATTCGAACCCAGGCTTTTTGACTGCAAATTCACTGATTTCTACTCTGCTGCACTGTGTCCCATGACAATTCGTGTCTTTTAGTTCTGAGTTTCTTCATTATTTTCTTTTTGTCTATTTTCCTTCTCCCTTTCCTTACCCTCTTTCCACATGCTTTGTTTCTATTTTGATACATATTTCAGAAGGCAGTATGGAATGGTGGAAAGAGACCTTGGCTCTGTAACTCACTACCCATGTGACCTTGTGTGTGTCACTCAACTTCCCTTATCTGTAAAATGAAGGGTTGGACTCCATGGCCTCTGAGGGCCTTTCTTGCCTCTAGGTTTATCTTTCTCTGTGTGACACATCCCTGGGCGTTAGCACCCTCTTCTGTAAAACGAAGGCTTGGGGCTAGCTGGCCTTCTAGCTCTAGTCCCTGCCACCTCTGATTTTATGAAGTTTTATACACCCCTTTTGGGTTCTCTGGGCCTTAGGTTAATTGAGTTTTTGGTAACATTTACCCTCCTTGTTTTGATACTGTTGATGCTAATACTTCCTACTGATTTCTCTAGACTGGTCGTATACTCTATACTTGCTTCCAGTCCATTCAGGCACAGAAGAGCTCAGAGTAAGTATCACAGCTGTGTGCGTGTATGTGTGTGTATGCCATGTGTGCACATGCGTGTGCCTAAGCATGCGCTATTTTTGGCCTAGTAGTTTCGATTCCATTTTTTCCTCAAGTATTAAAGGATTTCCACATTGGTATAATTCAACCTAAGCATTTCAAGGAATGCTTTAGACTACCTTCATCCATAATCATCCCTTTGAGGCCTTTTCTGCAGATTGGAGGTACTGGGAAGCTTGGTATCCTATTACCAGCCTGAGAATAGAACTTTGGATTTCTCATTTTTAACTCTTAGAGAGGCAGCCTGGTGGAGTAGCTGAGGACCAATTTTGGAGCCCTAGAGATCAGGGACATATGGGCCATGTGACTCTGAGCTAGTCACAGCTTATTTGCTGATTGATAGGCATCAGGGGAGGGAATTTCTACATTCAAAACTTCCTGTTATATGAATGAAATCACAGATCCAGACCCCAAACTTTCCCATGACATTGAGCTTGCCCTTTGTCTTAATCACTTCAGCATTTCTGGGTCCCAACCTAGCCATGCTCTAAAGCTTGATTTCAGACTCCCGGTATTAAAACTCTTAATTTCACTCAAAGTCAACTTATTTAGGAATGAACACTTGTTATTGAGAGTGCCCTGCCTTCACATGATTGTTGGGTGACCCAGTCTATCAGTGAGTGCCTGTCTTTCCGGAAATGCCAATTTCTTTCCACATCTTTAGAATAAGGGACAGAGCCTCCTTGGGCAGTGTTGCCAACAAGGCTGAGTTGTTTGCTAGGTCTGTCAGTCAGAAAGTGCTCAATAGACCTTAGTGTTGGATGGATTGGAGGAGAGAATGAGAATCATCACCTTTTAGTATTTCTTGCTTTGTCTTCACTGTATATGAAGCAGCTTTGGAAGTACCAAATTACTGTGGTTTTAAAGCAGAAAGAAGACATGCTGTATTTCAAGTTTTTAGATAGTAAGAATGTCAAATGTTATGTTCTGAGTAATATTTGAGTTAGCAACATAAATTGCCTGTGCAACCAGCCCGTTTTCAGTTGCTCTTACTTGTAATGGTTATTTTAGCTTCCCCTCATTAATAGTCTAGTCAGCCTTAATGTGTGTGGATTTCTTTGTCACTCTATGCTGGTGGCCTTAGGACATGGAGGCCTTCAGTGTGCTGGCAAGCTCCTCTCTAGAGAACTCTGGGTAAAACCTGGACAAGAAGCCCTCACCTCAGGCTAAGAAGGTGTGGAAGGGCTGGCATATGGTAGTGAAGGAAGCTTTTGACAACAGTGAAACCTGGGAGAGGACCAGCTTTTGAAAGCATTTTCTATTTTGAAAGCATTCATTCTCTCTAGTCCTGTGTTCAGTTCAACAGACATTAAATGCCTACCGTGTGCTGAGCAGAGACAGAACAGCTAGTGCATGTCCATAGCTTGGGCATCAGAAAGCCCTCAGCCCTACCTGTTGCTGTCACTAGAGGCTGCACCTCACCATGCCACAGGCGGCTTGCAACCATGAAGAAACTTAGGTTTTTGTGGAATTTGATGAATACCAAGCCCCACTTGGCCTTAGAGAAGACTTAAAGGTTAGATAATCTGCCATCTGCTTGGAATTTGTGTGGGGATTCAAATTGTCCCAACTACAATCAAAGGGACTGAGGCAGAACTTTGAGGCTCTTTCTAATGAAGTGGTCCTCAGATTTTCTTCATGATCTTCTTTCAGGACCTTGTTTTTATAGAGTTTACAAATATGCAAAAGAAGCATGGTAAAATACAGAATCTCATTGGTTGGCAGACCTTGCTCTTGAGGGCCAATGATGACATCTCAGGGGTGTGGTCACAGGTTAGGTGAAGCATGGGGCATCTCCACTGATTGAATGGTCATAAGATGGTCACCTTCTCATGGAAGGATGGCCGTGCTTTCAACTATGTAGTAGGAAGAGGGGAGGGCTAGGGGGGGTTCATAGTGGGGATAATGAGTTCATTTTGTACATAATGAATTTAATTAAAGATAGATGCCTAATAGGCAGTTGGAAAAATGAAATTGGAGGTCAGCAGAAAGATTAGGGTAAGAGAAGAGAATCCTCATTGTAGAGATAGTTATTTAATCCATAGGAGCAAAAATAGGATAGAGGGAACAGAGAAGAAGGCCCTGGACTGAGCCCTGAGGGAGATATCTACCCAGATTCGAGGGTCTGATATGGAGGAGGATCCTGCTGAGGTACGTAGATGGGAGGAGAATCAGGTAAGAAAGGAATATGCCCAGAGATCCCTGAGAATGAGGATGGAGAAAAGGCTGTTGAATGTGGCCATTATTCATGCACTTGAGTTTCTCTTCAGCCTTTTCTTTTCCAGGGGAATTATTTAAGGTGTTTTTTTAAATTGAGCTTTTTTTTTCTCTCCTTCCTCTCCCCCCCCCAAAGTGTATTGGGTCATTCAAATGGAAATGCAAAGTGAGAGGCAGTTCCGGCCGGCCCATTTGTTTTTCCTGAGGACTCTAATCCAGGTCGGAGAGCTTGCTTAAGCAAACAATTACCAATTGAAGGAGAGGCTCCTTCAGTTTCCGGCTGGGTGGGAATTTGGAGATCTACTAGTTTGGATAGGCCTGGGGGACCTATAGCTTGCTCTACGTGGGTCAGAAAGCCAGCATCCAAATAGCTTTTTCCTCACTATGAATGTCAGCTTGTGACCTCTATTGAGCAACTGTAGGTCAGTGGTCCAGATGAGGAATAAACTACCAGAGAGAACAGGACTTAAGTTCTGGTATCCCCAGACTAGACTGGGTTTCTGTCACACCACTGAATTCAAGTCACTTCTTAAGGTTTGGTTGTAGCCACACCCAACAATAAGCACTTGAATCTGATTGGATGAAATCAATTTGTAGAAATCCTTGATTAACTCCTACCTTGCCTTTTGGAGTGACCTAAAATGCTTGCTGTCTTTTGTTTGGTAGTTCAGAAAGTCCTGGCTATAGCACACCTGACTGGACAGACTCCTGTTGTTTCCCCCACTCGACTTCATCTCTTTGTCAAGGATTGATATAAACGTGTGGGAAGCTAGGCACTGTAGGTGGCCTAGTGCCTGCTGTGAGATTTGGGCAAACCCAGGCCCCCATCCCACCTCTTCAGCTTGTGGTCTGTGGAATGGTCCTTCCCACAGACAACTCTTAAGACCGGTATGCTACAGAGGAGTTGCTTGTCTGTACCAATGGTGGGAGTTTCCACGCTGGCATTTCCCAGGCTTACTTGATCTCAGACTTCTTTTCTAATCCACCTTCTCTTTTGATGATCTGGGTCCCTGCAACCCAACAAGGTGATGTGGGCCCTGCACATTATAGGTATCAGCAGGTCAAAAGGCTGTTACTGGGACTCTAGCTGAAGCTGCTCCAAACACTTGCCTTTTACAGGTATGAGAGAGTTGATATCCCACTCCACATTGTGCCTCAAGACACCATGGGAAAAGCGTCCCTTGAGGCAGCCATTGAATTGCCCAAGATTCTGTGCCAGGAGGAGCAGGATGCCTACAGGAGGATCCACAGGTACTACTGCTGCTGCCACCTTCCTTTAGGACCCAGGGAATATCTGTAGTTTGGATCATTATCCACTCTTGAGGAATAGAAAGAACAATATTCTCTTGACAGTATCTTTGGGTCAGAGGCAGGTGTTGTGATCCCTAGGTACCTTACTAGAAAATGAGCCTATCATCATGGAGACTGCCCCAAATGCAAGGCTTCCTGAGTCTCTTCTCTCCATCAGATTTCTCTCCTTTACTTAGAAATGTCAACATGCTTCATTCTGGGAAACTGATTGCAAACTGTGAACTTTGGCATGCATGTTATCCTACCCCCAAGAGTTGCATGGGATCTAGAATTTCTACTTTCTAGTCTTGAGGATTTACTGTCCACTTAGGGTAAAGACTTTGGGAATTTTTGAGTGAAATGACCAAAGGCTAGTCCTGTCCTTGGTGGCCTAAGGAGCTGAGGTAGCTGTTCTCCATTTTGGTATCCCCAGCCCTGGAGAAGGCTCTGGGGCCTGTGCATTTGAGGGGAGGACTGGACTTGGCCTCTTGTGTCCTACTCTGTCCCCCAGTCAGTGTGGCAACAAGGTGCTGAGTAGTCCTTTAATTGGCCCTGGTTACGAGGAGCATTCATTCACACTGGGGCAAACAACACACATAGGAAGGTTTTTGCAGGAATCCAGATGGCTAAATCTTGGGGTCCTTAGGGTACACTGGCAGGTCAGATCAGTGCCCAGGGCTCTGGAGGGCAGATGAAAAGGCCAAGGGGGCCTCTGTCTTATTGGCATGATTGTCCTTGGTGATTCCCCACTTATGAACAGAGATGTGGGCCTAAGTGTTGGTGGGTGGGAGTGGGAGTTCATTAATGGATTCTTTGGCATCTAGGCTTGTTCCACTTAGAGAACCCTTTGCTGATATTAACATTTGTTGTTTGAAACTTAACATCTAGGAACTGTCATTTTGTCAAGAGGCATTCCAGAGCCAGCTTCACTAAGTGAGAACAAATACAGAAGTCAGTCAGAGAGTGAGGAACTTGCAGGACCAGCCCCCAGGAAAACCTCTTCATCTACTGAATCACAATGGGGGCTAGGACTGCAAGGTGGAAGGGTAGCCATTTCACATGTGGAGGGCATGTTCTTGGGTGCTGAGCACTGGGATGTCATGGGTTGAAGAAGGGAAATGTTGGGGACTGAGAGAATGGGCTCCCCCTCGATGGCTTATCTGAGTTTATGCAGATGAAAATGACAGCCCAGGGAGAGCGAGTTGGGTCTGGAAAAAAATCCTCCGCTGTTCTGCCTGTTTTTTAATGTCCCCTTTCTTCCCCCCTCCCCGAGGCACTGGGCGCTCTGTGAATGTTACAGTAAGGATGTGCTCACTGTATACCAGCACTATGCTGGTCCTGGGACACAAGTGAAAACCTCCTTTGCCCCAGTGACAGCTCTGGGGCAGAAGGAGCAAGCCTTGGGCACAGGTTCTCTAACTGGCTGCCACACTGCGCCCACATCTTTGCTCCCCTGGCTTGACTGGCTGTCTAAAATCCTACTATTAGATATTCATTCCTTTGTCTTTTATTCTTTCTTCATATACAAACACCCATGGTGAGGAAGACATTGAGCCAGTAACACTTTATGGTAAATGGGTTTATAAGATGGCTTGGTACCTGACATCTGCCTGAGTAGAATTTAATTCACTGGTTTATTAAGTGCCCACCAAGTGCAAATTATTCTTACTAGCTGTGGGACCCCTGGACAAGCCACTTCACCTCTGCCTCAGTTTCCTCATCTGTAAAATGGTGCCGCCACTGTTGTTGTAGTTGTTATTATCCTTCATTCCTGAGGGAATGGGATCTAGGATGGATAAAGGAGGAAGATCTATGAAAGACCACTGGTTCTCTATTGGAGCCTAGGGAAGAGGGTTAACAGTCATGCTAGCCTAGACTCACTTCAGCCAGGATTGAAGTAGGCAGTGGGAGGCATCATGGTCAAAGATCTTGCCCTCTGAGATTTGTGGTAGGAGAGTGCCCAGCCATGGGTCCAGAATAGGGCTTGGTGCTTCTGGAATCAAATCAGACATGGTGCCCGCTCTCACCAAGCTTACAGCCTCGTTGTCAGAGTACCACAGAGCAGGAGAGGGGATGTTGTAAAGGAAGGAGTCTCAGACAATATAATGGAGTTTGGGAGGAATCAGGATCAAATGAAAAATGAGAGGGAAGTCACTCAAACCCCACCCAGGTCAAGGACTCCTCTGCCAGTGTTGACAAGCCCACTTCCCAGTTTGTCACCTCCTCTGGAGCTGACTGAGCAGGGAAAGCCTTCTTACATCTCCCTAGCTCTTACCTCTCACCCAGGGTGTGGCCTGCCCCACCATCATTTCTGAAAACATCCTCACTCACATTTACAAAGAGCAGAGAGACTACCTCATGCTCCCTGTTCTCCCCTGTGCCAGATGTCAGCCCCTTTCTATCATTCCCCCATCCTCACCTTCTTTGTGGCAGTCAAGTCTAATGAAGAGATCACCCTTTGTCTTTGTAGCCCTGACCCCCTCCCTTCCTATCTCCCCACAGTCATTTCCACCCTCTCTTGTGAATCTTCATTCTCTTCTCTGCGGGTTCCCTTCCTCCTGCCACAAACTAGCCCAGGTTTCTGTATCTTTAAAAACCCTTTGCTTTTGACCTTGCTGTCTGCTCAAGGTATCATTCCACTCAGATTCCAGTCATCCAGCTTCTCAGGCCTGGACCTCTCCTTTCTTTTCCCCTTACCCCCCTTAATGCAACTTGGGTGAGGTTCAGGATCCCTGCAAACAGTCTGACAAAGTGGAATACCACAGAAGGGTCAGCAGTGAGATGGCAGAGTAAGTTGCCATTATTGGGGGTGCCAGACTCACCATAAGAAGGGGCAGTCAGGGAAAACAGGCCGAGATCACTACATGAGATAGTATAGAGGGAGGAGAAAAAAGAAGGCCCAGAACAGAGCCCTGGGGGACTCCTAGGGATAACGGATGTGCCCCCGATGAAGATTGAGCAAAGGAGTGCTCATTTGGGTAGGAGGAGAACCAGGAGAGAAGAGTATGAGGGAAACTAGAGAGGAGAATATCCAAGAGAGAGTGATTCACAGTGTCCAAGGCTGCAGAGAGGTCAGGGAGACAGGATGGAGAAAAGGCCATTGGATTTGGCAACCAAGAGATCACTGGTGTCTTTGGAGAGAGTGGTTTGGGTGGAATGATGACATGGTCTGGAGCTGGATTGTAAGAGAGTGAGAAGAAAGGAAGTACAAGCTTCTAGTCTAGGCAGCCTTTTCAAGTTTAATTAAAAGAGATAGAAGAGGGGCAGCTAGGTGGCGCTGAAGTGAATAGAGCATCATCAGCCTTGGAGTCAGGAGGACCTGGGTTCAAATGCAGCCTCAGACACTTGACATCTGTGTGGCCTTAGGCAAGTCACTTAACCCCAATTGCCTTGCCTTCCCCTCTTAAAAAAAAGGTAAAAGAGAAATAGAATGATAGTTATCAGGAATGGAAAGATCAGGTGAGGTTTTTGTTTAGGCTAGGGAAGACAAGGGGATGTTTGTAGGCAGGAGCCAACAGATGGAGAGACTGAAGACAAGTTATAGAATGAGGACAGGAAGGAATGGAATCATTTGTGCATGTAGAAGGCTTTGCCTTGGCAAGAAGGGCCACTTCTTCCCATGACATGGGTGGTATAATTATCCATGTTGGCTCCTTTACTAGAGTGGAAGGAAGCTTTTTGATGGCAGGAATTGGTTTTGCTTTTTTCTTTGTATCCCAAACTCCTAGCACAGTACCTCGCAATTCATAAAAGGTTGTGGATTGATTTACCATTTCTTTTATATTTACTACACAGGCACATCTTTGTCCTTTTGCTGGAATGGAAGCTTCTTGAGGTCAAGGACTAGTTCCTCTTTTGTCTTTGTTGGCACATAGTAGGCATTTAATGATAGGTGGTCGATTTTTTGAAGGCATACCCTTCATTATAGTTATGAGGAAAGCTCCTTGGAATGGTTGTCTGCTTCTTGTAGATATTTGAATAGTCCAGTTTCCTTGGTGAGTTCCAGAATGATGCTGCAATGGCTGAACACACAGCTTAGTGGGGTGTCTGCAGAGAACTCTTCCATGTGCACAGACTCCACTCCAGCCAGCAATTCCCAGCGGCACAGTGAAAGTCCAGTTTGACAAAAGGGGGAGGAGTTCACCATTTTGCCACCGATGCTGGAGAAGCCCTGGTCTGAATTGGGCCAGTGCTTGGTGAAGCAGGAGTACAGAATTTCTAGGGTACATCCTTCCTGCAGCCCCCACCAGAGGAGCCAGGGGCAGGTGACATTCCCCTGGCTTGACTTGACATAATATTGTGTTAGTTCCAGCTCTGTGCTCTAGGTGTCTCCCTAATCAAACCCAGCCTCAGTTTTTCTTCTTTTCAAGCAACCCAAGAAAAGTGAGTGAGAGATACCTGTTTATTAAAGCTCTTAAAAAAAGGGTCACATCCTAGTTTCATTAAACCTTTACTAGTTCAAGTAAATGTAATTAAATCCTTATTTCAGTCATCCTGCCAGTAGGTGAATATTTATTAGGTGCCTACTATGTGCCAAGCACTAAGGTAGGTGCTAGGGATTCCAAGAAGGGTAAAAGCTGGTCCTTGCCCTCAAGGATCTCCCAATCTGTCCAAACAAGGTCTATGTAGGCTAAATGGGACATTAGCAGCAGAGGGAAGGCACTGGCTGAGAAGACTATCAGTCCTGAGAGATCTTGTGGTGAAAGAGAAAAGCAGGGCCTGGGTTTGAGTCCTTCACCAATACACATTGGCTGGGTGACCCATACTATTTCCCAGTGCCCCTAGGCAGCTCTTTAAGACTAGAAGTTTTCTTAGGGGGGGGGGGGCTTCCTACACCAATGAAGTTATAGTTCTGAAACATTTGCATTAGATGACTGCCAGTTTGCCTGCTTGATGGAAGGCCTTATTAATACGTTTTATTCAGTTGTTTCAGTCATGTCTAACTCTCCATGACCCCATTGGGGGTTTTCTTGGCAGAGATATTGGAGTGGTCTGCCATTTCCTTATCCAGCTCATTTTATAGATGAGGAAACTGAGGCAGACAGAGTGAAGTGACTTGTCCAGGGTCACACAGCTAGGAAGTGTCTGCGGCCAGATTTGAACTCAGGTTTTTTTGACTCCAGACCTGGAGCTCTCTCTACTTCCAAAGTGCTCAGCTGTTAACCTGAATGAACTCTGCTTTCCTTCAGCCTTACCCATCTGGATGCAGTGACCAAGATCCACAATGGTTCAGGTAAGGTAGTTGGATGGGAAGCTAAAGGCTGGGCCCGGGGATTTAAGCTTCTTGGGGCTCTCTTGACAGGGTAGACAGCCTGGCCCCAAAAGTAGATTTCTCAGCTCCTGTTTTCTCATGTCTTTCCCAAATCCTACCTCCAAATTGAAGGCTGCCTTTGGACAGCTAAGTCTGAGTCAGAACTGGTGACCTCAGAGGGCCCCCACAGCTTGCAGCCTACGATCCTGTGACCAAACATTGTACGTTGCAAAGATATTGCTTGTAGGGAATGTCAAGCAAATGAAGTGTGCAGAACTTTTGAACTCAGCCTTTCAAATCAAATTTAAAAAATGAGGTTGTTACGAGAGTCACAATCACTATTTTTAGAAGACCCCAAATAAATAAAAATGAAAGTTCCCCTGTGACAGAAGGGAGGTGTGGCCTGTACCCAGAGAAGGACATGAGGCAATCCCAGGAGACAAAGAGCATTGTAAGCTCTTAAAATGGGGAGCACCCTGTGCGTGGGGCAGGAAATGGAGAGTGGAGGGCAGGGGACAGCCTCAAATACAGTGTGTTAAGGGGAGGAATGATAGGAGATGGAACATCTTGTGAAGGGCCTCAAACATCAGATGGAGGGTTTTCTCTTCTGCTAGCGGCAGTAGGAGCAACTTCAGATTTGTGAGCAAGGCAGTGACATGGTCACACCTGGGCCTTAAGAAGATGTTTTAGAAGTTGTGGAGAGGGTGATTGGGAAGAGAAGAAAGACTGGGGTCAGAGAAACTGATTCAAAAGTGACTTCTGAACCAGGTGAAGGGGACAAGCATTTGGGAGAGCAGGGGAAAACTCTGGCAATTTTTCCCATGATGTTTCTTAAAATGACTGGAATAAATATTAAGATCTCTCTCTGTCCCTCCCTTATCTCCTTCCCTCTCCTTTTCGCCATACATCTTCTCTTACCCTCCACACCTCTTTTTTTGCTTTCCCTTCTTCCTGTCTCTCCCCTCCCACTCTCTTCTCCCTTTCTTCCCCCTTCCCCTCCACCTCCCTCTCTCCCTTATCCCTTCCTTTTCTCTCTGTCTCTTATCTCCCCTATCTCTGTGTTTCTCTCTCTGTCCCCCCTCTCTGTGTTTCTGTCTCTTGTCTCTGTCTCTCTCTCCCTCTTCTGTGTCTCTGTAGCTCCCCATTGCCTTCCTTAGTTCACCCTTTCAGAGACTTCTCAGCCTCCCTGATTGCCAGTCGCACACTGGTGTGCTCCCTTTTCCAGAGACACTGACACTGGCAGCATCACCTGCTTCCCTCCAAGCCTTGGCAGAGATGGAGCCAAAACTCTTGGGGTGGGGCTAAGGGGCTCAACATCAGTGTCACCTCCTTTCCCCTCTACCTTTAGGTATTTATTTGTGAAATGTGGTACCCCTCTTTCCAAGACATCATTTCTTTCAACCTTGTCTTCCCAGGCCTAGCACATAGCTTAATGTCCTTGCTTAAAGTAACATTTAATCAGTCCATGTGGATTGATTATTGTTCCCCAACAATTGGGCTCTTCCAGTTCCAGACAAAGTTGCCTCTCACCAGCGGCCTTAGAGGACCAAACTCCAATTGAAAAATCATGGTCTTAGTAGTGGGGGGGGGAGGGGGTTGGTGTGTGTGTGTTGGGGCGTGTTGGTGGGTGGGATGTGCATCACTATGGGGGAGTTAGGGATTAGGTTTATATAGGGGATATGTGTATGGGGGTGCAAAGTGGCTGTAGGTATGGGCACATATGTGTGTACAGGGGTATGGTGGAGGTGTATGGGGTAGGTGGTATGTGTGGGAATGTATGAGGATGGGGGGTATGTATTATGGGGTTTGGGGATATATATGTACAGGTCATGGGGAGTGTCTGTATGGGAGTATGTGTGTGTGGGGGGGGGGGGGTATGTGGCCACTCATTACAGAAAATGCCCCGGCCAATTTGCTGCCTGCCATCCTGGCCCTGTAGAACAGGCTGGTCCAACCTCCAGCCTGTTTGTGGCACACCAAAGGATTTCCCCTACATCCAAAGGATGTTTTGCTATCCATTTTGGAGGCCTGAAGGTTGTGCAGGCCTGCTGTAGAAACAAAGAAGACAGGAAGTTGCTCTCTTCTGGGATAGCTTCTGATGCCTCAAGGATCCCAGCTCTAAAACTGGCAGAGACTGCAGAGGCCACATCCTTCCCCATCCTCATTTTACAAAGTCCCAGGGAAGTAAAGGAACTTGCCCAGGGTCACACAGAGAGTAAAGAGCAGAGCCTTAATTTGAACCCAGTTTTCTTGATCCCAGGGCCCAGGATGCTTTCTCCTCATCCCACCTGTCACCTATAGAAAGGGATCTCCTTCCTTCTTGCTCCCCTCCCCCCCCATAGCCTCCTAAGTAGCCGCAGGTCTTCACAAAAGTTGGGGAGATGTGCCAAAATTAAAACAAGTTAGTAACAGTTACAGAATTATAGCTTGTCACAGCTGGAAATGGGAATGTGTTTATTTCAGCTTCCTCATTTCAGGTAAGTTTAAGTGGAGGTCCCATGTTCAGGGCCCTCATGCTCATTACCCCAGCTGCCTGAACACACTACTTGTATCTGATCCCTCCATCTGCCCCTTTTATCAAAACGCTTGTTTCTTATGTCACTGCCTTAGAACAGTCTGCTTAGGGTGGGAAAAAGCTTACTTGCCCCTAAAATGTTCCTGGAGATATTTGCATTTTAAAAGAACTGCTTTTTAATCTAAATGAATGTTTAAAAAAACTAATCTTGATCATACCCCAGGAGGTAATATGGACAATTTTGATTAAGTGAAGCATACGTGTGTACAAACTTGAGGCAGGTAAAAAAACCTGATTTCTAATCTGGCTTCAGACACTTAGGAGCTCTGTGACTCTGGGCCAGTCGACCAATCTCAGTTTTCTCATCTGCAGAATGGGGATAATAACCAGGATTGTTGTGAGGATCAAAAGAGACAAAAGTTTTAAGGTGCCTTGTCCTCTCTCTCAGGAGGTGGACAGATAGCTTGTTTCACCCAAAGGCCTTTGGAATCATGTTGACTCATTGTTTTGCTGAGAGCTAAGTCTTCAAAACCGTTGACAGCTTTGCTTATTGGATAAATTGTTCTCCTAGTTTTATTTGCTTCATGTTACATCAGTTTCCTAGTCACCAGACTTCCATCCCATTTGTATTCCATCATTCAATCAACCACTCATTAATGAATAGAGCTGCCATAAAGAGATTTGTACATATGTGGCTTTTCCTGCCTTCCCTGCTGTCTTTGGGCTATAGGCTTAATAGTGGTATTGCCAAGTCAAAGGCTATAATAGGTTTAGTGACTTTGGGCCCTGGTTCCAAGTTGCTTTCCAGAATGCTGGACTCCAGTACAGGTGTAATCTCTACAAATGGAGGGACCCCACCCCAGCTGCCCTACATATAATCCCCCCTCATAGATCCTTTCACACCTACACACACACACACACACCCCTATACCTAAACCCCTCCCCCACAGGCACATACTGATGAATGTGTTTTTGGCCAAAAAACTATTCCTAGTTCTGTAGTTTCAAGCAGACACTGGGAACAGGTTGGGAAAAGGACACTGTATACTAGCCAAACCCCTCATTGTCCGTTGGGCACTGGGCCTGTGTTACCCCTTGAGTCTTTAGAGTTCATACACAGTGAAAGAGGCAGCTTCCCTTACTGAACTGGAGGGTTTCCTCTGCTCCAGTTGTCTAATCCCAAGGCTAATACCTTGGGACAGGGGAGGGTGAGGACTGGGCCATGGATGTTGCTTGCCAGAGAGCCTCTGAGAAGTTTTTTTTTCCCCTCTTTATTCTCCCCTACTCCCTTGGCTCATGGGTGGAGCTTTTGCTCTCAGCGGGCTTAGCCCCATCTTGTCCCCCCAAGATGAGATGAAATTTGGATAGGGCTGCTTTTCTTTGGTGATGATCTGTCTTCTCTTTCCCCTTGAAGTGTTTACCAAGAACCTGTGCAATCAGATGTCGGCCATCAGTGGCCCCCTCATGCAGTGGCTGGAGGACAGACGGGAATATAACCGCAAGCTGCTTCTGGAGTTGGAGCAAGAGAAGGCGGCCCTGCTGGAGGAGCTGGCTAGCCTGGACTAAGGCAGCGGGCACATTCTCAATAAACAGTGATATGACATAATAAAAGCGAAAGGAGAGGTTGCTTGGGAGCCCTGACTGTAGGCCCCATTGGGACACACTGGCTGTGCCCCCTTGTAATCCAGCCCTGATGGGAAATCAGCTCGTAGGTGTGAGCAGAGGAGCATAGAGGGAAGTTCAGCACCTAGAGATCAAGTCATACAGAATCTGGGTGCTTCTAGGGAGTCCACAGGCCACCTGGCCAAAGTCCTGTCTAAATGAGAATGGGATTCTTTCCTACCACAGGAAATGGCCATGGTGGCAGGCCATGAGAAAATTCTTGGAGCATTGGTTTTTAGTGGGCGCTGTCAGCTAGGTGTCTTTGCCTTAATTAAGAAAGTGTGTTTCCATATTCCTTGGTCCATGAAATCCCCCCTCTTCTGAACTATGGACCATGGATGCCTTGTGTCCATGCCAGCCTCTATTTAATGTAACAAATGAGTTCTAACAAAGCTTGGCTGCATTAAGTAAATGCTGGGTTCCAGTTAGGGGCAGATAGCTGGTGAGGTGGATAGAATGAGGGCTGGCCCTATAGTCCTGAACACATGTTCCTGAGTTCAAATGTAGCTTCAGACAGTTACTGGCTGTGTGACCCTGGGCAAGTCACTTATCCCTGTGTCCTTCAGTTTCCTTATCCTGTAAACTGAAGGTAATGGTGACACCTACCTCTCAGAATTACAGTAAGAATCAGATGAGATCATTTAAAAGTGCACAGTATTTCATACCTGGTATCACTCTATCAGTGTTAGCTATCATCATCTAAGCCAGTCTCCTGATTTCACCTTCTGACTCCAAATACTGAGTTTTTCCTCCAACATCAGCCTCTGCTGATGGCCAGGGGTAGAACCTAGCATGTCCTCTTCTGCCTCAGCTGGTCCCACCAAGACTGGCCCTGTACTGACATAGATTTGGAAGGTAGTGGTGTAGAGGGGTTACTTGAAGTCCTAGGTGAGTGATATTAGGAATCCAACCCTAGGTCAAGGACACCTACCTACCCAAGGATTAGAAGGAAGGACAGGTGAGTAGTAAACCACAACTCAACAAATGTCTAGAAAACACAGCCTAAAAAAAGAAGTCCTGCTCAGGAAATCCAAGGGAAAAAAATCCAATCAGTTGTTTTAACAGCCTAGAACATCACTGGGAGACAGAGAAGTTTGCTGACACTGGGGTTGGGGTCTAGTCAGGAAGGACTCGGCCACTTCCAGTGCTGGGATTGAAAGGCGGCCAAAACTGCCCTAGGGCATGAAGAGCTCCCAGATCTGGTACAGGGGGAAAAGGAGTGTTTGACACTGATAGCTCTTCCTTGCTCTCCAGTTTGGGGTTAGAGATCCGGGATCAACTGAGGAGGGGACCTGTGCCCAGGGGGTGGGATTCAAGTACACATAGTGGTCCCAAGGCCTATTATATATTGAGTAGCTGGGTGTGTGTGGGTGTCTGAACCCTAGCCCCCAGCCCAGTCTTCAGCCTGCAGCAGAATAATCAGGGCAGAAAACCCAGACCAATAGGGAAGGTGCATTTCTGTGCCTCAGAACCAACAAAGCTTTCTGGCTGAAGGTAACTGCCACCAGCAGTTAGAATTCCATGCAGGAGCAAAACCCTAGCTGTGCTGCTCATATCCAAACGTAGGCTAGGAACTTAGAGCTGAGCCCTGAATCAGACCACTTTAGGGGTGCCGAAAACTTGTAAGTGCCCATCCTGAGCTGTCTCTGGCATCCTGGCGTGACACAGCACTCAGGACCCAAGAAGGCACAGCTTAGCCCTAACATAAAGAGGGAAGTCGGGAAGGATGCAGAAATGAGCAAACAAAAAGACTCCATTGCGCCATCTAGCTGCCTGTGGTTTTGGGAGAAGAAAGAAAAGAACTTGATTGGGCTCTGAGTGAGAGGAAGGGGAGTAGGTGCCCGTTGGGCCAAGCCTAGGGCACCAGTATTGAGCATAGCTCTCTTTTTTATAAAGGAAAATAAGGAGAAGGTAAAGTATAAGAGAATAGGATAGAGGGAAACACAATTAAACGTGTGAATGTCTGGGATGAAGTAAAAAAGGATAGGATAGGAGAGCAGAATCCACCATGTTTGTAAGAAACACCTGAAGACTGAAGATTCCCAGAGTTAAAATAAGGGACAACTGATGCAAAGCCTTAAGAGGTCTGATAAATTCATTGACCAACCTGATTGCCAAGGTCTTATGATTAAGGCACTAACCTACCTCTGAGCATTGTCAGATACTTCAGAAAGGGTGAGAAGGTGTCAGGGAGGCCTGGCAAGGAAAAGACCCCTGGACCCAGGGATGTTTGGTGAACTTGGAAAAAGTAGTTTTAGCAAAATGCTGGGGATTAGGACCAAATGAGAAAGGATTTGGCACTTAGTGACTGGTGAGGTGGTAGAGATGGTAGTGTCGGCTCCTTTTTAGGAGTTTGGAAGTGAAAGAGGTAGGGGCAATAGTTTTAAAGGGCAGCAGGATCCAAGACACCTTTGAAGCTCCATAGGGTTACCAGAATGTTTGAATCCAGAGGGGAAGTGGTTAATGGAGAAGATTGGGGAGGGAAACGAAGATATGGGGAGCAGTGGAAAGAAGAGTGAACAGAAGGAAAAAGAGAAAGGAAGCAGTGCCAGAGAGAGGAGACACTTTGGGAATTTGCTGGAATTGGATTACACGATAGGTGGTGAACAGGAATCTGCTTCCCGTGGCATGGATTCCAGGCAAGGAATATTCCCAAATTCAGGAATTGTGTGAGAAATGAATGCATCCCTCTATAACAGGCACATCTGTGAAGCTAGAGCTGTGCCTGAGGATGTATCATGTCTACCTTGGGGTCACTGTCAAAGCTAAAACGTTTACAGGGTTCCTAGAAACCATCTTGTCCAATCCAGACTGGGGGGGGGGGGGAATCCCTGTTCTAAAATACTCCATAAGTGGTCACATTCGTCTGGCCTCTGATCTCAAGTAAGATTAAACCTGCTTCTAAGGAATTTCCTGCCAAGGAGGCCAGTTCTGGTTTGGGGCCAGTCTAATTGTTAGGAAGTTGATAGGGTAGTAATTGAGCCACACTTTCCTAATCAGTAAGATGGGAATTTCGATGCCCATACACGAAGGAAGCACTTAGAGTTGATCATCACAGCCTTTCAAGAGGTATATATGATTATTATCACCCTTTTACAGACGAGGAGACTGAGGCTGAGTTTTTGTAACTTGCCCAGGGTCATGCAGCTAATTAGGAGACTGAGGCTGGATTTTAACTACGGGCTCCTGACTCAGGCTAAGTCCAGCTCTGTATTAATTTTACCATCTAGCTGCCCTAAAAGCACCGTGTTAAATATCAGCTTCTCGGTGTTCTCACTCAGGGGTTCTCAAGCTGTCCTGAACCCTGACACACCCTGAGGTTTTTAGCCTCCTGAAACTTTTTTTAGGTTGCTGGGTAAAGAGAAGTCTTACGCCAGGATTCTGTCAAAGTTTTGTTTGAACTAAAGAGTTTGAGCACTGTGGAGAGGTCTGAGGCCGAGGCCTTTGGCCAAAGATTTCTTCATCGGGGCAGTGAATAAAGCCTCCAAAAAGCCCGAGCTGGGGCTCCCATATCAGGGGAAATTCGGGGGATGGCTGGACTCAATGCCTGAGTCTGGGTCTCAAATAGGTTCTAGAAGTTCCCAAATCTCTGGGCCGAAGGTTAGAACTTGCGAGGATGCCCCATTTGTAAGGCCTGGGCATTATTTCAGTGGTTTTTGCAGATGGACAGAGCTCCCCCCACCCCGGCCAGTGAACCATTGAAAGTATTTACTGACGCGATCCCTGCTCACCGAAATTCCTGGTAACTGCTCAGCTAGGGCGAGGGGCTGTTGGGGCCTCTTAATTTAGGATCGGAGGACGCGGCGGAAGGACCAAGAAGCACTCTATTGAGGCCCCGCCCCTCCCCCAGTCAGCCCGGGAGATCACCCCTTACCCCTCAGCCGAAGGGTTCATGGAAAGTCGGAAGCGAGGGGAAGATTGCTGTGAAGGGTATGCAACTAGCTGGGGGGAACAACTTCGCTTCGCTTCGTTCTGCTCGAACACACTCATGAGAGCCTATGAAATCTGACCCATTTTCCCCTGTTTTTTTTTTCCCCCAAAAGGGGTAGGAAGGGCAGGGCCGTCTAGGTAAACAGGGATTCCTGTGGGGCTTCCCCACCCTAGGATCAGGCCAGGCATGATCAGACCTGGATGTTCCAAAGATGATCCCGAGGAAGGGGAGGGGGTACGGCGGCGCCCCTGTGCTGGACTGGTGGAATGATCCATCTATCCTTCGACATCCACCACGCAAGTGCCTTTCAAGGGACTGCTCCAGAGAAATAGTTTCTGCTCTAGAGAACAGTCCTCAGCTCAAAGAACCAGACCCTTCCAGTTTGTCTCTTTGTGGCTTCTGGTCGGCTTGGGTCTGTAAACACGTGTCCTCTCCCTGCCTCCAGCCGCAACCTCTCAGGGCATCTCGGCTGGCACCTTGTCACACCTCGCCTTCACCTCCCCGGGCCAGCTCGTGGGAACCTGCTGGTCGCAGTTAGGACCCCAAAAGGAGTGAGCTAGGGGGCACTACAGTGGGCAGGGCGCTGGGCCTGGAGTTGGGAAACCCGAGGTTCAAAGCCAGCCTCAGACAGATTTCCTAGCTATGGAACCCTGGGCAACTTACCTGTTTCCTCATCTGTGAAATGGGGCTAATGACATCACCTCCCTTCCATGGTTGGTGTGAGGATCCATTAGGATATATTTGGCACCCTTTGTTTTCTGAATTTATCTTAGGCCCCTTCTTTTCCAGCAGCCATTCCTCGTAACAATGACAAAGGAAGGCAGGAAAACCACTTCGGCAAAAAGTAACCCACGCGTGTCTGGCAGGAACGGCACTATTTCGCCCCCGCTGCGCGCCGCCCCCCTCCCCAAAGCGGAAAGGCTGGGGGTGGCGGTCTGGGAGCGCGCCAGTCGCTTGTTCATTTCAGCGTAAGCATTTCCACCTCGGAAATCGGTAAACGCTTAAGAGGCAGACCAGGCCGGGCCTACTGGACTCGCGGAAGGTCCAGTGGGAAGAAAGCGCTCCTAAAGGCGGCCACTACAGCGAACTGGGCCCAACCCACGAGCCCCATCTCCCCGGGATCGTTAACCCTTTACCGGCAGCAGCCCGCCCCTCCACCCACTCCCCCCGCGGATCGGGCCGCCGTTGGGGGGGCCGTCGAGGCGCACCCGGGCTCCTGGGGCCGCTCGAGGCCCTCGACCAACCAGCTGCCGCGCCTCGACGGCCCCCAACGGCGGCCCCTGGCGTTCCAGGACGCGTAGCCAGCGGCTCGGCGGAGGCGGTGGTCGCCATCTTAGGGAGGTGGGCGCGCTCCGACCGGCCGTACGACCAAGCGATCGATCGGCCGCCAGGAGGCTCCCCGCTGCGAGGCCGCTCGGCAGACAGTTCGACTGTCTGTCCGCCCGACCGTCCGGCTGCGGCCGCCGGGAGCCGGTGGCGGGAGGGAGCGGCGGGGGCGGGGCCCGGCGGCGGCAGCGGCGGCGGCGTCTCAGCCCCGCCCCCGGCTTTGGTCCCGGCTCCGCCCCCCGGCCCCGCCCCTACCCGGCCCCGGCCCGCCGCCCAGCGGGGGACACCCCGGGCGGGCGCCGGGCAGCTAGGCACCATGTCGGGCCAGTCTCTCACCGACCGGATTACGGCCGCGCAGCACAGCGTCACGGGGTCGGCCGTGGCCAAAGCCGTCTGCAAGGCGAGCACCCACGAAATGATGGGGCCCAAGCAGAAACACCTGGACTGTGAGTAGGGTTCCCTTCCCCCTTCTCCCGCAGCCCCCAGCCTCCACCACCCCTTCCCGCCGCGACCTCCCCCCTGTGACCCTCCCCCCACCCCGCCGCGACCCTCCTGCAGGCGCCGGCCCAACGTGCCGGGACGCGACCCTGCTCGCTTCTGACTCGGCCTCGCCTGTGCCAGCAGCACCGTAGGGGCAGCGAGTCTGCAGACTGGGTCCTGGCCATTCCTCTCAGCCTGGGACGGGGTGCCCCGGTCGCAGGCAGAGCTGGGTAAACCAAGCCAAACAAAACCAATGTGCTACTTGTTTGAATGTTCGGGGGGACGAGCTGGACTCATCACTTCCTGGGCTGGCTCCCGTGGACCAGAGGATCGAGAACCGAGCTAGACCCCCTCCCCACTCATTTGATGGAGGAGGAAACTGAGGCCCAGGGGAGGGCAAGAACTTGCCCAGATGGCGGGAGAGCCAGGATTTTAACCCAGTTTATGCCGGCTCCAGATGCAGGATTCTTCTCACTATGTTACACTCATTGAACCTTGCTAGCTTGGCCCGGGCTGACCTTGGCCAAGTCCCTTCTCCTCCTGCTCCCAGGCTTTATGTTCTCTGTATCATGAATGGTGCCCCAAGCCCCCTCCCAGCTACAGATTTCTATGCCCTGAAATCTTAGGAAGGTCTTGCTTGGGAATGGGTGGCAGAGAACCAAGAAGACTCCTTTTTTAACCTTCAAATCAGTATGGTCCCAGACTAATCCTAACTAGCAGGTATTATTAAAAGAGGAACCCCGTGGTGGAAGGTACCTTAGAGGTCAGTGCAGTCCAGCCCCCTCATTTTACCAGTGACCTGGAGAAAGAGTCAGAGACTAGGTCCAAATCTCACACCTAGCTAGTGTGGGAGGCAGGCTTGAAACTCAACTCTTCTGGGGGCTCTCTTCCTGGGCCATGCTGCCCTTAATGAGAGAATATTGAGAGCCTAGGAAATCTACCCGAGCTTAGTTTTTATAGAATTGACCTGGAAAGCTCTTTCCACCCCCACCCCAGCTCCTAGTCCCACTGTGAAGTATGGCCTGAGGGAGAAAGCTGAGCTCCCACCTCCCAGACTGCCTTAGAAGACCAGATTGAATTCATCATCCGAGCTCGGGAGGGAGGGAGCAGGTAACGGGCACAACTCAGAGCTCTTGAATATTTTAGGGTTTGAACTAAAGGTTGCATTCACTACCACGTTGCTCTCTGAACAATTCCAAGACCTTCCCAGACTTTCTTTATCCGAATAGCCCCTCCTCTCACCAGCGCATGACACTACCAGTGTCCTTTAGTCGTAGGGCTTGGGAATGGCTGTGGGCTGGATTGGGGCGGGGCTCTATGAACCTCGGGGGCCCAGAACTTGAAGCCAAATTAAGTACTCTTCTCTGTGCCTCTGAAAGAAACTCCAGGCCACCCTCACCCCCTTAGGAACAGAGGGCTTTGTGCCAAGAGATGTAGCTATGACCCTTTGCATCCATGGCTCAGTGACTGAAGGCAGATTGGGTCAGACCATTCCCCCCCCCCTCCCCCCCCCCGCCCCCTCTCCCCGGCATGGGAGGGAGGCTAGATTTGATTTCTCCTAATGGGTTTACTCGGTCTATACTTGTTCTTTGAAGTCACAGTCCCTTGGGATTCCATGACAGTGGAGGATAGCTCCCTCTGGGCCCTGAGGTTTCAAGGCCCCAGCCTGGGTTGGAAGAGCCCAGTGTAATGAGTGCCCAGTCAGTCCTTTCAAAGCTCCTTCGAGCCTCTCGGGTGGTATGTGGCACGTTTTTTCTCCCTGCCCATTTGGAAAGCTATCTCCCAGTTGATGTTTCTTGTGACTTATAGGGCACTGTGGCAGTTTCTGGGCCTGTTTCAGGGGTGAGCACTACTGGGCTATGGTCAGGCACTGAGAAATTTAACCTCAAAGTGGTATTCTGTATCAGGTACATGTGGCATTTTCCTTCTTATGGCTTTTCTTTTGTCCAGATCCCACTGGTGGACCCACCTGCCCTTGCATCACCCAGAAGGGGACACATTTGTCCTCACTCTCTGGAATTCCTTTCATCCACTCCCATAGCCAACTGCCTAGTTCAAACCCAGGTTCTCCCACTTTGAGTTGCCTGGCCCCTACAGATTCTTCTTCAAATACCACGTGGAACAGATTGTGTCCTGCCACTTTAGCAGCATTAGTGAAGCCATACAGGTCTCTTCCCAGGGAGCGAACATGGCCAGGTGGCCTGGCCTTCCAGGTCCTTCGTGACTTGTTTCTTTTGAGAACAAAACTTAGAATCACTGGGAACATGCTGGGTCGGTGGGTTGGGAGTGCAGTGTGCAGTGCTGCTCGGCATCAGATAGTTCTCTTTGGGGCAGGGACTCTCCAGGGGGTGAAATGGAGCTATCACCTGTGCCAGCCCTGATCTCTAAGTATTGGCCCAGTGGCTGCTTGCCACAAAGCAGTCGGGTTTGGCTAAGACAGTCACATTGGGCCACAGTGGCTTGATCGATTGGTTTGTTTCTTTCTAATTTAGACCTGATTCATTGCACAAATGAGCTGAACATGAGCATCCCACAGCTGGCGGACACCCTCCTGGAGCGCACAGCCAACAGCAGCTGGGTGGTTGTTTTCAAGGCCCTGATCACAGCCCACCACCTTATGATGTATGGCAATGAGGTAAGGTGCAGATTGTGCTTCTTCCCCCCCTCCCCTTTGCCTTGTAGGCTGTTCTCTGGTCTGGAAATCATCCTGGGGAGCACTGACCATGGTTTGCCACCGGGGTTGTCTTAGGAGGGCCTCTCAGTGAGTGGTAGGAGTCTAGGCTGAATGGGGATCTTTTGCCAGCTTTCATATCACAGGTAACCATTCACAGTGGTTACCTGCTGGTGCCTGCAGCTTGGGTCCCATTGGCCACCGAGGTGGGGGCCAGGTGAGGGTGCTCTCCTCACTTCCCAGAATTCCCATAGAGGAAACTTCATGCAGATCAGGCTGAGCTCTGACCCTCAAGTCTGAGAGACTTGCCTGAGGGTTCTGAGAGGTTAGGAGACTTATTCAACTGTAACTCCCTACCTTAGGCTGTCAGGCTGTCAATAGCACAGACCAGAATTTGCTTTCTGTTCCTACACCCTCTCTTTCTTCCTCCTGACTCAGATTTGGCTCTTTTCACTGGATAGTTGAAGCTCCTTCTCTCCCTCTTACAGTTTTGCATCTGACATAAGCAGATTCTTTTCCTCTCCCAAAGTTTATGAGAATAGATTAAGTGGGTGGCCAGGCTAATGAACAGCCTGGAGGGAGAGTTGGTGTAGCCCCGAAGGCCCAGGGGAGACTGCCTGGTATCCAAGGGGAAGTCAGGCAGATAAGGCCAGGGATCTTTGGGCAGTACTCTCTGGTTCTATCCTGGCACTGTTTTTCTTGCACTAGATTGGAGGCAGTGGGGAACCTGAAATTTCCCAAAGACTCAATCCTAAATCCATTCTGTTTGAAAGAAATAAAACTAATATCAACTTCCTGACCCTTTTGACCCACAGCGTTTCATGCAGTACCTTGCATCACGGAATAATCTGTTCAATTTAAGCAACTTCTTGGATAAAAGCGTCATACAGGGTAAGAATTATATTCTTGTGGGGATGAAAGACAGAGACTAGGCTAGGCCTGGCCTACCAGAGTGCTCTGCAGACCCCAGCGAATGAGTGTTGGGCTGCTGACCTTGGATGCTTGCATTCTCCAAATGTACAAAGAGGGTGGAGCCTAGAGAAGACTAGATTAAGAATGGGGAGGGACTCGGAATCTGAAGGGCTGGCATGTAAGTGAGGCCATGTAACTGGTTGTGAGGGGCAGCTCCTTGGCTATCAGAGCTTTCTAGAAGAGGGAGGACTAAGCTGTTGGGAGATAGGGGCTTCTCTCCTCCCACAGAGGGGCTGCCAGCAGAGGCATGTTGGAGAAGGAAGGACTCTAGTTAGGGGAGGTCCTTTCCAACTGAGATTCTGAGATTGTTACTCATTTGCTTTTGAAGTAAGGCTTCTGATTAGTAAGAGTTTTTCCTTTCCTCTCCTGGAATATGTAGATTAGAGATTAGAGATGTTTGTCTGTGATTCTCTGTATAAAAAACAAAACTAAACAAACAAACCAATAATGGTGTGTGTGTGTGTGTGTGTGTGTGTGTGTGTGTGTGTGTGTGTGTGTGTGTGTGTTGACCCCAACCCAAGGCAAGCCACAAACAGAAGGTACTGGCAGGAAATTTTTTGCAGGGCCCCAAATGTTGGATACACATTCATATTTAAATAGGGATTTTACTTTTTTAAAGGGAATACAGTATTCTCATTTCCTTAATATTTATCATTTTAAAAATAAATGATGAAGCTATTATAAAAATAAAAAAGCCTTCTTCTCTTAAGTGGTGAAGGCATTGCCTGCTCCCACAAAGAGGCCAGATGATTTAGTCATCTTAACAAGGAGCCATGGGCCCCTTGTTAGATTTCATAACTCGTATTATTCTCGAAGAGTGATGGCAAATCCAATTAAGAGATGTGGTTCGAAAAGGCCTCTGGAGATATGGTAATGTAGTATGGTAAAAGAACTGGGGCCTGAGCACCAGGAAGGCTGAGGCCTAATCCTTGCTCTGCCACAGACCTCCAGCAGTTTCCTTCTCTAAAATGAAGGAGCAGCAGATCAGGGTTCTACCATCCTGCCCAAATCACCTGGTAGGACTTGGCTTAGCCATTAGTCTGCATGCCCCACCTCTTCCAAGTTGACCAAGATCCCTGGAGGCCCACAAGGCTCCTTGGAGGCCTTTGGCCTTCTCAGCAGCGTCCCTGTTACCACTGCTTTCCAGCTCCCTTGAGGATGGATCCCAAGAGGATCTCAAGGCTTTGCAGGGCTTTAAAAGTAGTCCTTTCTTAGGAAAGAGTTACTAAGATGCTGGAAGAGATGACGTTGAAGGGCATCCATCCCTTCTTGGTTAACAGTTCCGGGACTGGGTGTTTTTGTTGAGGAATGGGTGTCCATGCCCATGTGATGCTGCACAGCTTTGGGCAGAACTTGTCTTTCATATGTAGAAATAAATGTAATCAATTGGAAATAACCCAGATGTCTCTGTTTCTAGGTTATGATATGTCTACCTTCATCAGGCGATATAGCAGATACTTGAATGAAAAAGCCCTTTCATATAGACTGGTAGCAGTTGACTTCACCAAAATGAAGAGAGGGTTAGTAAACATTTTCAGGTTTTAAAAAAGAAATTGCAGCCATGTAGAGAATTCTTGCCATGTTATGGTTTTTCCAGAACACAGCCAGTTTCCACAAAGCAGCAGGGATTTCTCCTGTCATTGTGGGTTCTGCAGGAGAGGCTCCACATGGAGAAAGCCCCTCTTGGCATGCCATGTAGAGCCCCTCATTCCAGGCCAGCCATCCTTACCTCTGTTTGGCAGGAGCCTGGCATCACACCAGGTGTTTGTTGTCAGAAGTCAATCCTGCTCCCTTTGAGGAGGCTGCAGGGGGATGGACTTGGTGGCAGTGCGGCCTTGGGCTGGCCCTGAGGCATCATTTGCTGTATGCCAGGCCACGGCTCTTGCCAAGTCTCTACTGAACCGCATAGACCTTGCGGCCTGCATAGGGATGAAGTTACACACTAGTACAGCCTTTGAAGCAGTGGGTGGACACGTATGTATTGTGTATATATACTCACAGTGCAGCATGTGTGTGCGCATAGGTATTATGTGCATGTTCACATGTGTACATACATGTGCATGCTCATGCTTGCATATATACATTAGCTACCTACACACACATGATTTGTCTTTGCAGGCCTGATGGAGTCATGAGGACCATGGGTACTGACAAACTCCTGAAAACCCTCCCAGTTATTCAGAACCAGCTTGATGTTCTGCTTGATTTTGATGTGAGAATTTTCTTTTTTTCAAAATACATTTGAATTGCTCTCTTGTTTTCACCTTGCCTCAATTTCCTCCTGTCTCCCTCCCCCAAGCCATTCCATATAACCTAGACTTTTTTCTTTAAAAAAAAAAGTCAGCATAATCCATTGATACAGTGAAAAGAATTGGGCAGAATATGCCTGGTCCCACATCCGGAGGTGTGGAAGGGGCATCTTCTTTGTGGTCCAGCTTATTCTTCATAATTTCCCAGCATTCATGTGTGATTGTTCTCTGGTTTGTGTGTAGAGTGTTCTTTCCACTTTTACATGATTATAGTCATTGTATATAGACTGTTTCCTTGGCTCTGCTGTCGTCCCTCTGCATCAGTTCACCTGGGTCTTTGCAGTCTTCCCTGGATTCATCACAACGCATCATTTCTTACAGCACAGGAATCTCCCATTACATTCATGGACCACAGTGTGTTGAGCCGTTCCCCAGTTGATGGGCATTTGCTTTCTTTCCAGTTTTTTGCTGCTACAAAAGTGTTGCTCTAATTTGGTGGGTGTATATGAGGACTCTCTTTTTTTCAGTGGCCTCATCTAAGCTGAGCTGTAGACTCTGGGTCACAGAGTGGACATTTTTGTCCCTCAGTTTGCCCAATTCCAAGTTGCTCTCCTGAATAGTTGTTTCACACCAATTGGCAGCCTTGGAGTGGTTGGGATTTCTTTCTCTTAGTATGTGGGGCGTTCTTTCAGATGGTTGTTAATAGTTCACAATTCTGCTTTTGGCAGCTGTTTGTTCCTAGTCTTTGATCTAGTGGGGAACGGCTTTTGCTTTGGATGTTTCTCTTGTCTTTATATCTTGGATACCAAGCCCTCCTCTGAGCAATTCAATAGAACCCTTTTTTTCCTTCTTCTCTCGTCAGCCTAGCCGCATTAATTTTGCTCATTTGTCTAGAAGTTTTGTAATATTATATAATTGAGAGTCTCTTGTTATCTTTTATAATTGCCTTTGCAAATGGAGATGATGGGACATTTGGTCCCCACCTGTTCACTGATTCCCCTGTCATCTGCAGGCTCACCCCAATGAACTCACCAATGGTGTCATCAGTTCGGCCTTCATGCACCTCTTTAAGGATTCCATCAGGCTGTTTGCAGCCTACAATGAAGGGATTATTAACCTGCTTGGTATGTTGCTACTTTCCTCAGGTCATAGAAGGAGGGAGGGAGGCATTTTGCTTTCTGAATTCAGTTGAGCTGTCATTGGATCCCCTTTATTCAAAGCCATTCCCTTTTCCTTGGTGTAAGCCAAGCTTCCCAGACGCTGCCAGAGCCATTGCTTATAGACAAATGCGGCCTTTGCCAAATCCTGAGGCCTGACTTAGTTGATCCCATTGATACACTCATGCCCATTCTCCAGGGCTCTACAGCAGGGCATTGAGCGTGAATTCAGATTATCATATTCAGGTGAGAGCATATTACTGAAATAGCTCTTCATTTTTTCCTCAGAGATTCCAGGAAATTGCTTTTCTCCCTGAGGTGGCCAAGCTGTTTGGTTCTGGGGATGAATGGTCTCTAGACTTACTCTTGGCCATTCAAGCTAGTTTTTGTTACCAGCACTGCCTTACTTGTAGGAGGCCAGATTTGGAGGCTGGGAGAACTGGCTTCCAGCCCTGCCCTAGACACCCACTGGCCAAGTTAATATCCCCTTAGGACCTCAGGTAACTCCGGAAAAGGGGCATGGCCCCAGAGGAGGTCCCCATGTTGTCATAGGTCCAGGTCTCCAAGCCATTTGGGTTCACCTTTCTTTTCTTGGCTTCTAGTCTAATTGGGAGTATGCCATTTGCTTCCATAAACTTGTGTCCAGAGTGAAGCAGGGACAACAGAAGGGCAGAAATGGGTGGTCTCTTTTGCTCCTCTCCCTGAGATAGGGGAAGAGGGTTTCTTTAAAAATGACCATTGCAAGGGAAAACCACTTCAGACACAGCTGTTCATGAGGATCTCGTCTTCCCAGGTATCTGGAGCCTTTGTCTGTTTATTTTAGAAAAGTACTTTGACATGAAGAAGAACCAGTGCAAAGAGGGGCTGGAGAGTTATAAGAAGTTCCTGGGAAGAATGGCCAAACTGTCAGAGTTCCTGAAAGTTGCCGAGGTAACGTGGCCAGAGCCAGTCACCATTCTCTCTGTTCCTGTTCCTATGGCTGGCTGCCCTGCTCCAAGTTCAGGGCCTGGTGTCAGGGAGGCTTGGATTCAAATCCTGCCCCTGCCTCTTATCAAGTGTAGGACTCTGGGCGAGTTCCTTTTCTTCTCTCTGGCCTCGGTTTCTTTGTCTCTCAAATGGGAGGAATAACCTTTGTGTAGTGCCTGCTCTCCTGGGGTGGTTGTGGGGAGAGTATGTGATCTTCTATGCTACTTTCCTCAGGTCATAGAAGGAGGGAGGGAGGCATTTACTAACCTCAGTGTCAGTGGTTGGTATTGTCTCTTCCCCAGAATTACTTTCTTTTAGAAAAATGTTACTCTCAGATTTTTATCTCCCCTTCATTTCTCAATCTATCCCTTCCCCTCTCCTGCCCAGAGAGCCATCCCTTGTTCCAAAGAACAAAAAAGATGAATAATAAGACCTCCTGAACGCTGGAGGCCTGCAATCTGGCCAGCTGGTCACTGTTCCTATGGAGATCAGACAGCTTCCGTTGAGAGTCAGCAGGTTGACATTGACATGGGGTAGTTTAGTGTGGTGTCTGAGTTGTCTCAAGGGGCTTTCCTTAATCAGGACAGTTTCTTGTGGCTGCAGACAAACGATGATGATGATGATGATGATGATGATGATGATGATGATGATGATGATGATGATGATGATGATGATGATGATGATGATGATGATGATGATGATGAAGAAGATGATGATGATGAAGATTAAGATTAAGAAAGTCTCTCCTGCTCCCTAAGCTTCATTCTTGTGTTCCTTAGAGGAGCTGAGCCTGCTGGGAAGGCTCTGTTGTTCTCTGGGGCTTGGCTTAATTGCACCTACTGAATTCTAGCCAGACATAGCTATTCCCAACCAGAAGTGAGGGATCTTCTCATTAGCATTTTCATTATAATATAAGCAAACCCCCAATTCTACAGGTCCACTGTGACTTCCACCCCTCTGATCAGGCACCAAGCATGGTCAAGTAGGGCCTGTAACACAAATACAAGAGCTTATAGTCTACCAGATGAGTCAACACAGGATTCATACAAAATGCATAGTGACTGAGGGGGGTATCACCCACTGGTGAAGTCAGCAAAGGACTCTTAAAGGGAGCTAGGAATTGTAAAAGAAAGAGTTGAGGAGGGAGGGCATTGTGGGTAAGGTCGATGGGGGAAGACACTGAGGAGTAGGAGAGAGCAAGTACTGTGCTCTGTGGGGAACAATAAGCAGGCCCTTTAGGCTGACTTGGTCCGGAAAACTGGGTGACTTCCAGCCCTGTTCCAGACACAGTCTGGGCAAGTGTTGCCACTTCTTGGGGCATCCTGAGAGAGAGACTGGAACCAGATTGGAGGGGATCTGAATCTCAAACTAAGGGATTGAAGGCAATGAGGAGCTGTGGATGCTTCTTGAGCCTCTGTATTTGAAAGCCTCTCTTGGCTGCTTTGGGGAGGGCTGGAAGGGAAGAGGCAGAGAGGCCCCACTGATGGTCACTGACTGTCTTAACTGCCCTTTTTTCTTGTCTCATGACTTCAGCAAGTTGGGATTGATCAGGCGGACATTCCGGACCTTACTCAGGTCAGTGTTCTCTTTAGCCCTCTTACCTCTGTGCACCCTTCAAGAATCACTCCTTTTAATCACTTCCATCTTGAGAATCTGTTTGCTTCCATAAACCTGTGTCCAAAACACCGTCCCTGAGTGAGTTCTTCAGGTGTTTTGGTGCTTTGCCATTTGTGTGATGGAAAGGGGGGAGGGGGGGAGGGGGCAGGGCAGCATGGGACGGGATGGGATAGACTAGGTTCCAGGGATTTCTTAGGAATCTTAAGGACCAAGGATAGAAGGTAAATGGGCTCTACTATGGTGTATGCTTGCTAACAATGCTTCTTTTCAGTCTTTACTTGGGCTTTCATTGGAAATGTATGTAGAGTTCCCAATGAGGAAAGTCCTTCTTCCACTGTAGCTTGCTACCTGCTCTGCATGGGAGAGTCATAGAGAATTGCCCAGGGCACCCAGCCAGTGGGGGTCAGATGCCTTCCTGATTCTCATGCTGCCTGAGCTGCCTTTTGTTTAGCCATGTACAAGTGGGGAAATCCTATAACAATGCCACCAGGGGGCGCTACAGTACACAGAGTGCCACAAAGTGGGCTTGGAAGACCCTAGTTCAAATTCAGCCTCAGACACATCCTTTGCTGTGTGACCCTCCACCTGCCTCCATTTCCTCATCTGTAAAATGGGAGTAATAATGGCCCCTACTGCCCAGGGTTATTGGAAGGATCAAATGAGATCATAATTGTAAAACAGTTTGCAAACCTTCAAGTGTTCTGTAAATGCTGGCAATTCTTTTTTTTATTTTTATTTTTTTGGAGGGGGGAAAGACAGGGTAATTTGGGGTTAAGTGACTTGCCCAAGGTCACATGGCTAGCAAGCGTTAAGTGTCTGAGGCCGGATTTGAACTCAGATCCTCCTGACTCCAGGACCAGTCCTCTATTCACTGAGCCACCTAGCTACCCCAATGCTGGCAATTATTAATAAACATTTCAGTATTTGTTAAGAGGACCTGTGTACCCAGCTTTGACACTTACTGCCTGGAGGGACCCTTCTCTGGGCCTCAGTTGGACTTGATGATCTCTAAGCTCCTAATGCTGACCAACAGGCATGTATAGAGCAGGTGGGTGTGGGAGGGAGCAGAGGAGCCATCTGCCAGGGCCTTGCCTGGGGGATCATAGAAGGGACATTCACCCTTTTGAGTAAACTTGGGTACACCTGCTGTGGTGGAGGAGGAAAAGATGGTGTTAGGCCCCATCCCAGTGAGGTCTCTCCCTTTAGGCCCCGAGCAGCCTGTTTGAAGCCTTAGAACAGCATGTGGCTTCTTTGGAAGGCCGCAGGACCAAGGAGCTTTTGGCAGTTTACAGGTAAGTAACCACATACCTGCCTTGACCACACTTTTTCCTCCGTTTCTGCCCTGTTGCCCTTCTTACTGGGTACCTTGGGCCCAGAAAGAGGTAGAAAGACATCTCTTTGCAGGAGCTCCGAGGCCCCCTTCAGCCTTAACTATGACCCTTTGAAGTCACATTTTACCTATACACCTTTGTACCTGAGAACCAAGTCAAAGGTTGGACAATGATTGCCCTTCTAACTGAGGATGGGGAACTCTGCACAACTGGGGAGTGAGCTGATAGTTGAATCTCTCCTCTGAGTACTGGCTGTTGCACCAAGCACCAAGCACCCAGGCACCCCCTGGTGGGAGTGAATCCCTGACTAGCAAGGAGCCAGGTGTTCTCTCAATGGCACAGAAAGCATTTCTAGAGGTTTCAGAGGTTTAAAGCATCCCCTTTATCATGGCACAGATCTCTGTCTCTCAATCTCTGCTCGTTTCTCTCTTTCTCTTTTTCCTTCTCCCCTATCCTTTCTCTCCCTTCTCTGATTCTCCTCTCTCTCCCTTTTTTCCCCTCTCTATCTCTTCCTCCTCCTCCCATCTTTCTCTTCCTACTCAGAGGCTGCCAGGACCTTCCCTTTCTTCCTTCCCTCCTGCCCCCAGGCTCTCAGCCCATTCACCCAGACCCTTCTTTCTTTCTTCCCATCTCTCTATCCCTCCGTCTCTCCCTTTCCCTCAGACCCCCAGCCCCCCCTCCATTTCTCTCTCCCTCTCCCTACTCCCAAGCCTCCAAACTCCATCTGGTCTTTACCCATCTCTCTCCTCCCTTAGGCCCTGAGACCCTTCTCCCTCTCCATTTTTCCTCTCTTTCTTACTGTCTGTCTTTGTTTTTCTCACTCTTTCAGTCTGTCTCTTTGCATATCTCTCTGTCCCTATTCCCAGGCCATTATACCCTTACTTCCACCACAGGCTCTCAGCTCATTCACACAGACATGTGTCTTGCTTTCTCCCCATTTCTCTGTCCCTCCCTCTCCCTTTTACCCTCTCAGGACCTCTGATCCTCCTTCCTTTCTGTCTCTGTCTCTTTCCCTTTCTCTCTGTCTTTCCCCATTTCTCCTTTCCTACTCCCAGATCCCTTCTCTCTTCCCCATATCTCATCCCCTCACCTACCTCAGGCCTCCAGGCCCTCCTCTCTGCCTCTCTCTGTCTCTCTGTCTCTTTCTCTGTGTGTGTGTGTCTCTCCCACTCCCCCATCTCTTTGTGCCCCTTCAAACTGGCCCTGGCTCCTCTTTCTCTCTCTTATATGTGTCTCTATATCTCTTTCTCTCTCCCCTTCTCTATGTCTCTACTCACAGACCTGTTCTCCCCCCATCCCTCTGTTACTCCCTCTCTTTCCCCCTCCCTCAGGCCCCCAGGCCCTCCTCCTTATTTATTCATCTTTCTCTTTCTTTTTCACTCTGTTTTCCCCTTTTCTCTTTCTTTCATCCTTTTTCTCTGTCTCTCTCTTTCTGCATCTCTATCCCTAACCTCAGACTTGTAGGCTCCTAACTCTTCCCTCAATGTGCTCAATCATACAATCCCTTTTCTCTCTTTCTTTCTCTCCATTTCTCTGTCTCTCCTTCTCTGTCTCTCTCCCTATCTCTCCCTACTCACAAGACCCCAGACCCTATCTGTCTCTTCATCTCCCTATCCCTCCCTTTCTCCATCCACCCTAGGTCTTCCTCCTTCCCTCCTTATTTCTCTGTTTGTTTCTCTCTTTTTCCCTCTATTCCCACTCATAGGCCTCCAGGGCTTTCTCCCATCCTTCTTTCCCTCCCTCTTACCCCATCCTCAGGTGGTTCTCCTCCTTTTCCTCCTCATTCTCTCTCTGTCTCTCTTTCTCTTCCCATTTCTCTTTCCTCATTCATAGTCCTCTTGGCCAGGGGTGGGAAACCTGCAGCTTTGAGGCCATCTAGGTCCTCAGGTATGGCCTTTTGACTGAGTCCGAATTTTACAGAACAAATTCTTTTATTAAGGGAATTTGTTCTGTGAAGTTTGGCTTCAAATGGTCATGCTTGAGGACTTAGAGGTTCCCCATCCCTGCCCCAGGCCCTTACTTTTCTTTTCTCAGGACCCTTTTCTTTCCCCATGTCTCTATCCCCCTTAACAGGCCTTGATACCCTCCACCTTTATCTCCTTCTCTCTTTCTCTTCCATCTCTTTCCTTCTCTCTCTTCCTTTCTCACTCTCCCTTTTCCCTTTCACTCTCTTTCTCCCTTCAGTCTCTCACTCTCTCTTTTTCTTTCCTTCTGTTTCTGTCCCTGCTTACATGCCCCTAGATTCTTTCTTCTCTCCTTCTTCCCCCCAGCCTATATTCTCAGGCCCTTCCCTCTCTCCCCCTGCTCAGGCCCCCAGGTAGTCTTCCTCCTCCTTCTTTTTCTTCTCCCCTCCACCCATCTCTTTCCCTCCACCCACCGCATCCC
>CM053602.1:61338594-61354591 GCA_028646575.1 Pseudocheirus occidentalis | reverse complement strand
CATAAAAAAGGGCAGGGCATACAATAAATTGACCAGTAAATACCAAACCGACATGAGCAAAAAAAAAAAAAAATCAATCTGTAAAGTACCAAACTGGTTAAACCCAGAACCACAGTTCTGCAAGAATCTTCCCAACCTCTAAACTGACTTCACTTCTTCAAAGGTAACCTACAATAAATAACAAACAAACAAAAAAAAAATGCGACCCTCCCAGACCCCCCTGCAAATGCCCAACAGTGCATTTCATATATGCCCCAAAGATCCAGAATGTCAAAGCTAACTTTGGAGATAACTGAGTCCAAACCCAGCATGACCTTGAATTAATAATTTCATTAAATTTAAAGCAGAGCAGATTTTAGCTTTATAAATAAAATGTGTGCTCATTACTGCCTTCAGTTTTACTCTAGAGTGTCTTTTGTTTGAAAAGCATTTACTCCCAAATCAAAACTTTGGATCTCTTGAAGTGTGTCAGGCTCCTTGGGAAAGCTGAGCCCCAGGATCAAGGGTAAGTAGGCTAGACTTTAGTTTTGGTGGGCTCATCTCGATTTCTTCTCTTGACATCCCAGTTGTAAACCCTAGCCATATCTGAGAAAGCTGTTAAAGAAAATGTATTCTGAGAACACTTACAATCTGTATGAGTACTGCCATGCTCTCTTCCATAGAGAAACGGAACACAGATGCATTGTGTTTATTCCCTGGTGATTCCTAATGGACTCTGCAAATACTGGTTTACAGCGTATTAAAAACCAACAACAACAACAACACCAGGCTTCAAAACAAAACCATTTAGGATATTTGACATTGTTATATTTCACAATCTGCATTCTAATAAAAAAGACAACCCAACTTGTGCCTAAGAGGGCTAAGAAAGAGCTGAACCCAAGAGTCAGAAAGACCCAGTTTTAAGTGCTACAGAATGGGTTTCTGCCCCTAGGTGAGTCCCACAACTCTCTTGAACTCTCTAGAATGGCAGAAGAGCTGCTGATCTGCCTCATTGGATGAAATCACAGGTACAGGTGCACAACATACCAGCCCATAACCTCACAGGCTCAAGTCTCATTCTTAAGGAACTCCTTCCAGTCTGGTTTTCAGATTAACTAAAGCTGGTCATTAGCTGGTACCACATCCCTCAGCTCTTCCATGCCATCTCTGTAGCTGCCAACAGGATATTACACTGAGCTGGGTCACCATCACTCAAAATGCCAGGAAGTCGAAAATTAAAGCCATTTCCCCCTTCAACAACAGACACATCCCTTTTAGATTTCTCCAATATAAATAGTTTTCTGGGCTTGGAGGTTTCTCACAGAACCCAGATGAGATTCCCAAGAATCTTCTTTACAATGTCTCTCAAGCTCATATCCCTCCCCCTTTTCCACAGCCAATGCAGTTTAGGCTTCAACATCCCCCACTCAGATTGCAAGAGGGCCCTTTGCCTCTAGTGTCTCACCATCAACTGATCCCAACCTTATCTCACTCCTCCCATAATAAGCTAGGTCTCTTCACTCCAACCAGGAAATTTGAGAGCAGGGAAGGCTTGACTATTCCACTCTCCAATCATTCTTCTTACCTGAGATGTACCCCAGCATACCCTGCCCCCTCCAGAGCTACCTCCCAACTTTCTTATCAGCTCCATGAGGCATGTATCACCTAAGGGCACACTACAAACACACAGTGACCTGATCTTTGCATTGAACCTAACATACTTGATACCTGGTTGCCCAGTTTCTGCTTAAAGACCTTCAAGGAAGGAGGGTCCATCATTTCCAGTCCATTTTACTTTCTTGGCAACACACTGTTTTAGAAGGAAAGCTAAAAAGCTCAGGTTCACCCAGAGGACAGAAAGGGGACTAAGGATCTTTAGCTTGAAGACAAGAACAATTTGGGAATTGGGAGGCACGTGTATGTAAAGGTTGTCTTCAAATGCATGAAGGACTGTCATGGGGAAGCAGAGTTGGAATTGTTCTGCTGAGCCCTGAACTCACAAGTATTAACAGGTAGAAGTCACCAACAATTCCAGTGGATTTACCTGGAGGAATAATTTTGAAGGGATTTGGGTTTGTACTGGATGACTTTGAGATTCTCCAATTTTATGAGCACTTGAAACTTTTAATAAATACTTGTCAAACTAAACTCCTACCTGGGTAAGGAAAAGGACTCAGACATTTTCCACAAAGACTTTCTTGGCTAAAAGTGTTACCTAGAAGAAGTGTCATGATTGTACCATTGTGAGTTTGCAGAATTTACATCAAGGAGATTCTAAGTAAAGGCAAAGAAAGGAAGAAACTTTAAGTAAATAAGCCCAACAAGCCACCTCTTGTACCTACTACACAGCACTTAGAAGAGTGCTCAACATTGTGTATGTTCACTAATGACTAACCCATTTCCTGAAAGCCCTTCCATGCCTTTCAGGCCTCTTTCATCAACTTATACCTTCAGAGCCAACTACCCTGAGATATCTCCTACCTGTTTGGGATGCCCTACATTTAAGCATTCCAGTGAAAAGCAAGCAGAGTTCAAAAAGGTTTCACTCCCATACTAACTACTTACTAACATATTTTAGTATCAATTCAGATAGCATGAAGACAGCATTAAGACCTTTATATTAAAGGGAAGCAGCTCATTAAAAAAAAAATCCCCTCAATAGGATGCAAAGCTCTGTGAAAGAACTCATCTTTCAGCTTTCTTAAATCACAAAGGATACTGACTTCTGTGGTGGTAAACTGATCACGAAGGAAGTCCAGGTCTTCCTCAAGAGATTCCAGATTGCTGGTGGCAGTGCAGTGGTTCTTCTCCAAGAGGGCCTGAGCTTCATCAATGTCATATTCAAGCATCACGTTGGCCTGTTGAGAGGGAGGGATTCTCAACTCAGCCCTGCCAGTGACTCAGCGAGTTTAAAGGACAAATGTGTATTTCCTTTCACCTCACTTGGTATCTGGATTCCCTTATGAAATCTCAGTAAAGCTCCCACAAAAACCCTGGGGAAGGGGAGAGGGAGCAGTCTACCCTCACACCTTGTTGACTCAGCCTGCCTGGTATCCTGAGCTCTTGAGCAGAGTGAGCACTTACTAAATGTGCTTTCATTCATTCATTCTTCTTCTTTTTTAAGTTGAGGGCATTACCTAGAGGCGGTTGGTGGGTAGTACAGTGGACAGGGTACTCGGCCTGGAGTCAGGAAGACCTGAGTTCAAGGTCTAGCCTCAGATAAGTCAATCTGCCTCAGTTTCCTCAACTGCAAAATGGGAATAGAAACAGGATCACCTTCCCAGGGCCATTGTGGAATAAAATGAGAATATTATCTGTAAAGCACTCAGCACCGACTCTGGTTCATAATATGTACTTAACAAATGCTCACTCCATCGTAGGAAGGAGATTAACAAGTCCAGAGAAGGGCAACCAAGATGGGGAAGGGCCTTGAGATCACCAGGCATGGTTGGAACCTGGAGAAGGCTCTGGGGGCAAATTAGAGCAGGCTTCACGTATTTAAAAGGCTACTAAGAAAAAGAGGACAGAACCAGAAGCAATGGGAAGAAACAACAAAGAGAGCAATGAAGGCTCAATGCCCAGAGCTGTTCAAAGGTGGAAGGGACTCTTCCCTGGAAGTCTTTAAGCAAAAGATGGAGCAGCACTTTGAGACAGGATACGACTAGCTGGCCTGGCCTTGGAGCTCTAATTCTGTTCCCTCTACCAGATACATCAAACTCCTCTTTCTTCCAAACTGAGGGAGGCAGGGCATTAGACTATTCCAGGTCTGGTTAGAAGGTGGCAGTGGGAGGGGCACACTCCACAAAAATGGGAATGAAATTGCTCTGGCATGCCATCTTACTCAACCCATGCTTGATTCAGAAATGTTTTTGTCTCTCTGTTCCACAGAGTGCTAACCACTATACCAGTGGTTCTCAACCTTCCTAATGCTGCGACCCTTTAATACTCATATGCGGGCATATCTGCATGTGGGTGGACTCGCCTGGAGATAGATAGAGGAGCAGTATCTCGGTTCCGAAGACCATCAGAAATATGTGTTTTCCGATGGTCTTAGGTGACCCCTGTGAAAGGGTTGTTCGACCCCCAAAGGAGTCATGGCCCACAGGTTGAGAACCACTGCTCTAGTCTAATGGCATAATAATACTAACAGCTTACATTTCTATAGTGCCTACCAAATGGCAGGCACTGTGCCTTGGAAGCACTTCACAAACATTTTCTCCTCACATTTGATCCTCACAACTACCCTAGAAGGGAGGTCCCGTTAGTACACCCATTTCAGAGATGAAGAAACTGAGGCAAACACAGGTTCAGTGACTTGTTTAGCATCGATAGCTAACATTTCTATAGTACTTATTATGTTCTAAGTGTTTTATAAATATCTCACAACAATGCTGAGAAACATAGATGCTGTTATTCTGCCCATTTTACAGATGAGGAACCTGAGGCAGACAAGGATGAAGTGTCTGCAGCTGGATTTGAACTCAGTGCTGCCTGCCTCCAGGCCCCAGGAGCCACCTCAGACTTCAGAAAAGCTACTTACTCTATGCCTCCACTGTTACCCGCAAAAAGGTGATGCAAAAAAACCCCCAAACTGAATTGCAAGCATCAGCTGAGAAAGTTCTACACCTTCCACATACTTACCCCCAACCACAGGCAGACTTTATCCGTAGGAGGGACTAAAGCTTTGCAGTAAAGGTTATCAGCCACTAAGAATCTAGTCTCCAGAGGCGTTGTGGTCTCCTTGGGGAGAAACCAATAGGTTGGTTAGGTATGTCATAGTTATCTGTCACTTGCTGGGAGAAAAGCGGGGGCGAAGTACCAAAGAAGGGGGCTAAAGTGACAAGAGAAGACAGCCACCCAGGTCTGATTGGGCTTCTGTTCTCAGCCAAGGAGAGCTACTTCTACCCAGAAAAGAGTAGACCCAATGTAGCTCAGAGCAAGCTCATAGCCAAGAGGAGAGAGAGAGAGAGAGAGAGAGAGAGAGAGAGAGAGAGAGAGAGAGAGAGAGAGAGAGAGACAGAGACAGAGAGAGAGAGAGACAGAGAGAGAGAAACCTCTGAGAAGGTCAAGTCACCTGGCCCCAAGAAACCAGCTTTCAGTACTGAAAGAACTGGGGATGGCCAGGCTCTATAATATAGCATGTGAAAGACACTGGAGAATGGGAGGAGGACCACAGGAGGGTGGACAAATGGCTTCATTTTCAAAAAGGAGAAGTCAACAAAGTCCTTGAAAGTATAAGCCAGTCAGCTTGACATCAATTCCTGGAAAAATTCCAGAATGACCATTAAAGAGCTGGTTAGTAAAAATGCAGAAAAAGAAGTGGGGATTACAGAGTCAGTCTGATTTCCTCAAGGACATGCTGGGCCAAGGTACTTGGCTGTCTTTCTTGGACAGGGTGTTCAAGGGAATGCTATAAAAATGACCTAGATTTAAGTATCTCACATTATTCTCGTGGAAGACAAGCTAAACACAGTTAAGATGAATTCAGGAAGCAGTCAGATTGAAAATCTGATGTCACTTTGGGAGGCGGGTCCACTGAAGGGCTCCTGAGAGCTGTGCTGTTTCATATTCTTCAGAGGGTCATGCTCATCAGACTAGCAGATGCCATCAAGCAGGGAAGGAGGCCAGGCCAACCCACTGGGTGACAGTCAGGAGCCACCAAGAGTTGAATAGGCTGGAACTTTGGGGCAAATCTGACAAGATGGAATTCAATAGGTATATATGCCAAGTCTTACACTGGGCTAAAAAAAAAAAAACCTAACCTCAAAAGTACAAGATGGGAAAGGCATGGTTACTCAGCAGCTTGTCTAAAAGAGGGCTGAGTTTAGAAGAGCATGAGCCAACAGTGGGCTAGGACAGCCAAAATGAGCCCTTGGGCCCCACTGAGAGAGGAAAGGCTTCCAAGAACCCAGAAGTGAGAGTTCTTGTGTACTTTTCCCATGGTCTAACCTCATCTGTACTCTGTTCAATTCTGGAAGCTACAGTTTAGGACAGGAACATGGATGAACTGGAGAGTCCACAAAGAAGGATATCCAGGATGGTGAAGGGCCTATTTCACATGAGGAACAGGTGAAGGAGATGTATAGATGGAGAAGAAAAAGCCTGGGGGGAGGAGTGGTGGAAAGAATACAATAGCTGTCTTCAAGTATCTGAAGGGATGCTATATGTAAGAGAAAGGGGTTGGATACCTGATGTTTGGCCTCAGAGGGCAGAACTAGGAAGAATGGGATAGAAATTTCAAAGAAACCAAACTTCTTACAAACAAAAGTTGCCCAAAGGTGGCATGACCTGCCTCAGGAGATGGCAGGATCCTTCTTGCTAAGGGTCTTTAAGCAGAGGCTGGGTGTCCCATTGACCATATGGACTGCCATCAGGGCTCCCTTTTTGGGTTTTCCGGCCTCCTCGTCTACCACTCCCCTTCCCCACTCAAGCATTCAGCAAAGCAGCCTTCCCTCTGTTCACAGGACACTCCACCTCCCATGTGTCCTCTGAACTGCTTGCAATGGCCTCCTTCCTCTCAGAATACCTCTCAATCACCACCTAAAGACTTTGCTGATTCTCCCAAGTTCAAGTGCCCTCCCTCCCGTGTATGTGTGTGTGTGTTATATTTTTGGAGCCTAGCAAATAGGTGCTCAGGAAGTGCCTGCTCATTGATCAGATGGCTGTAATGATCCATTATGACTCCAAAAATCTGTTGTACTGTGACAAGTTCTACATGGCTTCTTGCTTCACACTTCTAAAGAGGTGATCCATGTGCAACACAGAAAGAGAAAGATCTATAGCACCTGAAGCTTCCCGACAGAGGCAGCACTACTGGTGACAAAAGAGCTTTATGCTGCAAGGTATGCCAATGTTAGATCATTTAAGTCTCATGTCTGTACTTTTTTTCAATGAGACGTTATCCTCGGAGGGAATGGCCAACAGAGTGAGATTCCTGAAACAGTGTCAGGCAACGTTAATGAGCTGTCATCTATGAAACAAGGGCCCCTTCTTCAATTCCAGGGCATCCTGTATTTTTAGTCAGCCTAAGAAACATAATGCTACTTCGGGATAATATGTCTAGTTTTTCATTTTCAGAAATTTAATCGCTGGCAAACAAAAATGTCTCCCACTCCCTGTAAAACTGAATCTTACCTTGTTTTGAGTGGGATCAGTTAAGGGAGCTCCCTCTGGAGTTTTGGGGAGAGAGCATGGAATACTAAACAGCAGCATGGCTGCCTTCAACTCATGATTAAGGAAGAAGCAATACCTCAGGAAGTATGACTAGCCTGTCACAGAGAGGGAGGGGAGTCAAGCCTTAGGCAGAGGCTAAATTCAATGACATTCCTGGGCTAACATTCTGCAATCCTGGCAAACTGCAGTAGAGGGGTGCTGGCTAAAAGAAAAAACAGTGGCATGAAACAACAAAGAGCTATGCCACAATGCATCTGCCTTCAGGGCCCAGGTGCCACCAAGGCATCCTGACTTAAGTCACTGAAAAGTCCAAAATTCACTTACTTTTTTCTTCTGCATATATTTTAAAATGTGTAATGTCTGCTTGATTTCAGGAATCTGACTTTTTAGCCTGTGAATTTAAAAGAATAACAATTTAGTATTTTCCAACCAAGAAAACCCCCTCTCCCTCCAAACCAAGGTTTTGAAGACCCAACATAACCAACATTTTAAACAAATTCTGTAAGCTCAGTCAGCATTTTTATGTGCTTTGGTCTCAAACTTTTGTCAAGCAGAGGTAAGCAGCCCATTGCACAGAGGCCCTTGAAGCAGGTTTGTCTCACACAGGTGTGACTTCACCAGACCCATCTCCTTTCAGTTTTCTTCTCATATCCCCCACCCTTTCCTTTAAATTTTGTGATTCTTTTTCTCTCTTTTTAAAAAAGGAAAAGAAAGAGGGCCATACACAGGGAGCATCAGTTTAAGGAGATAACCAGATAGGGGTCTTGAAGTACATCAATTATTGCCCAAAGGCTTTCTCTAAGAGAATTTTGAGATCAACTAGCACATAGTGCCCACTAAGGTCAATGCCATGACTTCTCTTTGGGTCAAGTGAATCCATGTGGCTGACTCTGGATTTGTGTGGGGTCTGTTCACACTCCTCTGGATGGTCCTTGCTAGGGTTCCAGGGGAGAGGCTATCAAGTAAGTGTAACTGTCTATATTCTAGAGCTAAGGATCCATGACATTCCCTAGGCAAGAATGAGGGATGACAGCTGCACCAATATCCATGAAGCAGGAAAAGAATGAGCCTTCCAAGTATAAATTGCATAAAGGAGACTATGGAAAAATCTCCCAGGAAGACAAGGTATAGAAGGGCTACAGTCTACATTAGTAGAAGAAATGTCTACAGAAGAGAAATAATGGAGTCACCAAAGCAGGTTGTTAGAATGTCCTGTCCTGTTTTACTACTCTTCTAGTCTTCAAGTCATGGATCATAAAATGGTGGCCAATACTCCTTCCTTCATCTTAAGAGATCTGTCAATGAATATTTCTGATATTCCTACCTTTAATTTTCAAAACCACCTTCAGAAATCTCAAAACATACCTTCTTTTCTTCTGAGCAAGGTTAAGCTCCATAAACTTATACTTCTGATACTGCTCATCCAATTTCTTGAGTACAATATCTACAGACTCATTCCCAGGTTGTTTCATAAAAGCATCTACATCTTCCTTTAATGAAGGGGAGAAAAAGTCATGGATTATAAACTTCAAATATTATACTACAAAGGTCATAACAAGGGAGAACAGGATATACAAGCTACTATTCTATATCAAGGACAATAAAATCCTACTCACTTGGATTAATCAGGGATTAGGGGAATTCTTTAAAAATCAGTGGTCAGAGAGATGTCATTGACTGAAACACATATTTCCCTCAAATTGGTGACATTCATATTGATAACTTGGTGGAGAACTATCTCCAATTGAATGTGTTAATAAATGGGGATATTTTTATTATACTACAATCAAGAACCAGAATCAGACATTTAAATTCTTTTAATGGAAAACATCAAGCTTTTATTTTGAATAGGATTTTCTTCAACAAAAAATGTTGTTACCTTAATAGAAACAGCCTAAGGGTTTTTTAAGCTTAAAGCATTTTGGCTGCAAGTTTAACAAAACAAAGACTGTAGCTGGGCATTTTCATCAATTACTTAGTTGATATGTATAAAAGTCTTCCACTTGGGAAGGTGATGAAGGCAAATATATAAAGCCTTGCACTTGGGAAGATTTCATAAAACTGAATTTGGGGCAGGGAGAGCTAAATTGTCATTTCCTAAGGGTAAAAAAAGGCCTGGCCTTTTAGCAGTCTTCCTTTAGGGTCAATAGCTTGAATGGCTTCACCCTCGTCTGCTTCATACCCTTCCTCATCTGACCATACCCTTCCAGTAAACTGGCTCTTCTCAGACACTACATTGTTTAATCTCTTTCCATCCCTCAAAACTCTAAAGGTTCTTCCTTTGGTCCTCTATCTCAACTATACAGATGATTGCCCAAATCTACATTTTACAGCCCTGATTTCCCTCCAGAGTTCCAGCCCCACATCTCTATCTGCTCACAGGACCTTTCCACTCAAGAAAGAAAGCTAACACTAAACGTAGGTCCCATTGAGAGGAGGAGTATAGTAGCTTCATATTTTGTCCCAGTCACATCCCATCCATATTCTTGTGTTCAGTTCTGGGCATCATATTTTAAGGACATTAAAATGATGAGTATCCAGGGCCCCTGAGATCATGCTGCTGCAGCTACGACTTACTAGGGAGCTAGGTGGTACAGTGCCTAACAGTGTTTTGAGCCTGGAGTTAGGAACTAGGAGTAGGTTCAAATCCAGCCTCAGACACTTTCTAGTGGTGTCACCCTCTCTCCCGTCTGCCTCAGTTTCCTCATCTGTAAAATGGAAATAATAATAGCACCTACCTCAAAGACTGTAGCAAGGATCAAATGAAATATTTGTAAAGCTATCTGCAAGCAAATCTTAAAGCACTCTAGAAATCCTACCAAGGATTCTTGTTATTACCACTATTGTCATCATTACTATGTATGTGACCTTGGTGGAGCCACTTCCTGTCTTTGGGTTCCACTCATAAGAGGAGGAGGCTGCACCAGATCATCTCTACAGACTCCAAATCCCTGCCACATAGGAATTCTTTTAAGGCTGATGGACAGAACAGCTATTGCTACCTCAAAATAACTCAACTGCCCAGCAGACTGTCCTCCTTTGGGGATCCCGTCAGCCTGGTGGGAAGCTACGTTTCCAAGTTCTTGTTTCCTTTGGGTGGTTTTGCAAGTATTTAAAGAGGAAGGTTAGACTTGCCCTGCCCTCAGAGTAACCTGTCAGGGCTTCAAAGGGCTTTAGCTTTCAGAGAAGAAAAAAATTTAGGAGGTAATAGGTTCCTCACTCAACAGAATTCTTGAAATAAAAGCAGAATGACCATTTGTTGGGTGTATTATGGGAGGATTCTTGTTTCTCTCTATAGTAAGGGCTGGACTAAGCAGCCTCTAAGGACCCTCCTCACTGATTCTGTGTGAAAAAGGATCCTTGTCAGGTCAATATGAGGAACTGAAATGAAGTTTTTGTGCTCTGGCTTCAAATTGCCCTCTATTTACTCAGACTAACTTGGAAAAAAAAAAAGGTTGGCATCCCTGCCTTTTCAATTCTCAGACTGGAAAAAGTAACCTTAGTGCTGAATACTGAGAATGACAAAAATAATTTAAAATCATTCATGGTCTCTTATATCCTATTTCTAAAAACATTGCCAAAAAAGGCTCCATGACTGCAGGAGTCTAAAATCTTAGGTAATCTGCTTCCAATGTACTAGTGAGTTATATTGCAAGAGCATTTTATCCTACAATCTAAAGGAAGCATTTGTACATTTGTAGTAACAAAATAGGAAGAAACAGAAATATTTCCAAACAAGTAATAAGACTGAATAAGAAAGCATTTTTGTACCTAGAATACTGGCACTTCAGAAATAGTTCATTAGAGTCTGATGAGGAAGTAGAGGTAGGAAAATGTCCATTTTAAAAGGGAATTCAGAGTGCTATTTTCAAGGCTGATAGCTTGAGTTCCTTCTTGAGCTACCAAGCTATTAAATGCCAGCCATTAGTTCTCTGCATGGTAAACCACACTTCCAATCTTGTGGCTTGTCTTTTCCTTGATATAAGAGTATCATTAGCACTACTCGAGGTCGTCAGCCATGATTATGGTACTTTTTTGGTTAACAAGTGGAAGAAACTCAGAAGGAGAGGAGGCTCTGAGGAAGTCCTAAGATGGGAATGGTCAAGAGAGGGAAAAGATGGGAACGGATTTTCCCTAAGATAACAGACAAGAATTTCAAAAGAGAAAAGTCCTCACCTATGATCTCTACCAAATCCAGTGGTCCTTTTCACACCCTCATCCTCTCTTTAGCCATCTGACACAGCTGACCATACCCCTCCAGTAAACTGGCTCTTCCCAGACACTTCCAGACTCTTTCCATCCCTCAAAACTCTAAAAGTTCTTCCTCTTTTGGTCCTCTCCTATCTCAACTACATAGATGATTGCCCCAATCTACATTTCATAGCCCTGATTTCACCCCAGAGTTCCAGCCCCACATCTCTATCTGCCCACAGGACATTTCCACTCTGAAATCTTTTGCACACATCAGAAAGAGGCATTTCCCTGTCCCCATTAAAAGAAACTCCAGACTCCTCCATCTGCAAAAGCCTTCACTGTATCTTTTGCATCTAATGGATCCTCTCCATTCCCATACACTAGAGATAACTCTAAATAAATTAAGCAAGTGTTTCAACAGGATAAGAACGATTTAGTAATTACTTTAGAGCACATGCTCCACTATAGACCTCCCCTGAGTGCCTCATCAAGCAAGGTTCTTCTGGAAGACCAGAGACTGCCCCACAGGTTATGTCTCTGAGTGGATGCAATCTGCAGAGGTAGAATGGGTACACTCTGCAGGACAGTAAATACAATCTGAGATTTTAGGTCTCAGGAGAATCAAAAGCACTTTAGTTCCTCCAGTGGTAGCAATAGCATTTGCATGCAAATAGGGTCAAACACATCAGAAGGAAATCTAGGGCAGATTTTCCCCTAGAAAAGATGTAAATTTTTTACTCTGCCCCTTCTAAACGAGTCCCACAAATTCAAAAGCAAAGTTGCATAGTATATCCAACTCTCAATTACCTCTGATTATGGAATATATGGGTAATAGTCATACCTGAAATCAACTAATCAAAAGGTAAATTTTATACCATTTATCAGCAATGAAACATCTGGGAAACCAATAATTCAAAAGGCATCAAGGCATGGTGGATAAGGCTTGGAGTCAGTAAGACTGGGGTTCTTAGCTTCAAGCTAGGTCAAGAGACTCCTTCTCTGTGCCTTAATTCCCTCATGCATAAAATTAGCTGGCCTCTAAGGCCCTTCCAGTTCTAAATCTAGGATCCTATAGTCTATAAGCTGCATAGTCAGCCCTTCCATCATGGAGAAAGCCAGTCATCTGTTTGGTTAAGGAGTGCAGCAGACTGAACGTCGGAGTGCAGCAAACTGAACGTCAGAATCCAGCAGCTGGAGACTAGGAGGCCCTTTCCACCTGCCCAGGAGAGGTAACTTCTGATAAGGAGGGTGGTCTCCTCCCCAATCAGTGGTTTAGACCCTTCTGTGTGTCTGACCCTTTCGGCAGGCAATCTAGTCAAACCTAGAGAACCTTTTCACAAAACAGTGGGTTTAAATGCAAAAACTAAAATACATAGGATTACAAAGGAAACCAGTTATATCTGTAATAGTTCTCAAAATAGTTTTTAAAAAATCATTCATAGGGGCAGCTACATGGTGCTGCAGTGAATAGTCCACTGGCCTTGGAATCAGGAAGACCTGAGTTTAAATTTGGCCTCAGACACTCAGCACAAAATCAGCCGGAACCTTGGGAAAGTCACTTAACCCCAACTGCCCTACCCTCTCCCCCAAAAACAAACAAACAAAAAATCATTCACAGACCTGAGTCTAATAACCCTCTCAATTAGACTAATAATCACTTAGATTGATTTTTTGATCATGGTAAGCTCAGAGGGGTTAGAAGCCAATATCACTAGTCATATACTAAAACACGGAACAAGATTAATAAGCCTATACAACAGTCCACAGGGCAACACTAAGACCTTCAAATAATTTTTGAGTTCAACCATTCTAGAAAAGCAATTTGGAACTTTACCCAAAAAGCTACTAAACCATGACCCAGCAACAACCAGTAGCCCGAAGAGGTCAAAGACAGAGGGAAAGTACCCAAATATATTTGCACAAATTGGATGCTTATCAACTGAGGAATAACTGAATAAAATGTGATATAAAAATGCAAGAGAATACATTTATAAGAATTCCTGAGAAACTAGGGAAGACTTGTGTGCACTGATGCAGAGTGAAATGAGCAGAACTAGGAGGCCAATTTATATGACAACCACAACAATGGAAAGGAAAACAAGTCTGAAAGGCATCTCTGCAACTCAAGAGAATACTGTACATTAACAGATATATTAACACCAGACCTTTTCCAATATTGTTGGTTAATTTTACAGAGCCTTTTTTCCTTTCTCCCTCTTTAAAAAAATTAATTATTGAGAGGGAAAGTTCTCCTCAATGGGGAGGGAGGTGGGAAATGCAGGTGACACAAAAACAAGAGCTACCAAAAAACTGGGTTTTTTAAATTATAAGATAATGATCAAGAGCAATCAGCTTCAAGACTGGTGCTTAAAAGTGTGCTGCCCACATCTTTGAAGAGAGTACAAAAGGACAACCATTTTCAGATGCAGCCAACGCACAGATACTGAGAGAGTTGGAGATGAGGGAGAGTGGCTTGAGTGCATAGTAATAGAGGTTCCCTCCAAAGAAAAAACATTAAAAAACACACAGAACAAAAACACGTTTAGGAGGGGACAGAGATAGAACAATACTGTCACTTCCATGTTCCATTTACTATATATTTTTAAAACCCTGTATTATTAATAGAAGATCAGTTTCATGTACAATTCTTTTTATTCTTCTTTTGTATACTGTTTTTACTTTGTATTACTATTTTTTGTATCCTGTTTATCCTCGATGATTAATAATATGATTCATAATTTTTAAAAGTAAGCCTTGGGGGACAGAGCCAAGGTGGCTGCATAGAAGCAGCAAAGTTTTGCAGCTCCCACACAGCCACCCTAAATACCCATAAAACATGACTCTAAACAAATTTTAGGGCTCGAAAACTCTCAAAAATACAGAAAACAAATCTCTCGCTGAAGGCAGCTGGGCAGGTGGGGCTAATGGCAGCAGGTTGGGAGCTGCAGCCGGCCTAGCCCGAAACCCCGGCCAGACCCCAGGGTGGTGGTGGGGAGCCGAGTCTATAGGAGAGCAGATTCACGGCACTGGAGGCACAGTTTCCACATTTATCAGGCCAGAAGAAAAAAGGCTAAGAAAAAGGTCAGTGAAGTTTGCTAAATTTGGGGGAGAAAAGTGGTTAGGCCAAACTGCTCCCAGGGCAAGGAAGCAGTGGGAGGTGGCTATGGCAGCAGGAACAGCTGAAAGCGGTAGTGGCCTCCACCGTGCTGCTTCAGAGCTCCCAGCCTGCAGATAGCAGGGGGGCTGAGGCAGATCAGGGACAAGGGCTCTTGCGTGGATCGTGGTCTTGAGTGGTGGTCCTGGGGTGCCCTTTCAGTGAACCAAAGCTGGGGGGGGCTGCAGCACCCCCCTAATAGCTCTGGCAGCTGTGAAAACCCCAGCAATTTGGGACAGAGCTTTCCCCCCCTGGAAGCAGAGTTCCACAGAGTTAAAACACCAAGCAATTAATAGACTGGCCAACATGAGGAAAAGGAAGCAAAGTAAGAACAGCAATAAAACTCTAGAATCCTTTTTTGTGAGCAGAAAGGATCAAAGCATAGAGCAAGAGGAAGACAACACAGTCAGAGCTCTCACACCAAATGCTTCCAAGAAACATGAAGATTGCCTACAAGCCATAGATCGACTTAAAAAGGGCTTTGAAAACCAAGTTAAGAGAAGTGGAAGAAAAATTGGAAAGAGAAATGAGAATGATGTGAGAAAGTCATAAAAAGAGAGTCAACAACCTGACTGAAGAAAACAACACCTTAAAGAACAAATTAATTCAGATGGCAAAGGAGGCCCAGAAAGCCAATGAGGAAAAGAATGCCTTAAAAAGTCGAATTTCCCAGATGGAAAAAGAGTCTCAAAAACATTCTGAAGAGTTAGAGTGGAGCAAGTAGAAGTTAATGACTTTATGAGAAACCAAGATAGTATTAAACAGTTACAAAAAACTGAAATAGAAAGCAATGTGAAATATCTCCTTGAAAAAAGCACTGACCTGGAAAATAGAGCCAGGAGAGACAATTCAAAAATTATTGGTCTATCTGAAAATCATGATCAGAAAAAGAACTTGGAAAGCATCCTTCATGAAATTCTCAAGGAAAACTGCCCTGATATTTTAGAACCAGAGGGCAAAATAGAACTTGAAAGAATTCACCAATCACCTCTTGAAAAAGATCCCCAGAAGAAAACTCCTAGAAATGTTACTGCCAGGTTTCAGAATCCCCAGTTAAAGGAGAAAATATTACAGGCTGCCAAAAGAAAACCATTTGAATACTGTGGAAGCACTATCAGGACAACCCAAAATCTGGCAGCTTCTACACTGAGGGATCGAAGGGCCTGGAATATGACATTCCAGACAGCAAAACAGCTGGGACTAAAACCAAGGATCACCTACCCAACAAAACTGAGTATAATGTTCCAGGGGAAAATATGGTCATTCAGTGAGGTAGAGGACTTTCAAGCATTTTTGATGAAAAAACCAGAACTGAACAGAAAATTTGACATTCAAACACAAGAAGCATGAGAAGGTAAACATGGGAAAGAAATCATAAGGAACTTATCAAAGTTGAACTATTTACATGCCAACAAGGAAAAACGATAACAGTATGAAAAAACAGTATGAAAAAAAGTATGAAACTTTTCTTAGTATGAGGATAGGGGAAGGGAA
>CM053602.1:61307293-61338094 GCA_028646575.1 Pseudocheirus occidentalis | reverse complement strand
CCCACTGGAAGGACAACCAATTCAATACAGGCTGTGTAGGTGTGATTATACAGGACATCTTCATAGTGGACATATTGTGACAGTGATCATATGTCCCTCCTTCCTATCCCTCCCCCCCTTGTTCTGTTCTCTACCCTGTCCCTGTCCCTTTATTGAAGTGTGAGCATCCAGCATCCCTCCCCCAGACCCTGCCCTCCCCTCCATCATCCCGCCTTTCATTCCCACACCCCCTACTCTTGTGTGGCGTGATGCCCAGTTTAGAGTTTATGCCATTTCTACCCTAAACCAGATTCAATGAGAGTAAATGAAAGTAAAGTTGTAACAGTTATCCCTTGCCTCTTCCACACAGGATGATTAACCCCATTTTGTCTCTCCCTGTCTCCTCTCGTTCTAGTCCTCTCCCACCTCAGGATTTGCCTTTTAAAGTATCATCCCTTCGTATTCAATTGATCCTATACCCTCTATATGCCCATATATACACATGCTCAGATATGTATTCATAGGCATATATAGCCTCTTATATAGACATATGTGTAAGTATACATATATAGCCATTTGTATTTCCTTCACCTATTGCTCCTCATTTCTTACAGCACAATAGTATTCCATCACATTCATATACCACAACTTGTTTAGCCATTCCCCAATTGATGGGCATCCCCTTGATTTCCAGTTGCTTGCCACCACAAAGAGAGCTGCTACAAATATTTTTGTGCAAATGGGTCTTCCTCCCACTTGTATGATCTATTTTTGACTATTTTTACTTTATTTTATTTTGCTTTTTGGAGGGGGAAAGGTAGGGCAATTGGGGTTAAGTGACTTGCCCGAGGTTACATGGCTAGTTTTGTGTCAAGTGTCTGAGGCTGGGTTTGAACTGAGGTCCTCCTGACTCCAAAGTTGGTACTCTATTCACTGTGCCACCTAGCTGCCCCTATTTTTGACTATTTGAAAACAGTATCTTTTCAGCTTTCTGAAACAGAACATAATTTAGTCTTTACTGTTAAGCAATGGTTACTTGAGGATCATCAGTATAAACATCACTTATTTTACACAATACTGCCTTTCAGGGTCTTCTGTGGTATATAGGATTATTTAGTGTGGAACTAGAAAACCAGATTACCAAATTTGTTAGAACTGTTTGTAAAGTAAGAGTAAATCAGCTTCAAGTGAGGTATATACCTAGGACTGAAGTGCATGAACTTGAATGCATGGTCTCTGGTTGTTCAGAAACTGGCTTTGCTTCCTTTCCCTATCTTGACCATATTCTGTGTAAGAAAGACTGATAGGTGGGAGTTATCATAGGCATAAAGCTGCATCCATGGTTGTTTGTTGTAGGATTCCTGAGGATTGTATTTTGGTGGTAACTTTGTACCTTTACTCTGTAAGAGTGCCTTTATATGTCTCATTTATTTCTCAGGGCTCCCTCCATCAGCTCTTCTGGGTTCTGCTCCTTCAGAAATTCCTGTGGATTTTGACTCTGTGTTTGGAACAAAGTCACTGGACTCAGAGTGCAAAGCAGCAAATGGTAACAGCTTCATCTTCTTGGTAGTATTTCCACAGTGTTCTCTCCTTCTTCTTTGGCCACTGGGTAGCTCTCTGACTTGATGTAAACAGTTGTTAGCAGACATAAGCATCTGGAGTATTAAATCCTTGTGACTTTTGTCTTCAAGTGGAAAGTCTGGTGGAAGCCCCACACTTGGCTGTGAGATGCCAGGACCACTTAAGGGCTGGCCTTACTGGTGGTGGCAGCCTTGAGCACGCACAGGGGGCAGGCCCATTGAGACAGCCTTTGATTTTTTTTCCACTAAGATTGTCTAAGAGTTCTTCATGGTCTGGAGGTAAGTGAGATCTCAGACAATGCCAGTGGAGTGCCAGTCAGGGCAGGCCTTGCCATATTCGCAAGGTTTCTAGAGTGGTTAGATTCAGAGGCTCAGCCTCATTGAGTCCCAAGAAGCTGTTCAACAGGTGTTCAGCTACCAGGCGATGGACAATTCTGGCCACAGTAGCTGACAGTCTGTTCACTGAGTGATAGAGGAAAAGCAATCTGCATCAGTGGAGGGTGCTCAAGTTTATGAAATCACTGCTTTGGGGAAGCATAGAGCCAAGATTTTATCCACAGCATATGTGAATCCATGTAACAAGTAGCTTGGTTCACATAGGGCTCAGTTAGTGTGAAAGTGGTAAAATACTGTTCCTGCTGAAAAATGCAGGAGAGGTTGTGGGAGAACAGGTACACCAGTTCACTTTTCATGATATGCTGGTCCATGCTTTCTGGAAAGCAATTTGGAACTGTGCCCAAAACACTGACTCTTTGACTCAGCAATACCAATACTAGGTCTATACCCCAGAGAGATCAAAGAAGAAAAGGACCCATATGTACAAAAACATTTATAGTAATGCTTTTGTGGTGGCAAAGAATCAAACTGAGGGGATACCCATCAACTGGGGAATGACTGAACAAGTTGTGGTTTGTGATTGTGATGGAATCACAGTGCCTGGAGCATAATAAATAAATATTTAAAATAATAAATAAAAATAAAGGCACTTAATAAGTGTTTATTTACTGACTTCTGTTGTGCTAAGAAATGATGTGGGGCTGGTTTCATAGAAACCTGGACAGACTTATGTGAACTGATGCAAAGCGAAGTGAACAGAATCAGAACAGTTTGTACAGTAACAGCAATAATGTAGCAGTGATTGACTCTGAAGACTTAGTGACTGATCAACAGTGACCCACCACAATTCCAAAGGACTCATGATGAAACATGCTGCCCACTTCCAGAGAAAGAACAAATGGACTCAAGGTCCTTTCCCTTTCCCTTTCTTCCTCCTCTCCCTTCCCTTTCCTTCCTCTATCCTCTCCTGGCTCTCCCCCCTCTCTGTTCCACCTGGTTAATGCAGGACCTTGTTCCTCATGCATTTGTCACGGACCTTGTTTTTTGTACCTTCTCAATGGGTGTGGGTCAGTGAGGGAGAGAATTCAGAGCCTAAAATAAAATTGAATTAAAAAAATAATTTCCATGCATTCCATATAATGACTAAAAATATAATTCTTTGTTGACCTTGATATGTTCTTTGTTTTCTCTTGCATGTTCTTTGAATGGATCCTACCTGCCACCTTGCAATGGGTGAGTTTGAGCCAAAGCCTTTCCAGGGTGGCCCCTCCAGTCCACAGGGGAAAGTCCAGTGAAAAAGAGGGGCATCTTGGGGTCCTTGGAGGGCATGGGAGGTAGAGGAGAGAGAGGCTGCCAGGGTTTTTATAATCACTGAGCTTCACAAGCAGCTTTGGGGGGGGGGTGCTTCTCCCAGCTATGGGTACAGTGGAATACCCCCCCCAAAGTGGTTTGCCTCACCCACACCTTTGTTGTACTCACAAATATCACCTTATCACAGCATAGGACTAGTTGCTATTGGATTAGAAATAGGGCCTGGCCTCTGGTTTCCTTATTCCGTGGTTCTCTCAGGCAGGTCAGGGCTTACTCTGCTGCTATGGTGTTAGATTGGTGCCTGGAGCCAAGAGGGGAATTTTCTAGGCACAGACTTCTAGCCAAGATGGGTCTAACTGGAACCAGAATCATCTTCCTGGCTTTGACAACACCCCTCTAGCCACTGGGCCCTGCTCTCTCTCACTCTTCTCAGATGAAAAGAATTAATCTGCACAATCTCAGTGCAGAAAGTGAGGGTTAGTGTATTTATTATCTTTCCTTTGGTAAGGCAAGGAGCCGCTCCCTCAGGCACACATCAGTCAGTCAGTAAACTTTTATTAGGCAACTGCTCTGTACCAGGCAGGCACTGTGCTAAAAGCTGGGGATGCCAAAAGAGGCAAAAGACAGGCCCTGCCCTCAAGGAGCTTACAGTCTCATGGGGGAGAACTAAACATACTGATCAATTCTTCATAGAGCAAGAGCGGGCATGGCCAATCACCCGTAGGTCAGATTGTGGAACCAGGGTACAGAACAGGGAATAGTGAGCATGTTCTATACCCTGGTCCATGGCCACTTCTGTGGCCCCCATCCCAACCTGTAAGACTTCCGAGGAATGCAGACTTCCTAAAGGCAGTGTTGTCAGAAAAGCTTTGGCGCATTCTCTCAGGGCCCTGCCATTTTGTTTTCACATCATCTTTATTGCCCAGTATATCTCACCCCGTGAAATATGTCCCTTGTAACAAAAAATAAGAAAGAGGGGGTAAAAAGCTTTTCTACTAAACTAAGATACCAATTTAGTCTTTTTTTTTCTTTTTGGAGGGCAGTTGGGGTTAAGTGACTTGCCCAAGGTCACACAGCTAGTTTTTGTGTTAAGTGTCTGAGGTCAGATTTGAACTCAGGTCCTCCTGACTCCAGGGCCGGTGCTCTATTCACTGTGCCACCTAGCCGCCCTGATACCAAGTTAGTCTTGACTATGCATACAATGTCCCATACCCATGGTCCCCCTACCTTTCAAGGAAGTAAATGATATTTTTTCCAATAAGTTAGAACCAGGGTTTGAACCAAGATCTTTTTTCCGACTCTGAATATAGCTTATTTTTTTTGCTTTTTGGAGAGGGCAGGTAGGGCAGTTGGGGTTAAGGGACTTGCCCAAGGCCACACGGCTAGTAAGTATTAAGTGTCTGAGGCCAGATTTCAACTCAGGTCCTCCTGACTCCAAAGCTGATACTGTGCCGCCTGGCCGCCCCCAGCATACTTTAAAAAAAAAAAAAGAATTTTAAAGTATATATTAAATTTAACAGTAAGAACAATCCTAGACTGGAAGTTGCAGAAAAGAAACTGACTTGCATTGGAAGGAAGAATTTCCCCTTCCAGGAGTTCCTTAAACCAATGAATTCATAGGCCCCATCCCTGTCACTATGGCTGATAACCTGCTATTCCTAAAGGGAAAAGAGTTTTCTTTATGTTTCCTGCAGTTTCAGACCTTAAAAAATGAGATAAGAGAGAGTGTCTGTCCTCCCACGGCTCCCAGTCTTATGGGAAATAGAATGTCTGGGCAGGGGGAGGGTTAACATGGCAGCTGGGATAGTCGTTCTTGAGTTGGGCTTTAGAGGATGAGTGGAAATTCAGCAGGTGAAGGAGTACCTTATAGGAAGAATGTTGGAGGGGCAAATGTAGGTACATGCCAGGGCCAGAGAGTAACGTAGTCTGCTTGAAGCCCAGAGTCCACAAAGCAGAGCTGTAGGAAAATGAACAAGCAAGGGGGAGAATAGGGTTGGAGGTAGGGCCAGTCAGTGAGGGCTTTTAAAGCCAGACCTGGGAATCTGGGAATCTTTACCTACCAGGTACTTTGGAAGCAGCCAGCAGGCCCCCTACTGAGGAGGATGTTCTGGCAGTGGAGTAAAAGGGAAAGAGACAAGATTTAGAGGAGGTGGGAAGATCTGCTAGAAAAAGACAGTCCTTGCCCTGGGGCTTGGGGTGCTGGTAGTGGAGGTGAGGAGAGAAGGCATCCAGGCATGGGGGACCCAGCCACTGCAAAGGCCTGGAAGTGGTAGATGGTACGTTATGGGCAATGGCAGTCAGGCCAGTCTGACTGGAGTGTGGAATGGAAATGGACACTGAAGGGGAATACTCTGAAATCAGGGTGGGAATAGAGACTGGAGCCAGATTGTGAAGGGCTTTAAATGCTAAGCAGAGGAGTTTGTTATTTGATCTTAGAGGCAATAGAGAGCCACTGACACTTCCTGGGAAAGGGTGACCTGGTGATGTACTTTAAGAATATCACTTTGAAAAAAAAAAAAAGAATATCACTTTGGAAGCTCCATGGAGGATGTGTTGGAGAAGGGTCAGATTGGAAGCAGAGAGAGATGACCATGTGAGTAGAAAGACAGCAAAGAATGGGAGAGAGGTTGTGGAAAGAAACCAACAAAATATGGTACCTTATTGGATATGTGGGGTAATGACTCCAAAAGAATCAGGGTTCCAGAGCCAATGGTTCTTGCATCCTCCCTGGGGGGAGGGTGTGGAGCCTTGTTAAACTTGTGATGCTCAGCTTAGATGACATCCTGGTGTGGTCTGGAGCGCTGGTTGTCCAGCTTCTATCCTCTGTCGTTTCTGGACTTCTGGACATGAGTGGTGAGGAGCAGGGCAGGGTGGAATACAGTCTCTACACTTGCTAACAAGGTATATTTAGAATGTAGCATTTGGGTACAGACATTTGTCTAGTCCTTGTTGGGAGAGCTTTTTTAGAGCCATTAATTCATAAGAATGGAAAATGGATGCTGACATAAATACCTCAGGATGTTAAACTGGTTCCCAGTATCCATTGAGACAACATCTGGACCATTGTTCAGTAGACTTTTGCAGTCATGGAGTGGTTTCTATATCACTTATTTTTAGGCAGTGTGGCTTAGTGAATAGAGTTCTGGACTTGCAATCAGGAAACCTACACTTCAAATCTTGCCTCTGATACTAACTGTGGGACCCTGGGCAGGTCAGTTCTATTTGCCTCAGTTTCTTCACCTGTAAAAGCAGTCATCTCCCAGGGTTGTTGTGAGGCCCAGATGAAATCATCCAATACAAGCTATAGAAATGTTAGCTTAAAGCATAAAAACGTCCTAAGGCAGAAACCAAAAAAGTCTCGTCAGCTTGCCAACTGGTTAGAAATGGCAATTCATTGAGCAAGTGAAAAGTCCTGCATGGGTCTGTTTTTAAAGGTTTGGAATTCAGATCCAAGTCCAGTGATCGCCACAGTATGCACCACCCCTGACCCCTCACTTGCCGAGAAGTTGAAGCTCTCCCAGCCAGAGCAATGAACTGACTCTGGCTCCACTGTCTTAAGACGAACCTGGCCAGGTTTGACAGATGCCTGTTTGTTTTGCAGGTCTGGGATTAGATAACACTGCGGCCCCATCAGCCTTAGCTGCTCAGGAGCACAAAGAGATTGCACTCAGCCAGCAGAGTGGACCAGTCCTTGGGAATGACCTGGACACCTCCCTCGCCAACCTTATGGGAAGTAAGTGCCATTATGATCCTGATTTTACAGATGAGGAAACTGAGGCAGGCAGCTGTATAACTGTGTGTGTATGTGTATGTCTCTTTCCTCCCTTTTCTTCTCCCCTCCTCCTCCTTTTCCTCCTTCTTCCTCCTTCTCTCTCTTTTTCCATACACATTAAGAGTAACTTCAGCACTGGCCCTGGAGTCAGGAGGATCTGAGTTCAAATCCAGCCTCAGACACTTAACACTCACTAGCCGTGTGACCTCGGGCAAGTCACTTAACCCCAATTGCCCCACCTTCCCCCCTCCAAAAAGCCAAAAAAAAAGGAACTTCAGCTAATTTCATTTCCTTTTTTCTTTACAGAGTTACTAGAGTACTAGATCAGGAAAATTTATATATGATATGTATATGTACGTGTATACATATGTATACATCCTAGACTGCTATGTAAGGAAAATTTTATGTGTATATACACATATTACATACATGTATATGTATGAGGTGAAGTGATTTGCCCGGGGTCACACAGCTAGGAAGCGTCTGAGGCTGGACCTTGAGGTCTTCCTGCCTCCAAGCCTGGTGCTCCAAGGCTAGCCATTATAGCACCTTCTAGCTGCACTTTAAAGAAAAGTCACGTATTTTCTTTTGTTTTGTTTTGTTAAAACAGATCTTGACTTCGGAGCAAGCCCCAAAAAGTAAGTTATTTTTTGAAAAAGGGCAGCTAATAAGTTCAGTGCTGGAGGAAAGGTCAAAGGAAGGAATTTAAAGCTTGTTACAAGTTCAGACCCAGAATCACTTATTAAAAATCCTTGACTTGGGTCTACAATACTGCCATGAACAGGGCCCCTTGCCCAGGAGCTAAAGAGAGGAATCATACAAGCAGTTAGCATTGTGGGAAGCAGCTGAAGGTTTCAAACTTGTCTCCGGTGACAAGTACATAAATAACTGAAGACCATCCATTTAGAGCTGAAAGGACCTTGTAGGGGAGAGCAGGTCTTCCAGGTAGCCTGTGGCCTAGCTGTGCCACCACCTCCCAAGCCAGTGTTCTTCCGCAGCACTTTTCCTTCCATCCATCCATCCATCCATCCATCCATCCATCACCTACATACCATTGCCCCCAAACAACATCATTTCACAGTAATCTTCTAGGGTTCTTGTGATTATTTGTTATATTTTGCATAGCCAAACTCTACTGTAATATTCCTCATTTTTGCTTAGTTGGCCAAAACTGACCAGCCCAGAGTTCTGTGATTTGGCTCTTCTGCTCAGCACAGCCCAGCCTCAGCCTGATGGCCCTATCTTTGCATGGTATCCTTTGGCATCCCAGCTCTACCCCTTCCATCATCCTCCATCCACAGTCGTTTCCCCCCCCTCTCAACCCCACCCTTCCCCTAGGCAGTCCATGAATGAGCAAGATGAAAGGAGAGCCATTCTAGAGGAGAGGGACAGTGCATACACATGGGTATGGCCTGTCTAACATGGGCTTCACAAATATGTGGTGTTAGGCAAAACCCAAATACAGGGATGATGTTGGGAGCTGGGGGGGTGGGGTTTGCTGCCCACATTATGACCAGGCTTGGCTGAACTGGGGCTCAGTTGAGCAGAGTAGCTAAATCATGGAACACTGGGCAGTGAATGAGTGATAGATACCACAAAGTCTGATGGCATAGAATCTTCTCTTAATGACACCATCACCAAATGATGTCAGTTCAGTGATTCTCCCAGGGTCAGGGTCACATAGCTAGTTAAGTGTCTGATATCACATTTGAACTCAGGTCTTCCAGCTCTAAATCTGTGATCTTTAGAAGAATCTGGCCCTAGCAGTATTTCTGGAAATGACTATTTTGAAGGCTTGATTGGTTCTCTCTGGGTTCTCCCTCCCTGAAAAAATGAAGGGTATGGTACCCTGGTTACAAGCTAGGGGGACTGCTGTCATGCCAGGAGGTTCCTCCTTTGGAAGTGGGCTTTAGACAGGTGAATGGTATAGGCAGAGTAGCTCCCAGAGTCTAGCTCCTGGGTTATAGAGATACTATATCAGTTTAGGGATGCAAACACTTAAGTACCAACTCTGGAAAAGGCTCTATGCTAAGGATTGGGCAGCTCCTGGCCTTGAGGAACTAATAATATTCTTTTGGTTGGATAGATGACATACAGACTGGTAAGTAAATAAATGGTAGGGGGATGATGGGAGTCAAAGAGAGATCTGGCCCAAGGACTCTAGGACTCTTTTGAGGGAGGAGGGAGAATACTTTCCAACTCATAGATCGGGGAGGAGGGTGGGGTCTGCCAAACAGATGGTGCCTGAGCTGAACCTTGTGGGATAAGGAGAATTCTGACAGGCAAAGGCCAGGAGGGAGGGCTTCACTCCACCCCCTTGGGCCTCTTGATTTATACCTCTCTTTTAGACTTTGAATAGTTATTTGTATGTGAATACCTTTTGTCATCTATATTTTGCATCCTACTCAGGGCCCAGCATGCAACAGCTGCTTAACAGCTGGCTGCTTAGATTTTTACCTCGTTTCCTCATTGTGACAAGGGCAACTATGTGAAAAGGCTCACTAATACATCTCATTTTAGATCTGACATACAATGGAATCAGCCCCCTGAGAAAAAAATGACGGGGGGAATGAATTGGCAGGTGAAGACTAGCACATCAACCACTTGGAGTCCTGCTGCCATCTCTTCTGTTCCACATATGGTAATGGCTGCTCCCCACACAAGCACATATTTGCTTTTGTTTTGACTTGTTTTGTTTTACTTATTCATCCCACGTTCTAGGACACAGGTTGTGAAAATGGCCAGGGGAGAATATGTGGGTCATGAAAGACATTTTTTGAACATGCTTTCCTTTTCCATTGATGTTGTAATGATGCATTTGAGCTTGTATTCATCTCCCATCTTTCTCACAAGGATGACCTGAGAGACTGTCAAATGTTAGATGAAAAGATACTTAAGTGGTTGCTATAGATTTGATTGAATGACTATACCCAAAGAGTAACCGTTAATGGGTGGATGGCAGCTTGGAAGGTAGTCTTACAGGCTCTGCTGTTGCTACTGTGATGTTCACCATTTGTATCAGTAACTTGACAGATGGCACAGCTGAGTGGGTAACTGGTATGTTGGATGACGGGATCCCCAAAGATCTTGACAAGCTACTACATTGGGTTGTACGTTGTATCTAAGAAGATGGGATGCAAGCACTCTTATATTTCTGTTTGTTTGTTTGTTTGGTGTTTTTTGTTTTGTTTTGTTTTGTTTTTTTGCTTTTTGGAGGGGGAAAGGCAGGGCAGAGTTAGGGTTAAGTGACTTGCCCACAGTCGTACGGCTAGTAAGTATGTTAAGTGTCTGAGGCTGGATTTGAACTCAGGTCCTCCTGATTTCAGGGCCGGTGCTCTATTCACTGCAGCACCTAGCCAACCCCTCCCCCCACTCTTATATTTCTATACCTCTGTGGGGGGCGGGGCATGTTTGTGACCCCTTTGTCCATTTAAGATTAGTGAGACTCATTTTGATGTCTATTCCTCCACCCTTTCTTCCATGTTTCTGTATTCTTATCCATTCCAATGATGAGAAATAGCCAGTTCTACCCCTTCTTTCTCCTTTCTACGCTGGTATATCCCTCCTTCTTCTCTCTTTTTTTTCTTCTCTTCTAACCCTCAGAATAGAACCAATGCACCTTGCTCCCAGATCCACTGTTTTTCTAACTCCTTCAAATCCCTCTGAAGACATTATAGTTCTGAAGACCCATCTACTTTTTTTCTCCTATCCCTCTCCCTCCCCTTCCCCAGGACAGTGTTAGCACTACTTTATTATACAGCCCCTTCCAGTTGCTCAAATAAGATTTCCAGATTTCTCTGGATTCTTGTGTTCAAAGTTCCTGTGCAGTTCTAATCTTTTCATAAGAAATGATTGAAAGTCCTCTGTTCCATTAAAGATTGATTTTTTTCCCCTGTAGGATTATATGCAGTTTTTCAGATAAATTATTCTTGGCTATAAACCCATATCTTTTATCTCTCAGAATATTATAGTCCAAGACCTCCTCGTTTAAAGTAGAATATGCCAAGTCTTATGTGATCCTGCCTGTGGTTCCTTGGTGTTTCTTTCTCAATACTTTCTTTCTCAATACTTTGACATGGGAGCTCTGGATTTGGACTAAGTAATTTCTTTTGAGGACTTTTCTTTTTGAGTTTTGTTTTTTTTTTCAGGAAAGGATCAGTGAATTCTTCCTAGCTTCACTTTGTTCTCTGGTTCTAATAGATCTGGATAGTTTCCATTAATTAATGTCTAGGAGTTTTGTGGGGTTTTTTAAATCACAGTTTTCAAGAAGTCCAATGATTCTTAAATTATCTCTCCATGACCTGTTTTCCAGATTGGTTATTTTTTATATCAGCTTACTTTTTAATTTTGGTTTACCATGTCTTATTGTCCCATGAAATCATTACTTTCTGTTTGGTCTGTTATGGTCTTCAGGAAGTCTGTTACTTGTGTAAAGTTGACCACTTTCTCTTCAGAGCTGCATATTCTCCAGAACTTTTATTTCATTTGTAATCTCTTGCTTCATTTCTTCTAGGCATTCATGTAGTCCTTGTGGAAAATAAATTTTTTTCCTCTTTGGGTCTGCTTGTAGCTATAATAACCTTATTCTCTCCTTTGAGGGGATTTCTGGATCCATAACTATTTTTTATTCTGGTGATGTCTTCTTTAGTTTACTCATCTCTGCAACTCTAGATCTTGAACTGGTGCCTCATCCCAGAGCCAGGCTTCACCATCCCCCTCTATGCTGTTATTTGGGGTGCTCAGCTCACCTTTTGGGCCTTTTAGGCCCCATTGGATCTTTTTAGGTTCAGAGCATTGCATCTTTTTTCTAGTATCTCAGAACAGAGTGCTAGGGGCCTTGACTCTCTGGTACCTGGCCTGTCTGGGGCTGAACCATACCACTCTGGCTGCTGCTGTTGCTTCTAGTTACTTCTAGTAACCTCTAAGGACCCTGCTATAGATTCTCACTTAACCCTGGGCCTTCTTGAGGTTGGAGATGGGTAGAGCCTCTGCTTTTTCTGCCCCTTGCTCCCCCAACACACACACACACACACACACACACACACACACACATTTCAAGCACACAATTTACCCTTTTTCAGGCCACTGGGAAGCTGCTCACTTGTTTGGCTTTGTTGTCAATTCCTCTTTCTACTGCCTGTGGGCTTCTGGCTGGTTTTTTGTTGTTGTTGTTGTTGTTAGTTCCAGGGTGGAAGAAGTCACTTAGAATGGTTTCTCAGTGGGTTTCTTGATCATTATTCAGTCTGGTACAAAGTTCAGATTTTTGCAGGAGTAAGTATATAGGAACTGGGTGATCTGGCTTTTTTTAGGCAGCCATCTTGGTTCCAGATCACTGAAATGTTGTTGAGCAAGGAACTGACATGGCTAAATCTTCTTCTATAATAGAGATAAATGTACATATTTATACTTAAGTTCAGAAAATCTATTTCCAAGTACCAGATGTCTTACGTATGGAAAGCCAGCTAGAAACTGGTTTGGACAAGAGCTCAGGGCCTTAATAGATTGTGCATTCAGGATGAGCTAATGAAGGAGATGCTGGTCTAGTGGTATAGCACTCTTTGCCCTGGAGTCCTGTGCTCTGTGGACAAACTAGAGAGTTCACACAAGGGGATCCAGGTTGAAGTCCATGACAACTGAAGAGGTTTAGCCTGGAGAAGTTGACTGAAAGGGAGGCGGGGGTAGGGGGGAGACACATGATAGCTGTCTTCAAGTATTTGGAGGGCTTTTATGTGAAGGAAGAATTCAATTTACCCCATTTGGGCTGAGAAGATAGAACTGAGAGCAGTGGAGGCAAGCTGTAGGGACAGGTTCTGGTCTGTCCTATCAGTTAGCAGTTTCCAGAAGTAATGGCTTCCCTTTCACTAAAGGTCAGTGTAGAGGGGTTATCGTGAAGAAAGTGCTTTGGGCCTGGTTTCCCTAGACAGAATTGAGTCAAGAAGTGAGACCATGGCAGGGTAACCTGTATGCTGTATCATCCTCTTCTCTGAAAATCCTAATGCCTAAACAGAGACCATTATTAACCTGGATGTGTAGGGTTTTGTTTTTTTTGTTTGTTTGTTTGTTTGTTTGTTTTTTAGAAATGTGATCTCTTAGTATTGGTAGGCACTCATGGAAGGTCTGAGCTCAAGTTCTGCTGTTCCTAGCTCTGTGACCATGGGCACATGATCAGGACCCCAGGAAACTCTCTAATTCTAGAAGTTACATGAGGTATTGGGTTGCAATGATGAAGCTCATTTTCATATTGGAAGTTCCCTCCACCAATAAAATCACAGTGCACCCCCCCCCATAAAAAGAAAAGTTCTAGAATACATATTTCCTGTCACCTCATTAGTGCTAATCCAAGTGCAGTGTATATAATGTTACAGCCTTTTTTTTTGTCATTATTTCAGGTGCCTGTCCCTATATCCTATCCAGTGACCACACATCAGCTGCCTGTATATGGCATGGTAAGAAGCCCACTAGCCTGAGTGTAAAAGAAGTAGAGCTGAGCCCCTTTATTGGCACTAATGGTGATGGAGTGGGGTGGGGACCACAACAACACATGATAGAAAATCAAGGAGCCAGGGACATTGCTCAGGGAGTAGTCCCTTAGTTCTAGTGGTGAGGAATTTAAACACTCTAATTTACCTCTCCTCTGAAGAATCCCTTTCCATTTCCTCACTTTATGCCAAAATATGAGTATGTACAATCTGCTCATCTTTTCATGTGAAAGGAGAGAAGAGGGTCAGCCCAGCTTGGCTGATGATTGTTTTTTTGTCCTCTGCACTCAGGTGGATACTTGGAAAAGTGGGCTTTGTTTAGTGTCAGGGCCTCACGGGCAAAGAGCAAACCTTGATCTCCTCCTGCCCCTCAAGGACCACAACTGGACATGGAGAACTCTCGATTTTTTTTTTCATCTTAAGTAATGGGCTAAAATAGTAAATGGCATTAGCAAAGAAGCCATAGCCCACCAAAAAAAAAAACCACCAGATAAAGTAGAAGGATATCAGAGAAAGCCAGCCATGAGAAAAAGCCCTCAGGCAGAGCTGCCTGGGGCCCTTTGCTTGGGAGTAGTTACTATGTGGATGAGGTGTGTGCATATAAGAGAATTGACTGGCTTTGGTTCCCTTGGTCAGCTTGGAGCAGTTCTTTTCAAAGGTTTCTGGTCTACTTGGTATCTTTGTTTCTCCTCCCCTGCTTTTTCACTCTTGAGTATTTATGGCTTTTGAGATCTTGCAGTCTGAACTGTGTTGGGAGGTGGGGGGCGGGGAGGAAACCAAGTGATTGCTTGGTTAGAGGGGCCGAAAGGGAGGAATTCAAGATAGCAACCCAGAAGTCACTGGATGCCTGGGAGAGTAAGGCAACAGCCACTTCCTCTCATTTCTCTAGCTGGTGCTTCCTGGTTAACAAAGTACTTGCCTCACAACAGTCCTGGGAGGTTGGGCTTCAGTTGAACCAGCATTTAGCAAACACTCATTATGTGATGGGCTGTGTGCCACCCATTTGGGGATACAAAAAAAATACTAACAATGATAGATAAAGGCTGGTTTGCAAAGTGCTTTACAATTATCATCTCATTTGATCCTCACAAATGACCCTGGGAGGGAGGTGCTATTTTCATCCTTATTTTACAGTTGGGGAAACTGAGGCAGACAGTGACTTGTCCTGGGTTATGCAGCTTGCAAGTGTCTGGGGTCAAATTTGAACATGTCTTCTTGATTGCAGGCCCTGCATGCCATCTACCATGCCACCTAGCACCTTAGCGAAACTGTCTCTGCCCTTCAGATGGTGATTTGAGTATTATTGTCCTGACTTGACAGCTGAGAAAATTTGAGATTCAGAGACCTTAAGTCTGTTATGTCTAGCTTCTGTTAGAACCAGGATTTGAATTTGGGGGTTTTGTCCAAAAGCCCATTGCCAGAAGTGGCAATTAGGGGTTGGATTATTGGTGTATGTCATCTAGATTCTTTTTCTACCTAAGTTGACTTTTTTAAACAGTGTATTTTATCAGCTGGTGGTGTCTTCTTTTTCATTATTTCTTCTTAAATTTAGAATATAGGATATTTGGCTTATAGCATATGTCTACCAACTTAGTATATATCATGTGGTTTGTGGGAGACATACTCTTTGTTTTTTTCAATATTGTATATTTTATTGGGAGAACTGTTCAATGCACCTTTTCCCCACTACCATTTCATGTTTTCTTTTTGTCCTTTCCAACTCACAGGTACAGACTCCACTCGGAGCAGTCCCTTTCATGGCCCCACAGCCCTTGATTTATGCACAGCCAGGCTTAAGGACCACTAACCCTTTTGCTCCTGTCTCTGGGCCCCAGGTATGTTGGGGGTTGGAAGGGGAGCATATGAGCCAAGGTGGGGAGGTAAAGGGTGTGCGGAATCCCAAGAGGAATCTCAAATCCCACTTTGGGTTGTCCTCTTCTTTCTTCACTAGATTTCTCAGTATCCATGGTCAGGGATCATCACCTTTGATATGCTTTTGGGATGATCTTGCACCCTTTTGAACAAGAAGGAACACCCATTCTGTTTTCTTCATTAGTAGGCTTAATTAGTCCTTCAATGCTAGTAATGCCATTGTGTAGAGCTGGCCTGTTCTCATCACATCAGGTGGCTTCAGGTGGGCATTTTAAGTCATAGAGCATTTCTTTTCCTCCCTCCCACCTCCCCCTGCTCACCGAAATGGAAAGAGGTGCAGAATATTGTATCATATAAGCATAGTCAGGCAAAACGAATCTCCATATCAGCCACATCCCAAAATGGCTGTCCCTGTCTCCTTCACCTCTTTGGGAGAGGATGGGCAACATCATTAGTCCTCTGGAGTCATGCCAAGTCATTGTGTTGGTCGTACTTCCTAAGTTTTTAACAGTCATTTGTCTTGACAGTGTTGTCAGTATTCTAGAAGTTATTGTTCTGCTTCTGCTCATTTACCTCTACATCAATTTGGATTGGTCATTATGTTGATCAGAGTCCCTGAGTCTTTCAAGGTTGATTACCTTTACAGTATTATTGTTATTGTATAAATTGTTCTGCTTGTGCCCACTTTATTTTGCATCAATTCATACACACCTTCCCAGGCTTTTCTGAAACCCATCCCTTTCATCATTTGTTATAGCATAGTAGTATTCCATCACAGTCATATACCACAACTCGTTCAGCCATTTAATTGATGACTCGGTATCCAGCTTTTCACCACCACAGAAAGAACTGCCATAAATATTTTTTTGTACAAATAGTTCCTTTTCCTCTTTTAAAAAAAATTCCTTTGGGGTATAGACATGAAAGTGATGTTACAGAGTCAAAGAGCATTCACAGTTTAGTAACTTGGGAGACAGAGTTCCAAATTACCTTCTAGAATGGCTGGACCAGTTCATAGCTCTACCAACGGTTCATTGACATGCCTGTTTCCTACAGCCCCTCCATTTGTCATTTTCTCTTTTTCATCAGCTTTGTTAATCTGATTGGTGTGAGGTAGATCTCAGAGTTTTAATTAGCATTTCTCTAATCATTAGTGAGTTGGAACATGTTTTCATGTGACTCTAGAAAGAGCAGATTTTGTCAGGTAATGAGGTCTCCTCCTGCACCCTCACAGGAACCAAGGTCTTGGGTTTATATTATGTTCTGCGCTTAATCTGGTCTACCTATCAATCTCTCTGTTTCTTACAAAATTGTTTTAATATTTACAGTTTTGTAGTGTACTTTGAGATCTGGTTCTGCTCATCTCCCTAACCATTTTTTTTTCATTATTCCATTGGACATTCTTGACCTTTTGTTTCTCCAGATGTATTTTGTTATTACTTTGTTGTCAAATTCAAATAGAAATGGGGGCTACTAATCCATACATGAGGATTCCTGGGGGCCACATCTTAATTTGGTTTTAGAATGTAATGTTACCTAGGTTTTATTGCATTTTTATTTTTTTTTGGTGAAATATTTCTATTACATTTTAATCTGATTCAGTAGGGCTGTGTGTTTGACGCCTCTGTCAAGTAATTCTTTGGTAGTTTGATTGTTATGATATGAAATAAGGAAATTTATTTAGGGAGTGTCATCATTTTGATGATGTTGGCTCAGCCTAAGCTTGGTCCTCATTTTCACTTCTTGGTCATTCCCTTCTATGTTTCTTGCAATGGTGGCAAACATCCATCATTCTCCTGGAATTCCTTATCCTGTCTATTTTTTCCTGTTGACATAGACATAGAGCTGTACTTTATACCATTCCCTTTCTCCCTAACAACAGTGAGGCTTCCCTTGTAATAAAGAAAAACAGTTAAACCGATAGATAAGGCAACCATGAATGATGGGGAATGATGAGGACTCATAGTCCCACATCCTCCACAGTTCCTCTAGCTAAAGGATCTTTTCTCCAGGACTGCTGATTATTTATTATACTTTCCTTGCTGGCTGACTCTTGGCTCTCTGTGACCTTGAATGTCTAAATAATAATAAAAAAATACTTATTAAGTACCTTTTATGTTTCTGAATTAATGGATATTCCTGGGCGGTAAGAAATGAAGAAAGATGGATTCAGAAAAACCTTGGAAGACGTGTGAATTGAACCAGAATAAAGTGAGCAGAATCCCAAGAACCATTGATCCAAAGACAATGACATCATAAAGAAAAACAACTCTGATCAAAGCATGGCCAACCCCATCTCCAGAGGAACCAGGGTGAAGCATGTTGGACTTGAGCAGAGTGAGATGTACATTTTGTGACATGACCAGTTGGGGAATTTGTTTGCTTGAGTCTTCAGATTTGGGACTAGGGGAGGGGGAAATTGAGGGGGGATGGGAGGGCTAATGGTAGTGTTGGCAAAGTCAGAAAGAAGAACAAAGTAAAGGGCCTTAACAAAACACAGAGAAGAGAATGAACAGAAAGAAGGAAGAAGTGTGGAGGGCGACACAGACAAGCAGTTCAACTCTATGCCCATTATGTTGAACTGATTATATACTTTACAAAATCAGTAAACCAGTTGGTCAGATTAAAAAAAACAACAGCAGCAACTACCAAAACCTCCAGTGCCCCCTCCCCTCCACTATGAAGCATCCCTCCATCAGTGATGACCTGCCTCCCCACCCTTGGCTGACTTCACAGAACATTTTGACCTGTACTCATTTTTTTCATGATTTCTCTTGACTTTTATTCTTCTAGATGAAACCTTAAATTATTTTTCCTTATTCTATTAAATAGCCCTTTGGTAGTTTAATTAGCATGCCACTGAATCTGTAAAGCAATTTAGGTAGTTTTATCATTTTTCTTATATTAGCATGACCCAACTATGATTAATATTTTCCAGTTATTTGTATTTATTTCTGAAAAGGGTGTTTTGTAGTTGTATTAATATAATTCCTCAGTATGTCTTATTAAAGGGACTCCTAGATATTTTATACAACATAGAAGTATTTGGAGTGGAATTTTATTTTTCTAGCTCTTCCTGCTGGACTCTCTTGGTAATATACAGAACATTTGATGATTTTGTGGCTTGATTTTATATCCTGTTACTTTACTGAAGTTATTGCTTCAATTAATTTTTTAGTTAATGCTTTAGGGTTTTTGAAATCATAGCGTCTGCAAAAAATGATAATTTTGTTTCCTCTCTGCCTATACTTATTCTCAATTTCTTTTTCTTGTCTTATTGCTAGAGCTAGCATTTCTAGAACTATATGAAATAATTGAACTTTTTCAAATAATATGGTGCTTTCCCCCTCGCAGAGAGCCATCTAACAGAATGTTTTAAAAGGCAAAAAAAAGGATGAAGATAAAAGAATCAGCAAAGGGTAATCAATACATTGAAAAAATGCCATGTTCTGCAAAGGACTAGAGGGGGCATCTTCTCATCTTTGGGGCCAAGTTTATTTTTTGTAATTTCCCAGCGTTCACTTTTGTTGTTCTTTTCATTGACATTATTGTAGTCATTGTGTAGCTTGTTTTCTTTGCTCTGCTGACTTCCCTCTACATCAGTTGGTGTAGATCCTTCCAGGCTTCTCTGTATGCATCACATACATCATTTCTTACAACACAGTTGTATTCCATTACTTTGTGGACCACAGTGTAGCAAACCATTCCGCAGTCAACGGACATCTGCTTTGTTTCCAATTCATTGTTATCACAAAAAGTGCTGCTCTAACTTTGTGGGTGTATATAAGGAGTTTCTTTTTATCATTGGCTTCCTTGGGGGATGCCTAGTAATTGAATCTCTGGGTCAAAGGGTATGGGCATTTTTGCCACTTTATTTGCACAATTCCAAATTGCTTTCTAAAATGGTTGTACCACTTCACAGCTCCACCAACAATATATGAGTGTGCCTGTGTTTCCACCACCCCTCCCACTTGAATTGTTGTCATCTTTTGTCATGTTGGCCAATTTGCTGACTATGAGGGAAAACCTTCAAGTGGTTAGGATTTGCATTACTCTTCTTTTTAGTGATTTGGAACAACACACACACACATATAATATATATAACATATATTCGTGTATGTATTATATATGTATATGTGTTACCAAGAAAAGCCTGAATAGGGTCACAAAGAGTCAGACACACTTGAAAAATGATTGAACATGCATATACACATATAATATGTAGTCATAACGTGTGTGTAGATATATATACGTGTGTGTGTGTGTGTGTGTGTGTGTGTGTGTGTGTGTGTGTGTGTGTGTAGTCTATACATTGGATAGCAAACCCTCATCTGAGAAATTTGATACAAACTTTTTCTCCTTTGGCTGCTTCTCTCCCTATCCTAGATGCATTCATTTTGTTTGTTTAGAAGTTTTTCAGTCTCATGTAATCAAAATTATCTTTATTCTTTTGTGTTGCCTTTATCCCTTTTTGGCATCCCAGTCTATGTCTTGTCCATGGTTGTAGAAGGCATATGGTCCACTTCTCTTCATCTTCACTGTGACAGCTTGAGTGTTCAGGTCACATATTCAATGTGAATTCAGTGGAAAATATGGTATTTGCTCTAAGGTTGGTCTAAGGCTTACTTCAGCCAGCCTGCTTTGCAGTTTTCCCAGTAGCTCTTAGCAGACAGGGAATTCTTTACAAAGTAATTTGTTTCCAGGTTTATCAAATTCAGGTTATTTCTGACTCTCCCTTGTCCATCTAGCCTTTGATTACTGCTGATTCATAATATAGCTTAAAGTATGGAAGTGCCATTTCCTCTTCATTTTTACCAATTTTCCCGTAATTTTCCTTGATATTCTAGATATTTTGATTTCCAAATGAATCTTCTTATTTTATAGAGTTCTATAAAGTATCCCTTTGACAATTTGTTTGGCATAGCATTAAAACTGTAAATTAACTTTAGCAATCCATTTATGTTTTTCCTTCAGATATAAGGTTTCATCAAAAGTTTCTACTAATGGCATCATGATTTGTATTGTTATTAATATGATCTGGTAGTAGTTTTCCTAATATTGAAGCAGCCCTACATTCTTGGTATAAATCCAATGTGGTTATAATGTATAATCTTTTTAATATGTTGTAGCCTCTTTGCTAATATTTTATTCAATATTTTTATATTGATATTCATTGGAGATAATGGTCTATAAAGTTTCCTTCCCTACTGGGTCCTGGGTTACAGGACCATATATGTATCATTGAAGGAGTTTAGAAGGATGCCATTTTTCCTACTTTGGCAAACAAATTAATAATATTACAATTAATATTTTATGGAATGCTTGATAGAATTTGTAAATCCATTTCTCCCCATTATGGTTTCCTTAGGATTTTTTCTGAGATTGAGTTATTTAAATTCACTATTTTTGTTCATTTAATTTAGATGGTTTATATTTTTGTAAATATTCATCTGTTTCACTTGTTATCAATTTTATTGGCATATAATTGAGCAAAATAGTTTAATAATTTATTTTATGCATTCTACTCAATTTACTTGACCTTTTGGTGCTCTAGGCACTTTCTAAGATGAGAAGATGCCTTCCTGCATTGGCAAAGGGAGTTTCCTCATCTTGAGATTACCCATATTAAAAAAAAAAACCTATAGGTTCAGTCCCTCTTTCTATCCCTAGTTTTTTAAGTTGCATGCCCAATTCACTCATCTGTTCTTTCTCTCTATTTTGATCAAAGTGTTAGTGATAAATTTTCCCCTTAGGACTATTTTGTCTCCCTCACAAAAATTTTGTTCTCTAATTGTTGTCATTTTCTTTGATTGTTATCTGTTGTTTTAGTGATTTGTTCTTTGATCCACAAGTTCTTTAGGATTAAATTATTAGTCTCCTTTTTTTCTTTCAAATGCCCTTGACTGATTATAATTTTTATTGCATTGTGATCAGTAAAAGATGTCTGTTATTTCTGCGTGTTTGCATTGTTATGAGATTTTTATGCCATAGAATACAGCTGGTTTTTATATAGGTGTCATGCGTAGTGGAGAAATACGTATGTTCCTTTATGTTCCCATTCAGCAGTCACCAGAAGTTTATCATATCTTAACTATTCAGGTCCTTCTTTTTATTTATTGTTTTTTTATAAAGATTTTGTTGTTGGGTATTTTTGGCCTGAAAGGAATATGTTGAAGTCTCCAACTGTCTATCTATTTGCTCTCTATTTCTCCCTGTAATTTGATTAATTTTCCCTTTAAGTATTTTGATGCTATACCATTTGGTACATATATATTAAGTATTGATGTATTTTAATATCTATGGTGCCTTTAAGCATAATGTAGTTTCTCTGCTTATCTTGTTTAACCATGTCTATTTTTCCTGTTGCTTTGTCTAAGATCATGATTGCTGCTCCTCCATTTTTAAAATTTGCCTGAGGCATAATAAATTCTGCTCCAGCCCCTCATTTTAATTCTGTGTGAATCTTTTTGTTTCAAGTGTGTTTCTTGTAAACAGCACATTCTGCTTTCTAATCCACTCTGCTACCCTCCTCCATCTTATGGGAGAACTCATTCTATTCATGTTTACTGTTATGATTGTTAATTCTTTCTTTCCATCATCTCCTCTTTTACTTGTTCCTCTTTCTCATCCCCCCACCCCATTTATAAAGAAGACAATGGTGAAAGAAAGGGTTCAACACTAATCATCTGTAATTTAAAGTGATCTGCTCCCTATCCTCTGTTCTTCCTTTTCCCTGCACCTACCTGGACCGTTTCATTGGTTTTTGCACTTTCTTTCATTTTCATCCTTTCCATGAGACATCCTCCAAAAGTGAAATATTTAAGGTTCCCTCAGCAGAGACATGCCTAGTCTTGTCCACAGGCTTTTTGAAAGGGGAGCTTTGGAAAAAGGCTGGGTCTGGGAATGCCTAACTTCACAATTCCCTAGAGTAATACTTCTTCAGGGAAGTAGTCTTACTAGTAAGTGACTAAAGCCAGAAGGGATCTAAGAACTTTGTCCAGTTTAATAATAATAACAATGATGATCACTAGTATTTAGTTAGGTGCTGTTATTATCCCACAGGTAATAGAGTGCAGGGCCTGAAGTCAGGAAGACCTGAGTTCAGATCCAGCCTTAGGTGCTTCTTAGCTCTGTGCAAGTCTCTTCACCTCCATCTGCTTCACTTGCCAAATTGGGGTAATAGTAGCCCCTATCTCCCAGGGTGGTTTTGAGGATCAAATGATGTAATATTGGTAAAGCCCAGTACCTGGCACCATGTAAATACTTATTCCCTCCCCCTCTCTTCCCATTTTACAGATGAGAAAACTAAGGCCAAGGTAGGTTAAATCACTTGCCCAGGGTCAGCTAGTAATTAATTGTCTGACAGAATTTGATCTTAGATCTTTCTGATGCTGAGCCCAGTACTATATGCACTCAGTTGTCTGGGTTAAGTTGTTTTCTGTTTTACTGAGTAATTATTATCAGCATTTTTCTCGGGTGTGATGTCCATAGTGATGTAAAAGTTCATACAGTCATAGATTTGGAACTGGAAGGGCTCTTTTGAAATCATCTAGTCTGACCTCTCATTTTACAAATGAGGAAATTAAGGTCCGAAGAAGGAAAATGACCTTGTTTTGCTTAAGGTCACATTGTAAGTAACAGAGCCCAGCCAGGAACCCAGGTGTCTTTAGTCTAGATGCATCTTCCACCTGATCTTTTTGTCTCCTCTGGTGTTAAAGGCTATTGAGACCTGAGGAGCTGACAAACAGCAGATATTTGGAGTTTATGAAAAGAAAAAAAAAATGGTAGTGATTGGTTAACTTCAAACCAGAAGAAATGGGTCAAAATGATTTACTTTTTGTATCTTTCTCTCTGTCTCTCTCCCCTCCTGTCTCTCTCCTCCTCCTTCCTCTCTCTGTCTTTGTGTGTGTGTCTCTCTCTTTCTCCCCCCTCTTTTCCCTTCTCTCCCCTTCTCCCTCCCTCCCCCATCTCCCATTCTCCCTCTCTCTCCCCTCCTCCTTCTTCCTCTCTCTCTCCCTCCTTCCCTCTCATCTCTCTCCCTCTTTCTGTCTCTTTCTCTCTGTCTCTCTCCGCCTCTCTCTCTCTCCCCTTCTCCCTCCCCTCCCTACCCTTCTCCCATTCTCCCTTTGTCTCTCTCCCCCCCATCTTTCTCTTTCTCTGTTCCCCCCCTCCTTCTCACAGAGCCACTTCACGTAGAGCTCCAAGGGCAGGAGATGTGCTAACAGCTCACCATTGGCACAAAGAAGAAGAAACTGAACAATCGCCATTTGGGTAGCATAGGGTTAGAACCAAGGCACTCTTTTCCAGTGTAATAAAAAATGACTAACTTTGATTTCCATTGCTTTTGAGATTCTTATTGATCATCATGGTGTGAAATCCAGTTTTTTAACTTGAGAAACCTTTCAATGGCAAGTAAAGGCTTTTAGATAAAGATAGTCTTCAAGATGGAGGGGGAAGAAGGAAGGAGGGCAGGGAAGGGGAGTAGGGGGAAGGAAAACATTATCATTGGCAAGTGGGTCAACCAGAGACTGGGAATAGAATATTGCATCGGCTCCTGGAGGGCACAGCTGCATACACTAATTGATCACAACTTCGTGAAGAGTTGATTTCCAACATTTAAGGAGTTACAGAAGCTGCTTTCTTAGGACATTCCTTTACAGCAAACCCTCAAAATGATCCAGATTCTTTTGTTGTTCTACAATTTTATTACACCAGATATCTTCAATTTCTGGACTTGGGGCCAGGACCTTTGTTATACAGAGATTTCCCCCTGTTTATTTGTTACAGTAGGTTTGATTGATTTGAACAGTTTTATAGTTTTTAAAATACAGTATTAATGAACTTTAAAACGGGGAAATTAGGGTTTCCATGCCATCCAGCCTTAAAATATTTTGCATGCCACATTAAAGTAAGAAGTTATTTCTCAAAAATTAAATATGTAAATATAACCTTTGAAACACATCTCTGTAATGCTACAGTCTTAAAAATAGCCTATTAAGGAATTCACACACCTTTTACACTGGACAGCACCTTTAAATAAGAGTTTACTAAATTAATGCCACTATCTAGCCAGTTATATGTAAAATGGCTTAGAAAGTTTAATAAAATTTAATATTAATTAAAATGGCTAATCATGATGTGGGCTATTTAGATAATAAAAAGTTTAACTGCATTAAACAACTTTGTGTGCAAACTTCCTCATTTTCAAAAGCTGCTTTTGGACCATTGGAGAAAAACAAAATGAAAACATTTCATTTTGATTAACAGAGAAGTCTTAGCCCTCTAACTGTATCCCCAGTTTTTCATCATCCACACCCTACAATTTGGCAGAGAAAGCACTAGGATTATTGTGTCTTTAGACAATGTCTAAATGGATCCAGTGGTTCCCACTGTCTGATTTTAGGGTTTTGGCCACTTTACTTACCAAAGTTACTTGTAAGTGTACGTGTTCATTTTTGTGGCAGGAATAAAATGCCCACACCCAGAAGTAGATGTCCAAAATTAAGCATTTAAAATAAACTGCATTATTTTGAATTTGCAATTGCTAATCACTAACTTGTAGAACTAAAACTGAATAAGGCCAAGTATTTGATCAAACCTTCACTGTCTCCATACTTTTTTCTAAAATGTCATACAGATGTTTAGCTTGCAGTTTTAAGTCCTGCTAAAGTATGGGTTCCACCTACCTTCATTTTTATCGGAAATTATCACTCTCAAGCTGATCCAGGCTGACTGGCTTCCCAGGTGACCTGGTCCATCCATCCTTTGCATTTGTATAGGCTTTGCCTCTTTCCTACCTGGGCTCATTTTCCACCTCTACTTCAAGGTATCACTAGCTTCTTTCCAAGTTCCAACTCAAATGCTCTACTCCCAATTACTTTTTTGTGTTCCAGTTGTTTTCCCCCAGGAGAATGTAAGCTCCTCGAGGGTAGGAATTTCTACCTTTGTAAGCCCAGTGCCTGATGCATAGTTGTTGACTTGTTTTCAGTCACGTCTGACCCCATTTAGGGTTTTCTTGGCAAAGATACGGGAGTGTTTTGCCATTTCCTTCTCTAGCTCATTTTACAGATGCTGAAACTGAGGCAAACGCACGTAAGTGACTTGTCCAGGGTCACACAATGCTAGTGTCTGAGAACTGCTTTGAATTCAGGTCTTCCTGATCCAGTGCTCCATCCACTGTGCCAGCTGGCTAACTCCTTGATGCACAGTAGGGGCTTCATAAATGTTTGCTGAATGTTGAATATTCATTCAACTATTTTGGCCAAAACGCATCTCTTAGTCCCTTCCTCCTTAGCCTCAGTTTGTTCATCTGTAAAATTGGGAATAATGATACTAGTGCCCACCCATGGGGTTGTGGGGTTCAGTTGACATGTGAAAAATACTTTGCAAGTACAAGCCCGTGAGCAGTGAATTATTTGATGCTACCCAGATGGGCATCTAAGTAAGATACATTATTAGTTTATTTCAGGAAATTCTTTTTCAACCCACTTCATTTGCATCTCTTTTGTTTGAATATAGATGTATCCCCAAATGAATGAGTGTGCCAAGACAGGGACTGTTTGTCCAAGAAGGGACTCGGCTGTGTCATGGCAAACTGATAGGTCTGGCATGGGGTGGGGAGAGAGCTGGCCTGGGGGCAGGAATGAACCCACGGATCCCAGCTGGGGACCCCAACGCTAGGGATGGCAGAGGATGCCCACCTGCCACGCAAGAACGGGCCCAGTCTGTCCCTTTCTTCCTTTCATCTTGGGGCATGGGAAAGAGGGGGGTATTGGGAATGGTCCTGAGTTCACTGGAATACAAAGGAATGAGGAAACCCCTACTAGCAGGTCAGCAATTGCTCGGTGACAGTTTAGGATTTTCCCGCGGACGCAGAGTAGTGTCGGGTGTCAGAGGAGGGACTTTTTAACTCAGGCCTTCCGGGCTCCGAGAACCGTTTGCCATCTACGGGGCCTAGCAGAGTGTCTAGGAAGCATTTGGGCAACGTATCTTGACCTTATATCTTGCAGCCATTTTGAGGATTCTGAGAAGCGGGATTGGCCCGGAACTCGCGACCCCAGGACCGCCTCCCCTTCTACGTCACTGGTGGCTTTTGTTTTTCCGCTCCTTTCACTTTCAGGCCTTCGCGCTGTGCCCCGCCTCTTCCTGCCACTTGGCCGCCGATCAGCCAATCAGTAACCGTCATCTAGGAGCCGGGCCAATGGAACAGCCTCACTTATTGGCGTGATCCAAGGGCTGGCCCTGATTGGAGCAGGTAGCGCGGGTCTCCCGGAAGAGGCGGTGAACATCCGGGGGCGCCGGAAGGAAGCGGGGCTCCTCGACTTCCTTCCAAGATGGCGGCTGCGAAGGAGCTCTCGAGGCCCAGCGACTCGGCGGGGGGAAACGGGCGCCGCGGACACCTGGGTATTCCCGAGGCGGTGTTCGTGGTAAGGGGTGCCGCAGGCCGTTGATCCACCGTGGGCGGGCATGTTGCGCTCCGGGGCCTCGGAGCTATGGGAGGCGCGTTGGCGTCGGCCAGGCCTGGGGGAGGTGCTGGGGGGGGGGGGAGAAAAGGAGGGAAGGGGGAGGGGGAGAAAAGGAGGGAAGGGGGAGGAAAAGAATAGATCTTCTTACTTCCGCTCCTTAGTCTTTACCCTCTTTTCCTCCCTTTCTCAGTCCTTCCACTTTCTTCCCATTCCCCTTTCTCCTCCTTCCTTTCTCCTCTCTGTCCTCCTCTATCCCGGACTCTTGTCCTCCCCTTCTCTATTTCTCTATTCCTCTCCCCTCCCCCTCCTCAGTTCAGTAAACATTTATTAAGTACCCTTCTTCCCCAGCTCTCTCCCATATACGCCTACTCTCAACACCCCACACATTGCTGTTCAGTTGCCCAACAGACAGCTGCTTTTCCTCTGCGTTTCTCCTCTCCCCTTCCTTCTGAACCTTATTAGGCTTAGGCCCCAGCAAGCCAGCTCTTCCTTGGACTTCTTTCTCAGATAGAAATCCGTTTAGGTCAGCGGTTCTCAACCTGTGTGTTATGTTCGATTTCTAACAATGAAAATACGTCCTAAGTATCAGATATTTACATTACGATTCATAACAGTAGCAAAATTACACTCATGAAGTAGCAACGAAAATAATTTTACGGTTGGGGGTCACCACAATATAAGGAACTATATTAAAGGGTCCCGGCTTTAGGAAGGTTGAGAACCGCTGGGTGGAGCTGGTCCTGGTTTGCCAAGCTCAGTCTGTCTCCTTGGAGGTCAATCTAATTTAAAGTACTAAGGAGAAAACTGAGGTCCCACCCACCACACACATATCCCCTTTCTTTGGTTGATTGCAGACAATTCTAAAAAGTCATTTTGTGAGCAGTGTGGTTTTGACAGCTGTCAGCACTCTGGGACTAGAGCTCGGGTTCTTAGACCATTCCCTTTGGCAAGGTCTGGTAAAGCCTGTTGCCACCACCACTTCCCCTCCCCGATAAAGTTTTAAATGAATAAAATAAAATACAGGGAATTACAAAGGAAACCAGTGATATTGAAATTAGCTATCATAATGCTGGGGAGGAAAGTGATGTTGATTTTGTTTTTGAATCTCTCAGGTTAAGACCCTTGTGGATTAGACCAAAAATAATTTAGATTGATAATATTCCCCTTGGGCTCTGGGCCGTTCTGAAGGGAAGAAGGCATCATTACTAATATTATTCTAAGCCTGGGACCAACACCAATAAACCTATCCAGTTGGTCCATGAGGATTATTCTTCACTTACAACTAAAACAAAGTCCCAGATCTAATTGTGAAAGCTAACAACCCTCTTTTAATGAATCCTGGAAGGCTTTTTAAAGCCTGTAGGGTTTTGTCTGAAAATGAATGGGAAATATACTGCCGAGGATATTTCAGTCCTTTTCCTCTATGCCAGGTGGGGAAGGGCAAGCTGTGATTCCTAAGATGAGTGCCCAGAACACTGGGTTCTACTTCCACCACTGTGACTTCTATATGTCCTCTTAGGTTATAAACGGCTTTGTTAGGAGTATCAAGAAAAACTGTGTAAACTGATGCTATTCAAGTATGAGCCAGGACTATTAGTATTTTAAGAGCTGTTTGACTACAAGATACCCCTTTTAAGTGATTTGGTTGCAATTCTAACTTCCTTCCTTACTCTCCTAAACATTATTTTTTCCTGTCCGGTGTAGTCTGCAATTCATACATGGTTTATTTTTTATTTATTACTCTTTTTGTCTCCAGTTGGAATTCAAGGTGTTGATCTTGATCTTCCTGATCATCACAGTCCCCCTCCTTCAAAATTCTTGTCTACAAGTTACTGTTTGTTGCTTAATCTAACCTTACTCATTCCTTTATTGTATCCAACCTCCATTTCATCCCCAGTGCTTTTGTTTGTACCTTTGATCCTTAAACATTTAATTTCTACAATATTCTCTTCTATCTCCCATAGTACCTATTAATATGTTTGGGTAGAAATAGTAAGAGGCCCTCAAAAAATAAAAAGAATTGGACAAATCTTTTCTGCTTAGGGATTGCCACCCCTGTGTGTGTACACACACACACACAATGTACTTTTCCAGGATTCCCAAACTTGATGCCTTATAAGTTTGACATTTTTCTGTTCCTCAACTCCCCTTAGATGTATAAAAGAAACTTAATTTAATCAAAATAGAAAATTGGTTTCTTTCCATGGCTTCACATTTCCTGAAATTTTACTTTTTAGGGATCATCTATTCTGATTTTGTCAGTTTGGGTATGAGAAAATTTGGTGACCTCATCAGCTTCCATGGGTTTAATTATCTCTATTCAGATGATTCCCAGATGGCGCCTCAGGCTATCTCCTGAACTACAGGTCACACTTCTCCAGCTGTCCTTTAATGATTTCAAACTGGAGGTCCTGAAGGTATTTCAGATTCAGTGTGTCCAAAATAGAACTCATTATCTTTTCCCCAAAACCTTTTCTGAATGTCATTCTTTCTGTTGAGGGTCCCCATTTTTTCAATCTTTGCATTATGGTGGACTCCACACTCTTCCTAAACCACATATTGCCCATTTTACCCTTGTACCTGCACATTTCTTAGATCTCTTCCTTTCTTTAAACTCCCCCAGCCACCTTCCTAATCTACACTCTTGTCCTCTCTCACCTGGTCTATTATAATAGTTTACTAATTGATCTCTGGTCCCACCACCCTCAGCTTTCTCATTACTCCCATTCCCATTCATAACCCCAGCTTCTGAAGCTCATTTCCTAAAATTAAGGAGTGATCATGTCTCTCTTCTGGTCAGTGCAATCTGATGAGTTCATCTTGACCTTAGGCTGAGTCTAGGTTTAGTCCCAACCTCCCTTCCAACTTTGTTGTACGTGATTTTCCATTCTCTGCTCTTTAGGCTGGCCACATGGCCTTTCTGTTGTTTGTCAAAAAGAAGGTCCTTCTCTCACCTGAATGCCTTTGCACTGGTTGTCCCCACTGCCTACAATGCACTCCTTTCTCCCCTCTACCTCTTAAGAGTCCCTTCCTTCAAAACTGAGCTAAAGTCCCTCTTTCTGCATGAAGCCTTTCCCGATTTGTTCAAGTACCAGGAGTCTCCTGCCCCAGTTCAACCTGTCTATATTTTATATGTACTCTCCTCTCCCCAGAATATGAGCCCTTTGAAGACAGGGCCTGTCTCACTTTTGTATTTTTATCCCTAGCACTTTGCCTGGTATATAGAAGGTGCTTAATAAATGCTTGTTGGTTGGTTGGTTGAAGCCTAGAGAGATGAAATTATTTAACTGAAACCACACTAGTGAGTGCTAGAGCTTGGACACCAAGTCTCACCACAGCATGCTGTCTCAGTAGGTGATGAGTAAATGCTTATTGACTGAGCAGAAAATGCAGATAAATTCCAGTATGTTGGCAGCTTGGGGAAGAGTCAGAAAAAGAGGCCTAACCTTGGATGACTGAAGGAAGATTGGAGTCAGCCTGGCACAAGGTAGCTTGGTTAGTGGGTAGGTACAAATAAGGGAAGTTGGAAAATTAAGGCTTACTTTTTTTTTTTTTGGATAGTCTTTTTTAATTTATTTTCTTGTTTACATCATTCATTTCCACAAGATTTTGAGTCACAAATTTTCTCCCCTTCTTTCCCCTAGCCCTCACCCCAAAACAGTGATCCCACTGTAAAGCCCCTTCCCCAATCTGTTCTCTTATATGTCCTCTAACTTTCTGGTAGGGCAGTTAGGGTCTCCCTACCCCAGTCCCTGTATGTCTTAATTCCCAGTTGCATGTAGTTAATAATAATGATAATAATTATATATAAGTTTGGTTTTTTAACATTTGATTGTAGAGCTTTAAATTCTAGATTCTTTCGGTTCCTCCCTTATCACCCAGTCCCACTGGAAGGACAAGCAATTCAATACAGGCTGTACATGTGTAATTACGCAGGACATCTCCACAGTGGACATATTGTGAGAGGCTGATTGTATGTCCCTCCTTCCTATCCTGCACCCCCCCCT
>CM053602.1:61289614-61306793 GCA_028646575.1 Pseudocheirus occidentalis | reverse complement strand
GACGGAAAAAGAATCTCAAAATCTTTCTGGAGAGAATAATTCCTTCAGAATTAGAGTGGAGCAAATGGAAGCAAATGACTTTATGAGAAATCAAGATACTATTAAACAGATCCAAACAAATGAAAAAATAGAAGGCAATGTGAAATATCTTCTTGAAAAAACCACTGACCTGGAAAATAGATCCAGGAGAAACAATTTAAAAATTATTTGACTACCTGAAAGCCATGATAAAAAAAAATAACCTAGAAATCATTCTTTAGGAAATTCTCAAGGAAAATTGCCCTGATATTTTAGAACCAGAGGGCAAAATAGAACTTGAAAGAATTCACTGATCACCTCTTGAAAAAGATCCCCGAAAGAAAACTCCTAGGAATCTTATAGCCAGGTTCCAGAGTTCCCAAATCAAGGAGAAAATATTACAAGCTCCCAAGAAGAAACAATTTGAATACTGTGGAAACACGATCAAGATAACCCAGGATCTGGCAGCTTCTACAATGAGGAATCAAAGGGCCTGGAATATGATATTCTGGAGATCAAGGGAGCTAGGATTAAAACCAAGAATCACCTACCCAGCAAAGTTTGAGTATAATGTTCCAGGGGAAAATATGGTCATTCAATGAGGTGGAGGACTTTCAAGCATTCTTGATGAAAAAAAAAACCAAAACTGAATAGAAAATTTGACATTCAAATACAAGAAGCATGAGAAGGTAAACATGGAAAAGAAATCATAAGGAACTTATCAAAGTTGAACTATTTACATGCCAACATGGAAAAACAATCATCGTAACTTATGAAACTTTTCTCAGTATGAGGATAGGGGAAGGGAATATAAAAGTATATATATATATATATATACACACACATATGTCTATATAGGAGGGTATATACGCATATGAATACATATATGAGTGTGTGTATACATGTGTACATAGACAGAGGGCACAGGGTCAATTGAATAGGAAGGGATGATATTTTAAAAGGTGAAATTGAGAGGTGGGAGAGGAATAGAATGAGACAGGGAGAGACAGAATGGGGTTAATTATCTCATATAGAAGAGGCAAGGGATAAGTGTTTCAATGGAGGGGGAAGAACAGGAAGACAAAAAGGAAAGGGTCAACCTTACTCTCATTGAATTTGGCTTAGGGAAGGAATGACACACTCTAAATGGGGTATATTGCCACACAGGAGAATAGGGGGGATGGGGATGAGAGGTGGGCAGGATGGAGGGAAGGGGAGGGTGGGGGGAGGGTTGTTAGAAGCACACACTTCTGTAAAGGGACAGGGACAAAGCAGAGACTAGAACAAGTGGGGGGGGAGGGATAGGAAGGAGAGAAATATAGGTAGTCTTTCACAATATGTCCATTGTGAAGATGTTCTGTTTAACTACACATGTATGGTCTGTATTGAATTGGTTGTCTTTCCAGTGGGGGTGGGTGATGAGGGAGGAAGGGAAAGAATCTAGAATGTGAAGTTATAAAATATATATGTATTTATTATTATTTTCATTATTTACATGCAACTGGGTAATAAGATATACAGGTACTGAGGTAAGGAGACCCATCTTGCCCTACCAGAAAGTTAGAGGGGTGATGGGGGAAGACATAGGAGAGAGCAGATTGGGGGAGGGGATATACAGTGGGATCACTGTTTTGGGGTGGGGGTAGGGGAAAGACGGGGAGAAAATTTGTAACTCGAAATCTTGTGGAAATGAATGATGTAAACTAAAAATAAACAAAAGTTAATTTAATAAATTCCAGTAGCTCCCTGTTGCCTTCAGGATCACATGTAAAATCCTGTTTGTCATTTCAAAGCCCTTCAGAACCTTCCCCTCCCCGTCCCAAGTCTTCTTATACCTTATGCCTTCTCACATACTGTGTGCTCCAGAGCCACTGGCTTCTTGGTTCTTCCCCCACATAAGACCCTCCATCCTTCAGCTCCAGGCATTCTCTCCAATCATTCCCTATGCCTAGAATACTCTTCCTCCTCACCCTTCCTGACTTCTCTGAAGTCTCACCTTCTCCAGGAAACTTTCCCCTGTCTGTCTGAATTTCAGTGCCTTCCTTCAGTTGATTATCTCCCATTTATCCTGCCACCTACACATTGTTTGGAAATAACTCTTTGCACTTTACCTCCCTCTTTAGAATGTGAGTTCCTTGAGGGCAGGAACTGTCTTTTGCCATTCTTTATATCCTTAGTCCTTAGCACAGTACCTGGTCATTGTTTACTGACTCTATCCAGCTTCCAAAGTAATTTTTTTGAAGCATGGGTCTGATTGTGTTACCCCCCCCTACAAACTCCAGCGGCTCTCTGTTGCTGCTAGGATCAAACAGAAAGCCCATCCATTTGACATGGAAAACCATGGCTCTCCAGTCTTCTTACACTCCCAGCTTCTTTGTGTTGTTGTGCTTGGAATGCCTTCTCTCCTCACCTCTGTCTCTTGGAGTTCCTGGTTTCTTTTAGGACTCAGATTAAGGGCCCTAAATAGGGCTCCTGTTTCAGGAGGTCTTTCCTGGTCTCTCTGCCTTCATTTGTTGTACTTCTGGGGATGCTTGTGTATACATGTTGTTTGCCCCATTAGAGTGAAAACTCCTTGAAGGAATGGACTCACACCATTGTTTTTTGTGCCCAGAACCCTTAATCCAGTGCTTCGTAAAGGCACATTTCCCAATCAATAGGAATTCAGCTCTTGCTGAAGGTCTAGGTTTCATTCAAATAACTTAAGTGTCCAGATTCCAGGAGCACACTAGTCCCCTCTGTCATCTGCCCCAGACGGATTACCAGCATTGTATGTTATTCTGGACATTATGCTTTGGCAAGGTCACTGAGCAACAGAAGGATGACCAGAGAAAGGGAATTTGGTACCAGGGTTCTTGGTGTGTGCCATATAAGAAGTGATGTCTGTGATGCCTTGAGTCTGTGTGATCTAAGGAGTAGGTGAAGGAACTCAGGGTATTTAACCTGGAGAAGAGAAGATTGAGGGAACAAGAGAACTGCTGTCAGATGTGTAAAGGGTTTATTGGGGAAGAGGGATTTATATTTATTTGCTGGTGTCCAAAGAACAGGACCAGAAGTGGGGAGAAGGTGTAGAGAGACTGAACTCTGCTAGATGTCTGGAAAGTCTTCATTCAGGATCAATGAGAGTTATTCTGGGCAAGGCCTTCCTGGCCATGCAAGGACTAGCTGAGGTTTAACTGGGAGGTTTAACACAGAAACCACAGGCTGAAATGTCTCTCTGTTGCTCTAGGTGGCAGAACTAGACTAGAGAAGCAAGCTAAGGGAAGACTGACTTGGGCCAACCTAAAGAAGAGTCTTCTAACATGTAGAATAGGATGCCTTATAAAAAATTGAGCTTGGGACGGCTAGGCAGCATTACAGTGAGTAGAGCACAGACCCTGGAGTCAGAAGGACCTGAGTTCAAATCCAGTCTCAGACACTCAACACTAGCTGTGACCTCGGGCAAGTCACTTAATCCCAACTGCCTTGCCTTCCCCCTCCAAAAAGACAAAAAAAAAAAAAAACCAAAGAAAATGACCTCCCTGTCTTTTGAGTGTTCAAGCAGAGAATATATTACATAGGTTTTAATATTGGAAGGGATCTTGGAGATGAAGTTTAATCCTTTCTTTTTTCAAATGAGTAAACAGGCCCAGAGAGGGAGATGACTGCCCCAAGTGCAAAGGGTAGTAAGTAGCAGAAGCAGGCCTTGAGGTGTCTGGTTCCCAATCTGGAACTCCACCTCTTCTGTCAGGGATGCTCCACAGGCTATCTCCAAGATGCCCTCAGAGCTCCTCTCCATCTCTAAATCGCTGACCTCTGAAATCCCTTCCAAGTATAACCTTTAGGAAACAGCTCCAAAGGAGGCTACTTTTAGATGTGGAGAAGACACAAACAGAAAAAAAAAATCACACCCACCTTTTTTTTTTTTGTTAAAGCTTTGAGATCACATTGAATTCTGTTATAAACAATGCACATTGTTTTTTATTGGTCTTCTTTATATTGAATTCTTAGGCATGGTGCTGAACATCCATTAACACAGAACTATGACCAAGGAAAAAGAAACAGGGGTTTTTTTTGTTGTTGGATTTGTTTGTTTTTTACATGTGGAATCTCACAATCACATTATTAACCATTTTAATAAATACAAGCATGTTTTGATTCACAGACAACAAAATACAGCATTTTTTTTCACATTTCATTACAGTGCATAACAGAAGGCAAGGGAAACTATATAGTACTATTTTATTTGGGAGTTTCTGAAATTCAGACCATGGACCTGTGCTCCAACATGCAGTTTTGAACATGATCCGTGGATACCAGGAAAGTTAGTTTCTGTTTTTTTCTTGTGTTCACCCTGACGTATCTAGTGAGTAAGCTTGTAAAGCTAAGTCCTTAGAAGTCCTTTAACAGAGATTCATTCTTGGATTAGCGTCCAGTTATCAGATCACCAAAACATGTGCTGTGAACAACAAAAGTTTCTCTCTAGTCTAGTTAGCAAAGAAATTTTACAGTTACCTATTGGATCTTAAATTTTCTGAATACTTCCAGTCAGAACCTGACTGGAAAATGCCAGCGGATAGGAAAGTGCACCCAGAACGGATTTCTCTAGCAAAGACTTTAGAGAAATTTTGCCTTTGCCCTTTTCAGTACTGGCCCCATATAGTCAAATTTAATTATCCACTAATTAACCTTGCTTTCAAATTTGAATAGGTGATGAAGTATTGGGTTGGTCCAGTTGTGGTTTGTCTGGCAACTGGTCTCTTCAACCAAAACACTTCACTCTCTCAAACTAGGGAATGCCTGAAATGCAGTTTAATTCACCACATTAAGTACCCACTGTGAGTGCCAGGATTAGGTGCTGGGGACAGAGGTGACAAATGATCTGAGCCCTTCTCCAAAGGACCTTGAAGTTCAGTGAGGACAAGACAGCGTATGACAACTAGATGTGCTAGATGCATAGAAAATCCTCCTCAAGCTGCCTGATATACTTGAGGTGGGAGTAAGGAGACCAGGGAAAGAGTTCTTCCTGGGGAGGATCTTCTTCCTGATGGAGGTGACACATGACCTAGGCCTCCAAGGGAAGTTAGGATTAACTCAATGTCTGCTTGTGCTTTTGTTGGAAGCAGGGAGCTGACTGGGGTGAGAGCTGTAACTCAGACTGAGCCATATCTTCCAAAGCTATGTCCCAGGACAGAATCTAAGGATTGGAAGGGACTTTGGGGCCCACTCAGGCAAAGCCTCTCATTTTACTGAGGAGAAAACAGGCTAGGGAGTTTTGACAATTGATAAGTGGCAGAGATAGGAATCAGAATCATGGCCCCTAGACCAATCCAAATTCTTCTTTGGGGCATCGAACAGCACACAGGAGCTCTGCTTCTCAGCCAACCATCCCTGCACCTGCTCCTATGAGGTCCCTTCCCTTGTGGCTTTGTTTAGGAGATGATGACAAGCCCATATTCACATGGGAAATTCAGAATAAATTTAGTGCTATTTTGGATTGCTCACACTCCTTTCCATTAACATGAAAAACAGAAAATTACTAGCCAGGTGATCTTGGATGTCACCTGGCCTTCAATTTTCTCATCTATAGAAGGGGAATGAATAATACTTATGGAGGGGCTGACTCGAAGGGAAAGTCAGAGATTATCTAGTCCAACACCCTCATTGGAGAAAATAAATGGAGATCCAGAATAGGGAATGGACTTTCCCAGTGCCACAAAGGGAGTTAGTGTTAGAGCTGTGATTGTGGGGAAGGTCAAAGGAGAGACAGTGTATGTTTTATGCTTTGCAGGGCTAGGCCCTATGACCTCTCTGGCCCTTGGTTTCTTTCTCTGTAAAATGAAGGCGTTGGATGAGAAAACCCCTGAAGACCTTTTTAGCTGTACAGCTATGATCTGAGGACTCCTTGGGGAAAGCTCCTGAATGCCTCAAGAGATTTAGACAAGTGTGCTCTTTTTCCTCCCTAATTTACAGGAAATAGTCTCAGAACACTTAACATTATCTGTTCCCTTCTGGCAGGTAAAGGAGACTTTATATTTTTATGATACTCTCTTCCCTGCTTCAAAAGATCAGTTTCTTTAAGACTAGGTCCTTGGAAATTGGAACTAAGAACTGGAATGTTTCACGATTATTTATCATCCTCTCCCATCCCCCACGAAACGGGGTAATGGTCTGTTTTGGTAACATAGTCAAAGATTGAGAGCTGGGAGAGTCATCAAGCCCACCTCTCTCTCCACCCCCACTCCATTTTAAGGAGGAACTGAGCCCAAAAAACCAGCCTTGGTCAAGGGAGATCCTGTGGTTCCCGCCCCCCCTTCCCTCCCCCCCCCATCCCCGGAGAGATTCTGTGGTTAACTACCACTACCACCAGAGAGCTGACTTGAAACCTGTTGCCGTCAGATTCTCCATTAGACATGAGGAGTAATAGAGAATTTTTATCATAGACCTTTTATCATAGACCTGGAGCTGGAAGGAACCTCATAGGTCATTCAGTTCAACCCTTACATAGAACCAGAAAACTTGTTACTCCATTCTCTGTAAGTGATTAGCCAGACTCCACTTGCAGACCTCCAGTGAAGGGGAACTCAGTACCTTAACTACCTCCTACTGGTGTTAGGAGAGTACAGAGGAATTCCCTCTTACCTAGTGAAGGGACTGGACAGGACAGGGAGTTCTAGAAGAAAATTGATCAGGACTTGAGGGAGGCAGACTGGAGATTTTCTATTTCTGCTTCTGCCTTGGGTGGGGGGTGGGTGGGTAATGAAAGAGTAGAGATGATGGACAGATCTACCCACCCCCAAGGCAAGAAAAGGTATGGTAAGCTCTACTTGGGGGTTGGGAAGGTCAGTGTTGGACACTTTAGGAGATTAGCTTCTCCAAGAAGAGCTCATGCCTCACAAACTCTCTTCTACTGGGGTGGAGTGAGGGAGGAAGGAAGCACTTGGGTTCCTGGAGATACCCAGCTCCCAGAGAGACAAACAGGGACCAGAAGTCTAAAGGAGCAGGTTATAAGGGAAGAAGGCAAGGAATAGCCCTAAGCCCCTTGGGGGAGCTCAAAGATAGAGATCAAGACCCTGTTGCTCTTGCACTGGGGGCCCTTTGAATACTTGGGGACAAAAATCACTCTCCCTCCTGTCTTCTGACTAATCTCTGGAACGACTTGGTTTTCAAGTTTTCTCCCTTGGACATTTACTATGTCACTGTCATATCTCCCATATGATATCTCCATATCAACAACTGGATTGTCCATTTGTTAACCCAAGTGTAGGCCTCCATTTAGCCTCATTAAATTTAATCTTCTTGGATTTGGCCCAGCAGTTCTTTTTGGATTCTGAGTCTGTTGTCCCTCCCAGACGCATGTTGCCTTTGTGCAAGTAACTGGGCTTTTAAAAAAAAATCAAAGAGGCACAGAGCCTTGTGGCATGTTCAACAGGCCACTTTCATGTATCACAATTTAGAATGAGGACCTTAGGAGTAATGTAGTAGAACCCTTTCACTTTACAGATGAGAAAACTGAGGCCTAGAGAGTTTAAGTGGCTGTCCAAAATCACACAGCAAGTGGCAGAATTGGGAATGGCACCTTAGGACTCTTTCCCTGATATATTCATATAATAACTTTGTCAACGACAAGGAAATAAAGTTTGCCTAGTATGAATTTCTGACAATTCCAGATTGGTTCATGGTAATTAATTCTCTCCTCTGTTTAATGCTTTCACATCATTAATATATTTCCTAATTCAAATGTGGATTCTCTTGTGAAATTGTTCACTGAAAGTTAGGCCTTTTGGGTTTCCTCTCATCAATTATTTGTTGCCTTTAATGGCTGAACTCGATTTCCCTTTGCATATCCATGCAGTGATGGAAGTTCTTGTGAAAAAAAATCACGATTAGATTATAACTAACTAGGGCAAGAACTCATGCTTTTGGAGTAAAAATATAACCAGTATTGAATATCAAGAACCTTTCTTTATATGGAAAAAGTTCAAAAGCCTATGGTCTGGTGGCACAAAAACCCAACTGGAGAGTATAGTGTATGGCTAGTTATACCGTAATGCCTCTCCCCAAAAGTTGTGGCTCATTTAGAAAGTTTAGTTAATTTAAAATTTGGTTTAGCTAACTTTTAATGTATTGTTTAATGAAGAAGGAAATATAATAATTGCATATTTAATAAATGTCTTATCTTTTAAAAAAGAATTCAATTCCCTGGGTATGCACTCTAATAAAACATACTGCTTAAAACAAATATTGTGATATTTCCCCCACCAATTCCCAGTTCTGGAAGGGAGAGGAGGGCTGGCCTAAATAATCTCTAAGGTCCCTCCTAGCCCTGAGTCTAAGATCAGTGGCAGTGAGGGACAGTGTTGGTATGGACTGGAATCTCATCTGTCAGTCACTAGCTGCTTGATCTTCAAGTTTCTTTCTCTCTGGGGCTCATCAGTTTGGGTACCTGTAAAATCTCACTGTCTGTCTGACCTCACAGAGTTGTTGGGAGAATCTAACGGGAAGGACCACCTTGAAAAGTGGGCATCTCAGCATAAGATCTGTGGCACCCAACCCAACATACCTGACAAACAGGTGTTGGTGGAGTGAATCTACATTGATTTGGAGCTCAGCACTCTTGCCATGTTAGGATGCTAAATGGGGTGAGACAGGTGGGTTGTTGACTACAGGCGGAACTGAGCTCTCAAGCCCGCATTTCAGAGGTACCTCACTCAGTTATTTCTTCCCCATATAGAGGACACTGAAAAAAATACCAAACAGTAGGAGGAACGGTTCTAGCTTATATTCCACTGGGGAAACCAGCACAGCAGGCATTTTCCAAAGAGCCCCCACCTGTGCTGTTAATTTTCCCAATTAAGAAAAAACTTCTGCCTCCTAGACCACTAGGCTGGGGGAGAGGTAGGATAGGGAGGAAATGACAGGTGCTCTAAGCACTTTACAAATCTCTCATTTGACCCTCCTGACAACCCTTTGAGGTAGGGGCTATTATACTCATTTTACAGGTGAGGAGACTGAAGCAGACATTCAGTAAGTGACTGTACTCAGGGTCATTCAGGACTTCCTGACACCAGGTCTGTGCACTGTCGTCCCTGCCCCCCCCCTTCCCCAGCTGTTTTCAGCTTCATGAATTCCTTCCATTTTTTTTTCTGCTCAAGGACCTGTCCAGCTACTATAAAGTAGAGCTCTAAAGAAACTGACCTGGCTGTCTGTGTGTGTGTGTGTGTCTGTCTGTCTGTCTCCTTTGTTATGGGTCTATTTAATCATCTGTTAATATGAGTAAGTTGTCTTCTTCCCTTTCTACTAGCCAGGAAGCCTTCCTTCATTTGTTTTTCCTTCTCCCTCTTGCCTGGTACAGCACTGGGTGCACACACACATAGGAACTCTGAATAAATATCCCATTGCCCGATGGTGTCTGCCCCCATCCTGGCCTGATGCCAGTCTGTCACCTCTCATTAAAAGACGCCCATGTGGTGGCCACACTAGGTAGTCCCCCAAAAGGTCCTTCCTTCTCCTTTGTTCTTCTGATTCCCAAATTGAATGACTGTCATTCCATGTTCCCAATGAGCTAATGCATCTCTGTTCCATTCAGCACAAAATTTCTTGTTGTATTTCCCCAAATGATGTGAATGGCTTAGAGGAAACTGGGTCCAGTGCACTCCCTGAGTGCAGCTTGAGATGTTCTGAATGATTTCCTAGTAGCAGAGGAGCTCAGCTGCCACACAGCATCTCCCTGGCTACCCAGGCTCCCCTGCTTCACAGGAACAAAGACAGCCTGGATGGAAAGTGGACACTCAGGCCTCTGGATACATGGGTGTATTTTCCAAACCCACAACAGCTGGCTTCTTAACTCGCCACTGAAGACAAAGAGTTTAAGACTCTCGATTTGTTCATTTTGGAAAAGGGTAGGATCAGGGTGAAGGAAGGATAGACTCTGTGGAAGCTAAAGTTTACTGCCAGCACTCCTCACACAGATGGGCTAAGCTGGTTCAGGACCAGAGCTTTAGAAACAATAGGATTTAAAGTTTTCTCTTCCATTTGTTAGATTAGCAATCACAACTTGCTAAAATTTTGAGAGGCATTGTGGTATAGTGGATAAAGAGTTGTTTCACTATCAGAAAGACCTGGGTTCAAGACCTGCCTCATGCTGGCTGTGTAACTCTGGGCAAATTATTTAGCCTCTCAGCACCTGAGCACCTCTCTCTCTCTGTCAGACATTAAGTTGCACAACAAGTGTTCATCTGAATTGATGGAGATATTTCCATCCCAAGAGCTCTCTGCATCAATGAAATCTCAGGGGCAGACCTTTCCCCTCCTCCTCCCCACCCCCTCAAAAAAAGGATCCCATGGCATTATGTGTATTAGAACTGTACAATTTGGGGGCTGGAAGGGTCCTTGGAGAGCAACTCAAGCAGTTCCCACCTGACTGTAGGAGAAACTTACTCTGAAGCACCAGGGCTGGGGAGAGGAGGCAGAACATAGGGGTGACAGTGATCCCTGAGTTCAGACACCTCACCCACAATTCCCTTGGAATATGACAATTCAGGGGTTAGGAGGGGGTTGGGGTTTTTTTGTTTTGAGTTTCCTCTCTGTTCCAGCTCCCACAGACCCTCGACACAAACATCCACCATTGTACCTTTCTGACAAGGTCTGGTTTCCCATTTGGAAATAGGGTATTGGGAATGTGACATCATTCTCATCAGTGGCTAAAGTTACTCTCACCTGCTGGTGAGCATACTAGTATGCTACAACTCTCCATTACATTTCTGTTCAGTTAGTACAGTATGTTTTATTAATAAAAATTGTGTCTGGCTTACTAGGGTTGGCTAACATAGGCATCTCCTATCTGATTTGACAACCTCTTCCGAGGAGTGAACGACATTTGGCACAAAGCCACTCTTTACCCCTTCCCAGCCTTCCTGGATGGTAATCTCCCCCTTTTTGACCAGCTCATAGATTTCTCTAGTCAGGTCTGTGAAAGCTTTCTCCACATTAATGGCATCTCGGGCTGAGGTCTCAATGTACTTCATACCATACCCAGCAGCAACTTTCTCTGCCTCGTGTCGGGTCACTTGCCGTTGGGTGTCCAGGTCACACTTGTGACCTACCAAAACAAACACAATCTGGTAGGGCTGGACATGGACTTTGGTCTCTTCTAACCACTCGTGGACATTCTGGAAGGACCTTCGATTGGTGATGTCAAATAAGAGAAGACCACCTACTGAGTTCCTGTAGTAGGCTCTGGTGATAGACCTAAAAAACATGAAGAAAAAAATGACATCAAGAGCTCATGGGCCTCACTCAGTCCCAATCTGGGACACACACACACACACACACACACACACACAGCCTATCTGTTGGCTTCCAGGATAAGTATTTTAAATTGGGTACAGCCTGAAAAGGTGTCAAACATTGATTCCCAGCTCCTTTTCCCAGATTTAGCACTACAAAGGTTTCTTGGGAGTTCATACAGTCCATCCCCCAGTCTTGAGACAGAACTGAACAACTCTATAGAGTGTGGCACCATGGGAAGGACACTGGATTTCAAGTCAAAGAATCTAGGTCCAAATCCTGGTGCTACTTTCCTGCCCGTAACCGGGATGTCTGGCAAGGGTGGGGAGGGAATTTAGTTCTCAGTTTTAAAAATGAAGGAGTCACATTTGGATTATAAAGTCTTTTAAGTTGTGGAATATACCTGATGAACAACCTTTCGGAGGTAGACTAAGATTATTTAATACAATTTTTACAATTAATACAAAACTTTTACAATTTACAATATAATTAATACAATTCGGCGCATACCTCATGCTGGACTCAACCCGCTTAGTAACTTCTTATTAACTGGGTTCTAGCCTTTTCTTTCATGGTGGGTGAAAAATAGAACCTAGAACTTGGATGTGTGTTTGGTACTTTTTGTTTTTATTAACATTCATAGAGGATCTTAGTGACACACTATGCTTTTCAAGGGAAGTGTGTGTTAAGCTTAACACAAACAAAAATTGTTGTTGCAATTCGCTGAATTAAATATGCAGATAGTACTTAAGAAAAACATGGAAGTGAGAAAAAGTATAACTATTTTTTTGGCTTTTTGGAGGGGGAAGGCAGGGCAACTGGGGTTAAGTGACTTGTCCAAGGTCACAGGGCTAATAAGTGTTAAGTGTCCTAGGCCGGATTTGAACTCAGGTCCTCCTGACTCCAGGGCCAGTGCTCTATTCACTGCGCTACCTAAGTCACTCTAAGTATAACTATTTTTGTGATTAAAAGTTGTAACTGATGCTCTTGTAACAATGTGTGTCAAACTAGAATCTGTAATAAACTTGTTAGCTAAACATGACAGATTAAATTTCCTGTCAAAAAAAAAATGGAGGGGTCAGACTAGATAACCTCCAAGTTCAAACCTTCGAGTTTGAATCAGCAAACATTTATATGGTGCCTACTGTGTACCAGAGGCAGCTAGGGGGCACAATAGCTAGAATGCTGGGCCTGAGTCAGGAAGACTCCTTTTCCTGAGTTCAAATCTGGCCTCAGATACTTCCTAGCTGTGTGACCCTGGGCAAGTCACTTCACCCTGTTTGCCTCAGTTTCCTCATCTATAATATGAACTAGAGAAGGAAATGGCAAACTATTCTAGTATCTTGGCCAAGAAAACCCCCAAATGAGGTTATAAAGAGTCAGACATAACTGAAAAATTACTGAACAATAATTTATGTGCCAGGCACCAGGCTGATTGATGGGAATACAAAGCTACCAGTGAGACAGCCCCTGCCCTCAAGGAGCTGCCATTCTAATGATTAATGAACCCATGGTCTGCTCTGTCTGGCGTTAGTGTGCACCAGGAACAGTGGGTAGAAACTACAAAGACACAATTAAGTTGGATGCCAGGAAAACCCTCACAATTCGTGTTGTCCCAAAGTGGTAGGGGCCTCCTTAAGAGGTGGGAGTCTCCCCTTCCATGGAGATCTGCCATGAGGCAGATGGTTGGATGAGGCTGGATGAGCCCTCATCAGGGGTGGTAGACAGAGGATTCCTAATGGACTAGAAGGCTATGAGGATTCCTTCCAATTTTCAAATCCTATTATTCTGATGATATATTTTAGGTATTGTTTCTATCAGATGTATTTGTTTTGGTTTTCTGGGTCTATTCTTTTCATCTTAATTCTATTTTTACAATAAGTAGAGATGAAATCAATACCTTGGTTAATTTCTTCTCTTTGTTTCATAGATTCTCCATAAAAGTCCTAGAGCAGAGCATCATCATGGCCTGGAGGTGACCCTTGGTTTTTCAAAGCTAAGCCAGCAAAATATAAGTTCAAGTTGGTTCTACCATGCTGGAGAAGTACAGTCCTGGCACCAGAGTGGGCCTGCTTTCAATGGCCCAGCTGAGCTGAGTGTGGAAATGCTTATTGCTGGAAGCCTCAGCTCATTAGGAGATGAACTTTTGGCCACAACAATCGGTGCAACTGAAAAACCCTGCAAAAAGCCCTCCAGCTTGGGCTGTTCCTCTGCCTTTGCTCTTGCTGGAACGGTGGCAAAGGAGGCTAAGAATCACAATTTTCAGAGTGTCCAGAAACAGGAACTTACCTCTTGGAATTCTGTCCCATCCATAAGCATTTATTAAGCACCCACCCACTATGTACCAAGCTCTGGAAATAAATACCAAGACAAAAAGGAAAATGCCCCTGCCCAGCTTACATTCAATTGTGGAGAAACAACATGGATAAGTGTGAAATCCTTGCCCAATGACCAAGGAGCAGAGAAACTGAATCAGATCACTACGGATATTTTCGCTATAAAAGAAACCAGAATACAAAAAGAAAGCTGCCACTAGGAGGGCCATAGGAGAACTGGTGGATTTGTCTTTATTAAACATCCAAAAGGAGCTAGAGAAATCCCTTCCTGGGACACTTCCTTATCTTGATGTACTTCTGCAAGCAGAATGGCCTGAAGAGACCTGCACCTTACACATCAACCCCCTCTGGTACACAAGCTAGAAATGCCTGATTATTAAGGTGGAGAAATATGACAAGTTCAGGGGGCGGCTAGGTGGCACAGTCATCAGAGTACTGGCCTTGGAGTCAGAAGAACCCGAGTTCAAATCTGGCCTCAGACACTTAACCCAAAAACTAGCCATGTGACCTTGGGCAAGTCACTTAACCCCAACTGCCCTCCAAAAAAAAAAAGAAAAAAAAAGAAATATGACAAATTCTATATAGCCCTTGGAGTTAAATCAACAAAAAGGTAGGCCTAGGGTAGCATGGCAAACAATGAAGAAGTAGGAAACAAAAAAGGACAAAGATCAATGGACTACATGGAAGTCCTGTGCCTGTATAGCATGAGTATTTTCTTTAAGAAAAGAGTTGAGAGGCAGCTAGGTGGTGCAGTGAATAGAGTACCGGCCCTGGAGTCAGGAGGACCTGATTTCAAATCCAGCCTCAGACACTTAACACTCACTAGCCATGTGACCTTAGGAGAGTCACTTAACCCCAATTGCTCTGCCTTCCCCCCTCCAAAAAGCAAAAAAAAAAAAGTTGAGAGGTGCTAGGCATGGGGAAAATATATCACCATGTCACTAAAAAGGAAAATGATTACACCTTGCCTGGAGTTCAGTGGTGGCTGATGTGGGAATCACTTCCATATCTGATAAAGTATGGCTAAGTCTGATGTTGTATACAGTAAGTCCACTGACTTGTTGGAACAAAGATAAAAACTAGAAAAATTAAAATGTGATATTTTTGTTGTTGTTCAGTCATTTTTCAGTCACGTCCAATCCAATTTGGGGTTTTCTTGGCAAGGATAGTGGAGTAGTTTGCCATTTCTTTCTCTAGCTCATTTGACAGATGAGGAAACTGAGGCAAACAGGATTAAGTGATTTGCCCAGGGTCATATTGCTAGTGTCTGAGGCCAGATTTATACTCAGGTTTTCCTGACTGCCAGCCCAGCATCCCAGTCACTGTGCCACCTACCTGCCCCAAAATGTGATATGCCTTGCTTAAATAACAGAGATGGACAAGATCTCAGATAGTATCTAATAGAAACTACTCAACTTACAATTTACAGGCTGTCAAAGCAACAAATGCCCTGTCATCTGAAGTCTCTTTCTTTCTTTTGGTCTATTTCCTCTTCTGAAGAGATACTCTACCACTTCATTTTACATCCAGAAAGAGAAAGGGACTTGCCCATGCTGAAGGACATAGGTCACTTAGCATGTGACTGTAGGATGTGTGATTACTGTCAGTAACTTTTTGTAGAATACTGTTATTTGGTTGCCTATTATTATAATAAAACCTCTTTGATCTAGCATGGCTAGAATGCCTGAGAGTATAGAGTTACCAGCCTTCTGGTCTGTGGGAGTGGGGGATCTGAACAGCTTGTAATTTATATAACTTTTTTTTAAAGCTCTAAATAGCTACATGTAAATTTACTTGTAACTGTCCAAGGTTAAGTGATGCCTCAGATCCAAGAGGTTGTTTTGTTTTTAACCATGGAAGATGATCAAAACATAAAACAGCAATCATTAAAAATCTTTGCTACTTGGCTAAAATGTATAAAAGTAGACAAGTAGACAGAAGTAACTGAAAACACAAACCAATGTTTGAACTCAACAACATTAGGAGAAAGACACCCATTTGACAAGAACTCCTGGAAAAAAACAAAAGGTAGTTTGGCAGAAATTATGTTTAGGTCAGCATCTTACACCATATGCTACAAATAAATTCCAAATGGATAATCAACCTAAATATAAAGAGTTATATCATTTTAAAAAGTTAGAGAAGAATGGAAGCCTTTCAAAATTGTGGTAGGCAGAGAAGTCTTTTTTTAAAATTAAATTAAATTAAATTACTTATTTTCTTGTTTACATCATTCATTTATATGAGATTTTGAATTACAAATTTTCTCCCTGTCTTTCCCCAATCCACAACCCCAAAACAGCCCTATCCTACTGTATGGTCCCTCCCTCAATCTGCTCTCTCCTATATCCTCCCTCATGGCCCCTCTGACTTTCTGGTAGGGCAGGATGGGTCTCCCTACCCCAGTGCCTGCATATCTTAATTCCCAGTTGCATGTAGTTAATAATAATAATAATAATAATAATATATACATATTTTTTAACACTTGATTATAAAACTTTAAATTCTAGATTATTTCCCTTCTTCCCTCATCACCTACCCCCACCGGAAGAACAAGCAATTCAATACAGGCTGTACATGTGTAATTATGTAGAACATCTTCACAGTGGACATATTTGTGAGAGACTAATTATATGTTCCTCCTTTTTATCCCGACCCCCCCCCTTGTTCTATTCTCTACCCTGTCCCTGTCCCTTTACTGAAGTGTGTACTTCCAGCAATCCTCCCCCTCACTCTGCCCTCCCCTCCATCATCCTGCCTCTGATCCCTATCCCCCCTATTCTCCTGTGTGGGAAGATACCCAGTTTAGAGTTTATGTCATTCCTTCCCTAAGCCAAATTCAATGAGAGTAAGGTTGACCCTTTCCCTTTTGCCTTCCTGTTTTGCCCCTCCATTGTAACAATTATCCCTAGCCTCTTCTATATGAGATGATTAACCCCATTCTGCCTCTCCCTGTCTCCTCTCATTTTAATTCTCTCCCACCTCAGAATTTCACCTTTTAAAGGATCGTCCTTTCATATTCAATTGATCCTGTGCCCTCTATGTACACATATATACACATACTGAGATGTGTTTATACGCATATATAAACCCTCCTATCTATATATTTATATATAAATATAAATTTATATTTATAAATATCTATATATTTATTTACATATATGTATGTATATCTTATAAATACTTATGAGTATATGCTTATAAATACATACTTATAAAATAAACACTTATAAAAGTATATATACTTTTGTATTCCCTTCCCTTATCCTCCTACTGAGAAAAGTTTCATAAGTTACAATTATTATTTTTCCATGTTGGCATGTAAATAGTTCAACTTTGATAAGTTCCTTATGATTTCTTTTCCATGTTTACCTTCTCATGCTTTTTGTATTTGAATGTCAAATTTTCTATTCAGTTGTTTTTTTTTCTTCATCAAGAATGCTTAAAAGTCCTCCACCTCATTGAATGACCATATTTTCCCCTGGAACATTATACTCAATTTTGCTGGGTAGGTGATTCTTGGTTTTAATCCTAGCTCCCTTGATCTCCAGAATATCATA
>CM053602.1:61256272-61289114 GCA_028646575.1 Pseudocheirus occidentalis | reverse complement strand
CATTGCCTTCTATTTTTTCATTTGTTTGGATCTGTTTAATAGTATCTTGACTTCTCATAAAGTCATTTGCTTCCATTTGCTCCACTCTAGTTCTGAAGGAATTATTCTTTCCAGAAAGATTTTGAGATTCTTTTTCCATCTGGCAAATTCAACTTTTTAAGGCATTCTTCTCCTCACTGGCTTTTTGGGCCTCTTTTGCCATTTGAGTTAATCTATTTTTAAGGTGTTATTTTCTTCAGTCAGGTTGTTGACTCTCTTTTCATGATTTTTTTGCATCATTCTCATTTCTCTTCCCAATTTTTTTTCCACTTCTCTTATTTGGTTTTCAAAATCCTTCTTCAGCTTCTCTATGGCTTGTAGGCAGTCTTCGTGTTTCTTGGAAGCTTTTGGTGTAGGAGTTCTGTGTTGTCTTCCTCCCGTTCCATGCTTTGATCCTTTTCTCCCAAAAAAAGGATTCTAGAGTTCTGTTGCTGTTCTTACTTTGCTTCCTTTGCCTGCTCATGTTGCCAGTGAATTACTTGATTTTTTTAGCTCTGTGGAACTCTGCTTCCAGAGGGGAGAGCTTTGTCCCAAATTGCTGAGGTTTTCGAAGCTGCCAGAGGTATTAGGAGGCTGCTGCAGCCCCCACCAGCTTTGGCTCACTGGTCACACACCCCAGGACCACCACCCAAGACCACGATCAGGATCCAGGTGGCTCAATGCAAGAACACTTAGCCTCTGAACAATTGCTTGACGCCCCTGCAGTCTGTAGACTGGGAGCTCTGAAGTAACCACATGGAGATGGCTGCAGGGCCACTGCTTCTGCTGCTTCCTTGCCCTGGAGGCAGTTTGGTCAGACTGCTTTTCTCTCCCAAATTTAGCTGAGTTACACTGACCTTTCACTTAGTCCTTGTTTCTTATGGCTTGATAATTCTGGAAACTGCTATAGCTGCCGCTGATCCACTCTCCTGAAGTCTTCAGCTGTTGCTCATCCTGGCTGCCCCAGGGCCAAGCCCCAGTTTTAGGCTGCGCATGGTTTGTGGCTACCAGCTTGATGTGAAGAGCCCTTCAGGCTGAGCTGCCTTTAGCAGGAGATGTGTTTGTCTGTATTTCTGTGTGAGTTTTGGAGCCCTAAAATTTGTTTAGAGTCTTATTTTATGGGTATTTGAGGTGGCTATGTGGGATCTGCAGAACCTTGTTGCTTCTATGCCCCCATCTTGGCTCCACCCCCCAGAGAAGTCTTAAGTAAAGAGGAGATAGAGGAGACTGCAAAAGACAATTTGGATTTTGTACAATTAAAAGCTTTTCTATGACCAAAAAAACCAGCTACAATAACAGAAACTGAGTGGGGGGAAAATTTGCAATAAACAACACTGCTAAAATTCCAGTATCTAAGATATGTACAAGATTGATACAAATATACACAGGCAGTTTTCTCCCTCATAATTTTTAGTTTAGACAAAAGCTATTCCTCCAGTAGTCATAATATAGAAATAATTTTCTCAAGAAAAACTGCACATTATTAATATTCATGTGAAAAAGATGCTCTAAACCAGTGCTTCTTAAACTGTGGGTTGTGACCCCATAAGAGATTACAAAAAATTTACCAACAGTAAAAGGTTCCTGAACACAAAATAACCAAAAATTAATTAAAAATCATGAATCTGAGGAGTTTCTCGCAGCATTCACCCGTATTACATTGAGCAACTTCACTACAGCCTTAGTTTGGAACACAAAACACTTGTACTATGCACTGAGCATGCCGTCGTCCCCGTTAAGTACCAATGAACGCTGCCAAAATGAGAAAGGGGTCTTGCATAGAACAAGTTTAAGAAGCCTTGCTCTAAACCACTAATAATAAGGGAAATGCCCATTAAAACAACTTGTATGTTTCACCTCCTGCCCATCAAATTCTACCTCCAACTTCTTTAGAAGATTTGGGAAAGAATAGAAAGGAGGAAGAATTGATTTGGTTAGCCAATAGCTAGCTAAGAAGGTGTCATAATGGGATTTGGATTTCTTACCCATAGCTAAAGACATAGCAGAGTTTACTTAAGAGGCAGTGAGTAAAATGTATTTTGTTGGGTGTCTTGCAAATCTAACCAAGAAGCCTTTAAACAAAGATGTATGAGGGGAAAAAACTACCTATCCTCCAAGCTAGATGGCATAGAGAGTAGCTACAGTAAGGGAAGAATAGGAGTTGATACACCCAGAAGTTCATAGAAGCCAAAATCCAAGAAGGATGCAAGTAGGTAAAATGTATATTCTCAACTGTCCAAAGTTTGACAGCAAGAAGAGAAACTGGAGGTCCTAATAACAAAGAGGTAAGTTTGACATCTTAAGTGTCACTTGGGCAGGATGGAACCCACAATGGTGCTGGATAGGTTTATCTTAGTTTATCTTATTCAAAAGAAATAGGATAGGTAATGTGTATATAACATTGTATATTTTTTATCTTGTATTTTATTTTCCCTCAATTACCTGTAAAAACAATTTTTATCATTCATTTAAAAAATTTTGAGTTCCAAATTCTCTCCCTCCCTCCCCACCTCCCTCATTAAGAAGTCATGCAAAACACATTTATATATTAGCCACACTGTAAAAGAAAACACAGACCAACTCCCCACCCCCAAAAATAAAGTAAAAAAGTATGTTTTGATCTGTATTCAGACACCATCAGTTTTTTCTCTGGGGAGGGATAGGATTTTTTCATCATTAAGTCCTTCAGAGGTGTCTTGGATCATTGTATTGCTGAGAATAGGATAGCACTGTATATTGAGAAGCTATATACATGTGAAGAAATCCAGAAACCATAAGGGAGAAATGGAGAACATCTGTATCAAGATCAATGTACATTAATTTGATAAACCTTTACTGAAGACTTCTGGCCAAAATGGCTGCCTGAATGGAGGTAGACCACCCAGACCCCTCCTATGTACTGCAGCAAAACCCTGAAATTTTCACCTCAGTGAATAACAATCAAGGAATCCAATGAGAAATGATGGGGACTTTTTTTCACTCCAGAATTACACCCAAAGGTCAGCTTGAAGCCCAAAAGCAATAGGAAAAGCCAGTGCCACCACAGAGATCTTGGCATGCCATATTCCAAAAAGCAAAAGATAAAGGGCTTACAACCAAGATTAATGTTCCCTGCAAAGGTCAGTATAATCTACAGGGGGTGGGACATGGACCTTTAATGAAAGAGAGAACTCGAAGGCATTTCTGATCAAAAAAAAGCAGAGCTGAGCAGTGACTTTGAAATACAAACACAAGAGTCCCAGAGATACCTAACAAGGCAGTTTTGTTTGACCAGGTAGAAGGAGCTGGATGATGATGTAGTATTAACATTTAAAGGCCAGGGGGATTGGAGGCAGAGAAGGAAGTGTCCCTTTAGAACAGTGGTTCTCAACCTTCCTAATGCTGTGACCCTTTACTACCCACATGTGGGTGTATCTGCTTGTGGGCAGACCCGCCTGGAGACAGATAGTAGGAGCCATGTCTCAGTTCCTAAGACCATGGGAAATTTGTGTTTTCCAATGGTCTTAGGCAACCCATGTGACCCCTGGGAAAGGGTCATTCAACTCCCAAAGGGGTCGCGAGCCACAGGCTGAGAACTGCTACTTTAGAACCTTAATGTTTTCAAAGAGTGTTGAAGGAGTTAAAATTAGAAAAACCAAACCTCAGAGGGCCTAGGGGGTGGACTGAAGAGGGAGAAGAAAAGGGAAGGTAAAAGAAGGAATATATTAGTGTAGAAAGGAGAAAGAAGGAGGTGGTAGAACTTGCTATTTCTCACAACTGGGGTATAGGAGACAAGGAAGAAGGACTAAGGTGGTGGGCATCAAATGAGCCTTGCACTTATCTGAAACAGACAAATAGCACAGTTTAGGGTAGAAATAGATCAAGCTCAATGGGAAAACAATGGAAAAGGCAGAAGGGGCTTAAGGGGGGAGGATGATATTGTAAGCCTTATGGCAAATCAAACTTCCTGATCTCGAAGAAGAGATAAAAATAAAGAACCAGAATGGAATGGAGGTACTCTTCTAATAAGGAATGACTAAATAAACTGTGGTTATGTGAAGGCATTGGACTACTATTGCACCAGAAAAGATGATAAAAGAAATAGTTGTGGAGAATCCTGGGAAGCATGAATGGAGGCAGAGGGAGGTGAGCAGAACCAGAATAGTTTTCAGAAACATTGCAAAGAAAAAGAACTTTGAAAGACTTAACTCTGAGCAAAGAAACGACTGATCATACCTCCAGAGGACCTACAATGAAGTTATCCCCTCCTGAGAGGATGTGAGAGGGTGGGATGGGATGGAATGTGCTTATTTGTTTGAAGGGTTCCTCGCTCCTTTTGGTTTTTAACTAAGGGTTGGGGGGAGAGGGAGTTTGGCAACAGTGATGCAAAAAAGGGAGGGAATCATTGAAACATTTTTAAAAATACAGACAAAAACAAGAAGAATTTAGTTCAGAAGGAAGCACAGATAAGCAGGACAGCTTTGTAATGTGTGGAACTGTACATTTAAAAAATTGGTATGAAATGGAGATTCTTGGCTTCCATATACAATCTTCTTTTTGTGCTCTGCTGTATGTATGGAAATATTCTGCTTTTTGGTATTTAAGTTTAGAATAAAAAATAAATGAACACCAAGAATCAGTGAAGAGACAAACAAGTGATTTTTGTCATAAGTATATACTACAGACTACCTGTACAGAAATAGAAAATAGATACATTTGGGAAGCAAGACACAAACCTAGGACAGAAACAGGATAGAGCAGTGCTGAGAGACTTAAATTATCCAGATCTCCCTGGTGGAGATCTCTCTCTCTGTCTGTCTCTATCTCTCTCTGTCTCTGTCTCTCCCTCCCTCCCTCTCTTCTTTCTCTGTCTCTCCCCCATGTCTCTCTCTTCTTTCTCTCCTCTCTCTCTGTTTCTATCTCTCTCCTCTTTCTCCTTTCTCTCTTCTTTGTCTCTACCCCATGTCTCTCTCCTCTCTCTTTTCTTTCTCTTCTCTCTCTCTCTCTCTCTCTCTCTCTCTCTCTCTCTCTCTCTCTCTCTCTCTCTCTCTCTCAAATGGAGGAAAGCTGGCCACTTCTTGACTTTCCTTAGTGAGAATTTCATCCTTCAAGTCAGTAAAGGAACCAAAGGAAATGCTATAGTGTATTTGCTTCTCCCTAATATGGCTGCTAGGGTAGAAATGGTGGGAACATCAGAGGGAAGTGACCACTTCCTTCTAAAATCTTTGATAGAGAGGGAGACGAGAGATGAAGACAACGGAGAAAAACCAGAACTGCTCAATCCTTCTTCTGCTTTCTTCTCCAAAGAGAAACGATAGAATCGAAAAGGCTCCCCGGAAGCAGATCCCCAAGATAAGCTGCCCTTGGGGCCTTTTAACCCTCCATCCCACTGTCAGTAATGTCTGAAAGATCCCAGAGAGCAAGAAAGACATTAGAGAACTGGAGAAAAGCAAATGTCCCTATCTACCAAGAAAAGGGGTGAGAAAAGCCTGCTAATCACAGGCCAATGAGCTTGATTTCAATTCCTGGGAAAACAGCCCATTAAAGAGATTATCAGACCTTAGCAAAGGAAACAGTGCTAACAAAGAACCATCATGCCACAAGGACGGGATATATCTGAATGATCGCATTTCCTTTTTGTACAAGATTGCTACTTGCTGAGGGAGATGTGGTGGAGATAGTGTACCCAGATTTTAGCAAAGCCTTTGATAAAGTCTCTCTTACTATTCTTGTGGAAAAGGGAGGAGAGATGGAACTGAATAAGAATATAATTAGTTAGACTGGTTAAACAGTAGAACTCAGAAATCCTTGTTAATGGTTTAAGGTGGAGAGGGTCCCAGAGATCTGGACTGGGCCCAAGGCTGCCTCACATTCTTATCAAGGATTGTAGCTAAAAGCCTAAATGATGCACTCATCAAATTTGCTGGTGACATAAAGTTGGGAGAGATAGCTAGTACCCTGGATGATAGAATCAGGATCTTGACCAGCTTTAGCATTGGGTTCAACCTAATCAAATTCAGTGCAACAGGTTACACTTGAGTACTGTGAGCATCTGAGAAAGCTAAAGCAGCTTTGCTTTAGCTATCTTGCCTCCAAATTCATTGAAATCCAAATTTCATTATGACACCACCTTCTTAGCCAAGTTTTTGCTAACCAAATCAATTCTTCCCCTCTTCCACTCTTTTCCTCAAACCTTCCACAGAAGTTGGAAATAGAATTTGATGGGCATGAGGTGAAACATACAAGTTGTTTTAATTGGCATTTCCTCATCTTGCCCTTGATCCTATCGGTACTGCTATACCAAAACTTTTCTCCCTTACTGCTGAAACAGTAAGGACAGTTCTATCTATTAGGATGGGGTGACAAGATAGAGTTAACCTGAAGAAGAGGCTTTCTTGTTACTAGTTGTAGAGCCAATGCAATATTTACAGTGCCCACAATCACTATAAATATATCTGCATGGTGCTTGATTGCAAAATATAACAGACTCTCCACATAGAAGACAGAAGTGAAACATTTATTCACACACCAGAAAACCCCAACACCAGGAAACCAAATCTATCATAGTAGCAAAGAAATTATTAAGCTACAACAGCACAGAGAGCCTCAATATGCTTTAGCCTTCCTACAAACCAATATTTAATCACAAGCCTGATTGACTTCCTGGGATGTGTCCTCTCCTCCTTCCAGTCTAGCAGGCTCTGACACCCAGTTTCCTGTGGGCTCTGCTTCCCTTCAGCAAACTCCTCCCACCACAGGCTCTATGTGACTACATTCAGCGTATTAGGGGGGCAGAATTTATTTCCAAAGCAGGGGAGGTCTTCAAATTCTCACACCATTACACTAGTCCAGCCACAGGCCCTGTCCAATCCCAAGATGCCACATCCCTATTCCTAGCCCACAAACCCCTTACAACAGCGCTGTCCAATGCCACAGCTGTTGTTCACTCATTTCAGTTCTGTACGACTCCTGAGGTAGCCTATACCCAATTCACTTCCTGCCTAAACTGAACCCTAATATGAGCTTTGTCCTTGTGTTTCTCGAGGGTCTCTTCCTGTGTGGGTGGGGGCTCCCTTGCTGGAAAACTCAAGAAATGCTCTTTGGTTTCTAAATTTAGGGTATTGGGATTGGGTACTCATTTGGGGGTTCTGGTTTATCAATTTTATCCACACTTTAAAAGTCTACTTTACAAGTACAGGATAGAGGAGGCCTGGTTCGACAGCAGCTAGGCTGAAAATGAGTTGGTGGTTTGTAGTGAGCTGCAATTTCACTATGTGATGTGATGACCCCCAAACACAAACTTCTCCAGATCTGGAAGTAACAGACCCTCTTTGCTCTATGCTGGTTGGACCAGGTCTGGAGTCTCCTGTTCAGGTTCCTTTAAGGAAGACTGGGATGAACTAGACCAATGGTTCTCAACCTGTGGGTTATGCTCAATTTGTAACAATGAAAATACATCCTGCATATCAGATATTTACATTATGATTCATAATGTAGCAAAATTACAGTTATGAAGTAGCAATGAAAATAATTTTATGGTTGGGGGTCACCACCACATGAGGAACTGTATTAAATGGTTGTGGCATTACGAAGGTTGAGAACCACTGAACTAGAGAGTGTCCAGTTGAGGGCAACCAGGATGATCAAGGATCCCGAGGATCAGTCTTAGAAACTGCGTATATTTAGCCTGAATAAAAGATTCAACTGAGACATTTGAGTGTCTTCAAGTATTTCAAGGAGGGGGGGAATTTTTGGTCTTTTTGGGCCCAGGAGGAGGTAGAACCAGGAGCAAAGCATAGAAAGCAGTCAATGTAGCTATGATTGGGGATGGGGGGAGGGGAAGCTTCCTAACATTCAGAGATGGGGATGGATGGGGGTGGATAGAGGTGGACCGGGAAGGGAAAGCTGCCTAACATTCAGAGATAGGGATAGGGGTGGGAGCTGCTCAACATTCAGAGGGGGGAGCTGCCTAACATTCAGAGATGGGGGTGGGGTAGCCAGAAGCTTCCTGAGACTCAGGGATGGGGGTGGGGGGAGTTGTCTAACAGAGATGGGGGGAGCTGCCTAACATTTGGAGACAGAAGTGGATGTGGAGCGAACTGCCTTACATTCAGGGATGGTGGTAGAGGGGGACCTGCCTAACATTCAGAGTTGGGGGTAGAGGGGAAGTTACCTAACATTCAGAGCTCTCCAGTATCCTGGAGATTGGATAGTTCCCCATCGATCACTATAAGGGTGGGCTTCAAGCAGGGCTCAAATGCCCAGTCATTAGCTGTTTGTGAAGTAAATCCTTCCTGAGGTAGGGACTGACTGGGGAGGTTCCTTCCAAGTCTAGAATTCTGTGAATCTCTAGTGCATCAACATATTGATTGTTGTTATAAGAAATGGTGACTCTGGGCAATTCAGAGAAAGCCAAGGAGTAAGCAGAACCAGGAGCACCAATACAAAGACTAAGAATACCCAAAGGAAGCCGGCATCATTACAGGGGACAATATGGCTCCTGGAGACCAGATACTGAAGCATGCCTCCATTCTCCTGGCAGTATCAAGATGCAGAGACTTTATTGGCTGTTTTTGCTTAACTAGTTTTCATTGTCACAAAGAAGGGTTGAATGGGGGTGGGGTGAAGTGGGGGCCTAGATCTGGGCAAGACTTGATCTAAAAACAAAAGACACTGAGAGAGAATGGGAGAGGCGCCCAAGACTAGAAAAAGGCAAATGTGGACCCAATTTGCAAAAAAAGAACAGAAAGCAGAGTTTGTAAACTTGAGCCGGCTTCCTGGAAAAATTTCAGAGCATATTATTAAAGAGATCATTAATGAGTGTCTTTTTAAGGACCCAGTAAGGCTTCATCAAAAAGTCCTTTTTTGGTTTTCCTTTTTGACTAGTGATCAGGAGAATGATCAGGATACACATAGTTGACATTTCAGTGGTACATTTGCTGAGGTCATTGATGGCTAGTATCATGGATTTGATGGAGAGAAGTGGTCTGAACCACAGTTCAGGAGCTTTGCAACTGGTCAGACCCAGAGAAGAGTTGTTAATGGTTCAATGGCAGCTTGGCAGCAGCACAAGGCACAAATAGTATGCATATTTAATTTGAAAAGGACAGTGCTGAGAGGGACACAATTCTGTCATCACTGGATGACAGTTGGGATCCAAAAATTCTTGATGGGTAGAATTTTAAACCAAATTTAATAAGGAAAAATATGAAATCTTGTTTTCAAAACAAACTGTCACAGGTACAAGATGAGGGATGCATGCTTAGCAATTTCTGACAAAGGTTTGGAGTCTTAGTGGCCTGGAAGCCCATGACTTTGGGCTTTGCGGAAGCCACATTGGGATGTGGCCACCCAGAAGGCCAATATAATCTTAGGCATCTACATGGTAGGAGCCAGAACTGGAGTAATGGGTTAACTGTTTGGAGCCTCTCACACAGGAAGGTGGCATTAGTCTATTATTGGCCACCATCCTGGAACAGGCCATACAGAAAAGAAAGTTGAACCCAAGCAGACTCTGATGAATTAAGCTCTATATGAAAACTCTAAATGTAAAGTTGTTGGTTATATAATTCCTCCACGATATATACCATTGATAGTGGTTCTCAAAGTGTGGTCTGGGGACCTCTTGGGGGCCCTGAGACCCTTACTGTAGTCCCTGAGGCCAAAACTATTTTCATGATAATACTGACATTTTAACTTCAAATGTGGTAAATATCAATAGATCTAGCCACATAAACAAAACCTCTCTGAGGGGCTCTCAATGATTTTTAAGCATAAAGAATTCCAGAGACCAAAACAGACTGAGAAGTGCTGTCCCAGAACACTACTGAGCAAGATCTCAGACTGGCTCCCACATAGTCTCTGACGTGTAGAGGAAGGAATGTGTATCAGGCCCTTACTCAGCGAATCATAGTCACAGACCTCAAATCCAGAAACCCTGGGCACCTAGAAGACAGTCTGGACATCTTAAGGATGGAGTGACACATAAATTCACTTTCCCTTTTAACTGATCTCCCAACTTACTTTTACTTTCAACTAAGTTTGCAAATCCTGACTTTCTGGTGCTTATAGGGTTCCCACTGTCTTAGAAGGGGCAGGAACAGATTGCATGATATGATGCTGATGATGTCGACCCCAACAATATTAACATTTATATAAGGCCTATTACACGCCAAGTACTATGCTGAGCACTCTACAAATATCTCATTTTATCCTTACAGTAACACTTGGAGGTAGGGAACTAAGCGAAGCAACCCATTCCCTTTTTGGAGAACTCTTGCTGGTAGGCAGTTCTTTCCTCACCTCAAGCCTCAATCTACCTCTTTGTACCTTCTCTCCATTTCCCCTGGTGATACGCTGTGGGGCCGGGCAGACCAGACTCAGTCCTCTGTCAACTGAGAACTCTTTAAAGATTTGAAAGCAGCTATCTTTTCCCCCAGAAGAACTGACTGTGAAATGACTTATTTTTCAGCACCTGGCAATATAAATCAAATCCCAGTCCTTTAAAAGAGCAGACCTGGAGAGTCAGGAAGACCAGAGTTCTAATCCAGACTCAGAGACTCAGTAGCTGTGTGACACTGGACAAGTCACTTCACCTCTGACCAACTCAGTTTCCTCAACTATAAAATGGGGTTACTAATATAAACCCAGGGATATTGAAAAGATCAAGTGAGACAATTATAAAGTGTCTGGTACATAATAAATGTTAGCTACTATTGCTGAGAATCAAATAATAATAACTAGTATTTCTATAACGCTTCAAGGTTTGTAAAACCCTTTGTATACATCATGTCACTTAAATCCTATCTCTGTGTAGTGCTTTGCAAGCCTCTATGTGCTAAAATCGGGGAGGATTCCTAGGCAAGATTCTTCAGATCCTCCTGGGTAGGGGGCCTTCCCCAGTTCTGAGTGTTGGGAAGGGCTGCAAAGGATACATCTCTTAGCTTTGGCGAGGAATAGCAGGGATTTGAAGACAATCTGCATCTTGGTTGTGTTTTCCAAGCCCAAGAGAAGCTCACTCTCATAAGAACTTAGACACGAGGCAAATCCCAACCCCTACCCCCCAGAGCGGGAATGCTGGTGAGGTGGGCTGTCCCACCTGGGAAGCTCCTCAAATGACTACCACCAGACACTGGCTTACCACTAACATCTAGGGGCCAGGGGAGAGAAAGGGGACCCTTAGAAAAGGGCACACAGCATGTTGCTTAGCACTGTCTTGGGAGGCATAAGGGGTGCAGATAAAAGAAGAAAAGCAAGGATCAGAAAGCAGTTTACAGTCTATACACACACACACACACACAAGAAATGTCATACAATACAGGACTCTAGGAGAGGGTGGGGACTTTGGGGACATTCATGGCAAGAAGAATCACTTCAGGTTTCATGGAAAACAGAAGACTTGGGCTGAGTCTTGGAGGATGGTTGCCTAAGATTTGGCTCAATCCAGGGGAGTAATGGGAAAACCAGTACTGGGCAATGACAAGGGTTGGGCTCATGTTCAAATCAGGGCTCTGCTACCTGTGTGACTTTAGGCAAGCTCTTTTCCTTCCCTGACTTCTATTACTTCCTTTGCTAGACTCAGTAGCCACACTGAGGATCTTGACCTCTGACTTTATGATGGCAGATGGCGACTGGCCCCCCAGGCTCTGCCTCTCTGCTGGTAAGAACCTTCAAAGCTTCCCTTGGCTGGTGTCATCCCTTATCAGAGAGAGGCCTTTTCTTGACCCCTTTCCTCCCCAAACTTGTTACCCTATTGGCCTTATGCCTAAGAAATGCTTACACTCATTGAGGTACCAGTTGTACCCCTAGCAGAAGGGGAGGGAAGGATTGGTTTGGTTTTATCTTTCTAAGCCCAGTACCAATTGCAGTCAGTGGAATTATGAGGTGCCTAATAAATGCTCCCAAACCTGGGCTTGATTCCAAGCTGTCTCTGACTGCTTTTGTGACCTTGATCACCTCTCTGGGCCCTAGAGTACCCATGTGTAAGATGGGAGGGTTGGCCTTCCAGCCCAAAAGGTCTAAAGAACTCAAGGTTAACCCATGTGGTTTTGCTACACATCCCCAGGAGAAGGGTGGCTGTTAAGGAGGTAAAGGGACCCCTTGGTCCTACCTTAGTTTGGGGTGTGAGTGAAAAATGCATGTTTTGATAAACAGCTGACAAGCTGAGGACATTAAAAAATGTTAGGTACTGAAGGGTTATGAACAATGGATTTCTAGTTTATATTTCTTTCTTATGTGCATATGCACAGTAAATTCAAAAATCCCAAAGAGGTTAGAGGTGTGTGACCTAGAGAATGAGGGCTAAAGGAAAGCCATGTAGTGGTGGGCATGTGGCCTGGCAGCACTGTTGGGTAGAAGCTTCCTTCCTGGCCTGAGTGAGGCTTACTTACTTTTCACAGGTTCCTCTAACTCAATGAATGTTTAAAAATGACATGAGGCCTAATTAATACTTACCCTTATTATTTAAAGGGGCTTCAACTGTGATATTAACATTTTTAAAAAATCTTGACCTGTGACTGCATCCATGTGGTGGAACTCACAGTGCAGAAACCCCCTTCACCACTGAAGATCAGCAATTCCCCTTTAAGCTGTAGTCCAAGAGTGTGGGGAACCTTCGGCCTCGAGGGCACACATGGTCCTCTAGATCCTTAAGGGCAGCCCTTTGACTGAATCCAAACTTCACAGAACAAATCCCCTCAATAAAACTTGGATTCAGTCAAAAGGCCCCACCCAAGGACCTAGAAGGTCACAGGTTCGCCAACTCTGCATAGTCCTAGAAAGTGGCCTAGGTACTGGTACAATGACTTGCCCAGGGTCACAAAGCCAGGCAGAATTCAAACTCTGGTTTTGCTAACTCCAAGGCTAACTCCCTATCCATTATGTAATGCTGCCTTTTGATTGTAGAAATGAACTATTCTGGGGAAAGTTAATACCAAGTTGCAAAGTGGAAGGGTGCTCTTTATTTTGACGGAAGATGTCATTTTCATGTGGGTAGGACTATCTTCCTTGTACCTTGAAGTCACTGTTAGGCAAGCTAGGAGATAGCTGAGTATGTGAAAGCACTGTGGTCTGAATTTGAATCCTGCCTATGACCCCACTTGTCTAGGCTTGGGCCTATACAAATCCCTTCCTCTCCCTAAAGCCTCAGTTGCCTCCTTTGTCAAATCAGGGGTTGGGCTGGCTAGCCCTCTGGGATTCCTGCCAGCTCTTGATGTACATGAAACGATTCTGTTTGGAGGGTGGAGCTTTAAACTGTCTTTAAAAATAAATACACCCAATAAAGCAGCTCAGCTTCTTGGATTTGAAAACCACAGGGGAAGGTCCATTGGGAAGTGTCCTAGGCTGGTGCTGGGAGGCCACTGGGTCTTTGCCTGCTGTGACTTCTCTCTTTCTGAGACTCTGTTTCCTTACCTGTAAAATGGGGCTAGACTAGACCAGAAACTTAGAGGTAGAAGGGACCTTAGAAGTCCAACCTTCCTGTTTTTCCAATGAGGAAATTGCCCAAGGTCACACAGGTAGTAAAAGGTGGGCCTGGAGCACCAGCTGCCATTCCCATTCAGTGATATCTGCCCTAACCTAGGTTGCCACCAGATCTGAAAGGCCTCTTCCTTCTCTCCTAGGCCATTAGCTATTCCTTATTTGAAGAGATAGCCCTCCCCCCCCCGCCCCCCAGTCCCTCTCCTCTCTCCTGCACAGGCCTGTTTGTGTTGGGAGCAGTAAAGTCATCTAGATATCAGAGGCCTGGGAGAGCAGGCCCTCTTCTCATCCCCACTCCTGTCTCCAGTTGGATGGGCTCGAGCATCCTGGGGCCTGCAAGATCTCCAGGCACTGGAGCAATCCTGGGTATTTCTCAAGGTCTTCAATGGGGCCTAGTGGGGGTGGAACGATGGTGGCTGGTGCTGATCTAATCCTTGGGTTCTAGAAGCTTTGTTCCAGCAGCCTACATGGGGGTGGGTTGTTCTACATAACCAATGAGGTGTATCAGGTCTGTGTGTAGTAAGGCCAGATGTCTAGGCAGATGTTCTACTCTTTCCCAGTTGTACTTAAACCCTGAAGAAAGCATGGCAAGGAGGGTGGTTCACCCCCAGGCCCTCTGTCAGTGACACGGCCATGTTCCTCCCTTCAGCTACAGCACAGCTCAGGTAGGAAAGATGAGCCTTCAGCTCTTGGTCTCCAGCACGCTTTGCAGGGCCGGGGCCACCATCCCCACTGCTGCTGCTGGGGGGACCACACAGGGATATTCCTAGCGGCAAGGCCAAGGTCCATTCCCCCCCAGTCTGTCCCAGCAAATTTGCCTCCGGCCCGGGGGGCAGACTCACTGGCACACACATACACGGGGCACACAGCGAACATACATGTACAGACGCAGAGCGTGCCCGCACAAGCATGCAAGGACACAGACATGCACACTCTCGAACACGCACACACCCAGGGGCCCCACGGGCTCACTTGCTCATTCCAGAGAGCTGCTCAGCTGGCCTCCTCTCCTCCTCCTCAGCTGCCCCTTCCCCTCCCCTCCCCTCCCCTTAGAGAGTCCTCTGCAGCATCCAGCTGCTGCTGCTGCTACCTCGGCCAAGCCAAGGTCCGAGCCACTCAGACAAAGCTCGAAGGCAGCCCTGGGCGTCCCGATGTCCACCATACACTACCCTGGAAGCCAGAGTTGAAAAGGAGCCCCCGAGGTGGCCACATTCCCAGGCTCACGGCTCTGGGGCCCAGGGCCTGACTCAAAGGCCCAGGACTTGGGGCTGGGGGGGAGGGGGCGACAGGGCGCAGCCCTTCCCCGGCAGCCCCTCCTCAGTCTTCTTCTCCCACCCCACTAGCGCAGCGCTCCGCCCACTACTCGCCCCGCCCTCGCCCTCCACTCCGCCTGCCCCACCTGAACCTCTCCTGGCCCGCGGTGTCCCATATCTGCAGCTTGATTCTCTTCCCCGGCTCTATCTCCACCAGACGGGAGAAGAAATCCACCCCCACGGTGGGGTCGGAGACCTGGGCGAAGCGGCCCTCAGTGAAGCGGCGGATGAGGCAGGACTTGCCCACCGTGGAGTCCCCGATCACAATGAGCCGGAACTGGTAGAGCCAGATGGCCTCCATGCTGGCCGTGCTCAGCCGTCGGCCTCCGACCCGAAGCAGCGCCAGCGTGGCGGGCCTGGCTGCGGGACAGGGCTGCGGCTCGGGAGGCTGCGGGCGCCCCCGCGCGCGGGATGCGCGGCGTCGGGGGGGCGGGGCTAAGCCGGCGGCCGGGCGCTCGGCCTCCCCCGGCCCTAGGGCATCCGCCAGCTGGTGCGGGGGGGCCCCCCCAGGGGCCGCGCCTTCGAGGCTGGCTTTGGGGCGCCGCTTCGAGAGACGGTGTGGCCCGAGGCCGCGGACGGGGCGCCCCGGAGATAGAAAGCGGCGTCCTTGGCAGCGGCGGCCCGAGTCAAAGGCCTTCGAGCCGGCCTCTAGCCGCCTTCCAGGCGGGCATCCTGCGGGGGGGCCGGGGGACAAGGCTTGGGCAGCCCTGAGCTGATGCCAATGCCAGTGCCGGTGTGGGCGCCGATGGCGAGGTGGCAGCGCTCCGCGAGGATGGCCTGGACCAGGTTGTCGCAGCCGCAGGCAGGGCTGAAAGCCTTTAGACGTGGGCACAGGCGAGAGAGGGCGGCTGGGGTCACCGTTCTCTCCGAGCGTGGACTGAAGCTGACATCGTCAGGATGGAGGTGGGAGGAGCTCGAGGAAGAGGAGAGGGATGGAGAGACCGAAAGAAAGAGACAGACTGGGGCAGAGAGGGTTCTGGGAGCGAACCGACGCTCCGGGGGCTTGAGAAAAGGCTGCTGCTACATCAGTACCAAACATTCTGACTCATCGTTAGCATCATGGTTTACCGTAATCTTCTGCATAGAGGGAACCCTCCAACTCAGCTGGCTACTTACCTCATTCTCTAGATGAACTGCTCCCAAGGAAAAAATCAACAAAGAGCTTCATCCTTGCCTAATCAATCCCTAGCCCGGAATCCCTCAGTCTTTTCAGTTTCCCTCAGATGAACCTGGCGACTTTTAGGCTCAGGGCCCTCCCAGCCTAAGAGGTGAAAAAGCTCGCTCTACTACCAAGGCCAGAGCTGGAGTGGAAAGGAATCAATTGGGAGGCAGGGCATTGAATAGGTTCAAACCCTAGTCCTACCATTTTTACCCACCTTAGTCTGCTCATCTAACTGGGGGAGGGGCGGGGGCACACCTCCTCCCAGATGTACAATGAGGAGGCTACATGAAATGATCTCTAAGTTCCTATAGTACCAGAAATATGACTCGGACATTTAGGAACTGTGTGACCCTGAGTAAGTCACTCCCCCCCCCAAGCACCTCAGTACCCTAATAGGTAAAAAAGCATAATACAGTGCCTTTAGCCAGTGTTTTCATCCTTGTCCTGTTGATCTGCACCTCTTTCTCAGCCTCTTTCAGTTTGCTTCTGTGAATTTTTGAAAAAATGCTGCCCTGCTTCTGTTGTTTCCTTTGTTTGGTCCACCTATCAGTAGTCACCATCTTGCTCCCAAATCTTCCCTCCCTTTAAAAAAAAGACAGTCACAACTGTCCCTTGTCAGGAGGAGAGTTCAAAGAAACAAACCCCTACATTGACTGTCCTGCAGGGTTTTCTGCCCAAGCTTCATTGGTTCTCCAAAATCACTCGACTGGTCATTTTATGGATGATCACAGCTCTTAAATTTTTCAAAGCTGCTTTACCTTCCAGTTTCATTATTATACATGGTATCTTCCCCAAAGTCTTAGTGTAGTTTGATACAATTCAAAGGTGAAACAGCCCTAAGACTTTGGGCCATCTAGTATGAATTGGTCCCTAGATTCTGTTCACGTTCTGCATCAGTTCATACAAGTCTTCCCAAGTTTCTTAGAATCCATCCCTTTGTCATTTCATGGCATTCATATGACATATGTTGTGCAGCCATTCTCTAATTGATGCACCCCTTACTTCTCAGTTCTTTCCTAAAGCTAAAAGAGCTTCTTTAACCACAGTCTAACAAGCATTTTTGCCCCTGGTTCCTTCATGTCATCTCCACCTGCCCTTCAACCTGTAACCACATTGGAAAACTGGGAATCCAGACACTTCATCCTAGCCCCAACCATGCCACCGCCTCTGGTAGTCACTCCTGCTTTCTGGAACTCCATTTTTCTATCTCTACAAAGAGGGAACAGCCTAGCTGAGCTCAGGGCTCTTCCAGTTCTGCTAGCATGTGGGTTCTGTGGCACTGAGATTGCCACCATCTTATAGTCTCCCTTGCAGGGCTCTCACAGCTGCCAAAACAAGACAGTAGGGAGAAGAGACAGGGAAGAGGGAGAGAGGGAGAGAGAGGAGGGGAGGGAGGAAGGGAGGGAGAGAGAGAGAAAAAGAGAAAAGAGAGGAAGGGAAGGAAGGAGATAGAGAGGGAGGGAGAGTGAGAGGAAGGGAGAGAGGAGGAGGAAAAAGGGGGGAGAGAGAAAGGGAGGAAGAGAAAGGGAGGCAGAGAGATACAGAGGAAGGGAGAGAGGAAGAGAGACAGAGAGAGGAAGATTGGGAAGGAAAGAGGAGAGAAAGGGAGGGATGGAGGGAGAGAGAAGGAGGGAAGAAGAGATAGAGGAGGGAGGATCAGTGAGAGAGAGAGGGAGAAGAGGAGAGGAAGATGAGGATCAGGGAGAGTGTGAAAAGACTGCATCCACTTTGAAGGAGTAAGATAAAATTCACATCATCCCCAAAACAGGACTTCACTCATAGGTTCCAAAGCTGTCATTGTCTAGGGGAAGAAATTAAGTCTCAGAAAAGTCATCAGAATTTGAACCCAGGTCCTCTTTCCACCTCATACTATTTATTCTAACCCCAAATTCCTAAAGCTCAGGTCCAATAATGTCACTCCTCCATTCAGTGAACTCCAGTGGCTCCCTATTGCCTCCAGGATCAAAACCAGAATGCTCTGTCTGGCATTAAAAATCCTTCATCATATAGCCCCCTCTTCCCTTTCCAGAAACTGTACATATATATTTTTTCTTATGAACTTAACAGTTGCCAACAAGCACAAAGATTTCCAAATGTAATACTATTTAAATCATTTAGCAGCCTGGGACCTTTCCTACTATTCATTCCTGTCTTCTTCAGTTTCACTGCTCTCCAAGCACTCTACAATTCAGCCACCACTGACCTCCTGGCTGTTCCTCCCAAACATTGCACATCCTCTGTTCATGCCTTTGAACTGTGTGCTCTCCAGACCCAGAATGCTCTCCCTCCACCATTCCAAGTCTTAGGTTCCCTGATATACTTCAAGGGTTGGCTCTAAGGCAGGACTTTACTACATCTAGAGGGTCAAGAAGCACCTGGGACATTTTCATTTTCAGTATGAGCATTTACATCTCAGAAAATGGTAAATGTTATGGATCAGGGCTTCATTGACTGTTTTATTTGTTGTCTAGACTTAAGAAACTGATGGAGAAAATGTTAATTTGGATTAAATGTGAAATCATGTTGTGTGTACCTTCATTTTCTCAGTGAGCTGGTTGTTAAACATTATACCCTGCTCCAAGGCCTTCTCCTGTTGGAAGTTTTCTCAGACCTTTCCTCCCTTGTCTTCTGCTCTAACTCTGTATGTTCCCATTTCCTTACCAAACCATGAACACCAGGACTGTTTTTGCTTCTCTTTCTATGCCCAGGGTGCCTGAGAGACACAGTAAAAACCCTTGTGGATTGCCTGTTCCCCTGAATAAATGACCTACTCTGCCTCAAGGTATCCCTCCTCTTCCTCAAGATGCAGCTAAAGTGGTATCTTCCTCATAAAGCATTGCTTGCTCCCCCTCCAAAGCCCACATTTCATTGTATTTGAATGAAACAAAAAGAGTAAAAGTCATTTATCAAGTGCTTACTGTATGCTGAGAGGAAAGCAGAAGACAGACAGTTCTTGCCCTCAAGGAGCAGACCACCCTTAGAGAGGAATGGTGGCTGGGGAGAGGAGATAAGGGTTGAGCAATCCCAGGGAGGAAGAGATCAGCAGTAGAGCTGTCAATTGCCAGGCCCTCTCCAGAAGCAGTGGTACTCACTGGTGATCTGAGCAAATTTTCTGAACAAGAGGTAGAAAGGAATGGGGAGCACTACTCTATTTATATATAAAATTCTGTGGACTCATGTAAGATATTTCTGGGTTGACTAGAGGTAATTCACGAGAGGCTTTGTTAACTAACTCTAGGATATTGCGCTCTCCTTTCCAAGGGAGACTGGTGCTTCTGCCTTGCAGAGAGCAGAAGTGCCCTGAGGCTCAGGACTCTCTTCTCCATGTTCTAAAAAAGGCTCTGGACTAGAATTAGACAGAATTACAGTTATCTATTCTTCTTCCCCTCCCCGCCCCCAACACACCAAATTACTGGTCTAGGAGAACAAGCTGCTTCCCTGCTTGCTAGTCCTGGGGGTATGGGAGCGGGGAGAGGCTAGACCAAGCTTAAATTTACCTGGTTTGGCTTCTTCCCACCAAATGCTGGTTATGGAAAAGATCATGAGAAATGGTGAGTAGTAAGTAAACTCGGAAATGGTGAGTAGTAAGTAAACTCGTACGTCCAATCAACATCTGACAGAAATCGGATATACAGTTAGAAGTTATATAGATTACAGAAAAAATACATCACTGACCAGGCTCTTCTGATGTGAGTGAGCTAAAACTTCAAGTGGAACTGAAACAGACAGACAGACTGAGAAAGATACAGGGAGACATAGAAAGAGACAGGGAAACAGAGAGACACATAAAGAGACAGAGACAGAAAGAGAGGGAGAGAGGGAGACTGAGAGAGACAGGGAAACAGAGACACACAGAGACATAGAGAGAGACAGGGAGACAGAGATACAGAATGAGAGAGACAGGGAGACAGAGAGAGAGACAGGGAAACAGAGAAACAAGGAGACAGAGACAGAGAGGGAGACGGAGACAGAGAGAGAGGGAAACAGAGACACAGAGAAACATACATAGAGACAGGGAGACAGAGACAGAGAGGGACAGGGAAACAGAGGGAGACAAGAGACAGGGACAGAGAGAGAGAGGGAGACAGAGAGAGAGCACACCCTATCTCACTCAAGGGGAAATAATCTTTCCAAATCTGAAGAAATGCAGTCCTGAAATCAGGGACATGTTGAGGATCTAGCTTCTATGTTTCTTCAGCTTCCGAAATCTTTCTCCCTCTCTTTCTCTGAGCTAGTCCCAAAGAATGTATGAAACCATGTGTTTTCTCTCAAGAAGCTCTCAAGCCAACTGTGCCCCTCCCACAGCTCCACCAGTCTGTAATTTTGTGTTGGAATTTTCTCCACCAATCAGGAGTCTTGCTCTGCATACACAATAACTGAAAAAAATAGGCTTGGAAACCTGGGTTCCAAGTATTTATTCTCTTTATATTTATCCTGTATATGCAAAGAGATGTACTTGCCCCGTTAGATTGTGTGCTGCTAACAGCATACTGTAGTTATGGCAGTACTAGGCACATGTTCCCAAAGAGGGGAAAAATTGAGGAAAAGAGCCACATGTACAAAAATACTTCTAGCAGCACTTTCTCTTCTGGCAAAGAACAGCAAACTGTAAAAGGTGCCCATCAATTGGGGAATGGCAGAACAAAATACAGTATAGGAATGGTATGTGAATATATTTGTGAGAATCAGATGAACAGAGACAGAGAGAGGGGGGAAGAAGGGGAAAGGAGGGCAGAGAGAAAAAGGTAGGGGGAGAGAGGAGACTGAGATAGAGTCACAGAAAGACACAAGCAAGAGTGAGGCAGGAAGAGAGCAAAGGAGAGGAGATGATGGGAGAGGATTGCCACTTAACAGGAGTCCTGAAGTTCTTAAACTTGAGGATGGGGATTTGAGCTTTAGACAAAAAGCCATTTTAGGAGCTTATCCCAGACTGAGAGAATTAACAAGAGTTCTTTGTCACCCATCACACACGTCCAGTTTCCTGGATCTGGGAAGGGACAAGGTGAGTGCCTACAAACATGCCTCTAGCTACCTCGTTATCAAAACCCCAAACCTCTCACTTGAGCTTTCCATCCCCACTTACTATTGGCCTGTATCTTGCCTTTTCTGACTGAACTCCTCAAAAAAGTTCACCAACAGTAAGTACCTCCATTTCCTCTTCGGACCTCATCATTCAACCAAAACTATTCTCTCCAAACTTACCAGTAATTTCTAAAGTGCCAAATGCAATGTTTTTTTTCTCCATCCACATTCTCCTTGACCTTTCTGCAGCCCTTGGCTCAGCTGATCACTCTCTCCTCCTGGATATTCTCTCCTCTCTCCAGGCTTTCAGGACACTACTCTCTCCTGGTTCTCTTCCTACCTTTCTGATCATTTCTTCTTAGTCTCCTGTGATGGATCACACAATAGCATTTCAAAAGGCTAGAGGGACATAGTTTCTGAGTAATTTAATCACTTTATTGCTAAGGCCAGCAGATTGTTAATAAAAAGATGGTCAGTTTTAGACCAAGGGCCTTTAATGGTGGTGGGGTCAGAATTTAGATGCCTTTCAAAGAGTGCTCTTGAAGGGTGAAAACCAACTCAGACAGGTTAAGATGAAGACAGGTGTGGGCTATAGTAAAATGAAGGACTTGGGGTATGTGATGTAGGTCACTCAAATCTTGGTCAAAGAGACATTAGTTTCCATGTCACCTGTCTTGATAACAGGGAGAATCCCCATTTTCCCAGCATCTGTCTGAACAAACACAATGAGCAGGAACACAGCCATTAGCCCAAAATTGGAATTTCTTTTACTGTCTGATGAAATCTATGTCTAGGTAAACCTTTAAGAATAATTTCCCACACTAGTTGGTTTCTGGATGGGGAAGTGCAAAAGGGGAAAATCTTTGGTTGTAATATAAATCCCATCTTTATGCTGATAATTCTCAAATCTAACTTTCCTGCCCCAAACTCTCTGCTGACTTCCAGTCTGACATCTCCAACTGCCTTTCAGACCTTTCAGACTGGATGTCCAATAGACACCTTAAATTCAACATGTTCCAAAGGGGACTCATGATCATTCCTCCTAAAGCAGGGGTGGGGAACCTGTGGCCTCTAGGTCCTTGGGTGGGACCTTTTGACTGAGTCCAAGTTTCACAGAACAAATCCTTTTATGAATGGGATTTGTTCCGTGAAGTTTGGACTCAGTCAAAGGGCCACATGTGGCCTCGGGTCCACAGGTTCCAAATGTCTGTCCTAAACCCTCTTCCCTGCTCAGCTTCCCTGTCACTGGAGAGGGAACCACCTTCCTGCCAGTCCCTCAGACTCCCAACCTAGGACTTCTAACCCTGGACTCCTTACTCTGTCCCTCTCTCTCATCCTCCATTTCCAACATCATGCCTTCAAGGCCTGGCGATCTCTTGAATACAGCTCCTTCCCTCCTCTGATATTGCCAGCATTCTAGGGCAGGCTCTCATCACCTCCTAGCAGAAGGCCAAGGACCTGGGTTCAAATCCTGGTTCTGTCAATTCTGTATGAGTTTGGGCAAGTGACTTCAGCTCTGTGAACTTCAGCTTCCTCTTGTAAGAAATGAGGGGTTGGACTAGATGATTCTGACATCCATCTCTAATTTAAAAAACCAGTAGAGATCCAGTCCTTCCCGGCTGCTGGGGCTTGAGGAGCAGTCTCCTGTTCTCCAGTTTTACATTGCCCTGTCAGCATTTGACCAAGAACTATCTATTCCCTGGGCTATGGCCCTAGACCTAGAAAAGAAAGGTGACTTAGCCTAGGTCCTAAGGTGAGTCATGGAGGCAGGCAGAATCACAACCCTCGAGGCTGGGCAGACTCCAGAATGGGATGTGTTCGATCCCTCTGGCTTAAGATGACCACCTATCACTGTGGGGAGGGGGGAAGGAGAGCCACAAGGGAATGGTTTCTCATTGGCCTTTGGCCAAATCAGTCCAGGACTGATGAGAACCTCTGAAGGTTGAAAACAAACCTACCCCATGCTTGCCCACTTCCAATCTCCCAAGACCCAGGAACCAGCCAAGTCTGAACCAATCCTTCCAGCCAGTGGCAGGCTTCCCAAGAGGAATTGGGTCAGGGTGGGCTCTGCTCAGCAGGCAGGCAACTAGGGCCTATGACCAGGCCTTTGCCACAGGGCTTCAACATTGGGAAAGCACCAACACTTGAAATAATGATTTTAATGCCATTTAAATAGAGGTGCCTTTTATATCTTATCAGAATTTGTACTCCAGTAATGTTGAAATAGCTGAAATTTCTAAAAGAATTGGGAACCGAGGAGATGTCCATCAACTTGGGGAATGGCTGAACAAATTAAATTATACAATTGTGATGAAACACTACTCTCCACTAAAAAATGACAATGGGGATTGGTTTCAGAAAAACCTGGGGAGGCTTATAGGAACTGGTGATGCGAAGGAAAGTGAGTAGAACCAGCAATACTTTGTATACAGTAAAAGCAAGATTGTGAGGATGAAAGATTTAGCTTTTCTGCTCAATACAATAATCTATTACAATTCCAAAGGACTCAAAATATAGAATGCTATCCACCGCTAGAGAGACAACTGATGAACTCAAACTGAAGCATATTTTTTTTACTTTCTTATTTTTCTTATTTTCTTTGGCGACTTGGCTAACATGGAAATGTATTTTCCATGATTTCACATGTATAACTGATATCATATTATTTACCTTCTCAGTAGGTGGGGGAGGAGCTGGAGGGAGAGAGGGGATTTGCTACTCAAAATGTTAAAAAACTAAGTATTCAAAAACAAAGAATTGAATGAATATATGAAGGAAAAAAGAAATAGTGGAGCCTAGTGTCCTGGGTTGCTCCACCACCCCACCAACTGAGTTTGTCTGAATTACTTTCTGGGCTGCGTTCACACCTTGGGGTACAGAGTTAGAGATCTGGGGCCATGTTTGGGCTGCTCACCCTGGTGCAGAAATCACTGAGCTGCACTCCTGTCTCTCTCTTGGTCACTCAAATGAGCCTATGTATATAATTCGTGCTGCTTTAGCCCCCTGCCAAGCTAGGGATTAGCTCCTCACTGCCCTAGGAGACCTAGCATTGCCCTTGACAGCTGCAGGTTTTGATCCTGGGTGGCAATTGCTTCCATCTTCACAAAAATCAACCCAGCACACTGGAGACCTTGCTTGGTCCCCTTCAGATTTCAAGAATGCCAACCCAGCATGTGGGCTGCCCACCCCTTATCTCTGAGTCTGGCTACTGGAAGGAAGATTCACATTCTATTCCACTCTTGGCCCCTACTCCTATCCACATGGCCAGGCAAAAATTAGACCTGAATGGATCCTGATCAACAGGACGTGGCAGATGAAATCATGGGCCCCAAGATATTATTTCACCTTCCTCCCTCCTGCTTTTGGGGAGAATCCATCCAACCTGCAGGGACACCACAGCTCCCACCCAAGGGGACCAAGAATAAGGGAGGAAAGCTGGTGGAACCTCCAGGAACTTTAGCAATCAAGGAACAATTGCTAAGACATCAAGTAATGGAAAGAGAATGTGAAATGACTCATCCTCCCAGGTGGGTGCATTTTCTTTAAAAGCATTCAGACTCATTTTTGTGTTATGAAAGGCACTTGGCTGCTGGTTAAAATTCAAGTATCAGTGAGTCTCTTCTGTCTGAAGATTATATCTAGCTCTCCCTTTGCATGGATAGGAAGGATGCACATGTATGTACATGTACACATGTATATCTGTATGTCAGTGCCCAGCCATGTGTAAAGTACATGAACACATGTGTGTGGATGTGGTAGGTGGCAGAGTGGAGAAATCTCTATGTCTGGACTTTGGAAGAGCTGAGTTCTAATCTGACTTCAGACACTCACTAGCTGTGGGACCCCAGGCAAGTCACTGAGCTTCTTGGCTTGGCACAATTGCTGTGAGCAGTGGGCTAGTGAATTGATTCAGTAGGAACATCATATGGTGATGCTGCAGTGAAGGCTTGGTTGAGATTACATCACATATGTTTATGACAGACCCAGAGCATTGTGGTTTTGTGATTTTTCCAGCTCTATTCAATATTGTATGGATAGGAGTGAAGGAGGTGGAAGGTGGGAGTCATTCAGGGTTGAGGTTTGGCAAGTTGTGATCAATGACAGGACAAGGGGGCAGGAGATGCCAAAGTGGAGTAATCTCAGTGAGAGATAGAGAAGGGAGGAGAGTAAAATCAGGGCAGGGGGAAGATCTGAAGGGTAAAAGGGGAGGTCTTGGGGAGGATGGAGATTACAGTTGGTGCAATCAAACATAGAGAAGTGTCAGACTGGCTAAGCTGGGGAGAAAAGGAAAATGAACAAATGCTGGAAAGGTTGGGAGAAAATAGGTACACTGATGCTGTGTTGATGGAGCTGTGAACTGGCCTGATCATTATGGAAAAAAAAACCAGTTTGGAGCCATGCTCCAAAGAACCATTCAGTTGTGCATACCCAGCACAGATTACTAGGTCTATCCCACAAAGAGACCAAAGAAAGAGGGAAAGGGTGCCTAGGTACAAATAATACTTTATATTATTTTAGCAGTAGCAAAGTATTGGAAAGTGACAGGGTGCACATCAGGTGGGGAGTAGCTGAACAGGTTGTGGTTTATGAAGAGGATGAAATGCCATTGGACTAGAAGAAATGATGAGGGAGAAGGTTTCAGACACACTTAGAAGATTTGGATGAATTGATGCAAAGTGAAATGAGCTGAAACTGTCGGGAACAAGGTATTCAAGAACAACAACAGTATTGGAAAGATTATCCACTTTGACTCAGGAAATCTGGTCAATATAGTGACCAATGATGAAACATTCACTCTACTCCAGAGGGCTGATGGACTCAGGAGGAGGAGGAGTAAGTAAGCATGTTTCCTTTTCTGTCATTTTTCTTTTCACTTGGACAGGACTAACACAGGAATTTGTTTAGCAGGATTATACGTATTTATAAAGGGCCTGATTTTTTCTTTCCTTCTCAATGGATGGGGGAGCAGGAAAGAATTTAGAACTGAAAATCAAATTGGATAAAAAATGAGGGGAAAAAAAGGGGAAAGAACGGGGAAAGAGGAAAGGGAAGGAGAGTGCAAGGGAAGGGAAGGAAAGGGGAGGAAAGGAAAAGAAATCCTCTAGGATGTGGAATAGAAAAGGACATGAAAAATCTCCTGAGGCCAAGCTCTGAGCTCCTTATCTCTGCTGTCTACCAGTCCCAAGGCCCAGGCATAAATGTCCAAGAAATCATTGGTAAAATTTCTCATGGTCCCACAGAGTTAATTCAATGCAGGCATCATTTAAGACTTCAGTATGGAATCATATCATCAACAATGGTGTAAGGAAAAGACAGGATTGGGGTCTCCCTGGATAATTCTCACCTTCTGATGGGCTCTTTTTGCTAGAGTCTGGAAGCACCTACCTTGGGGAAGGGGAAGGTCTCATGGAGGCTGCCTCTGGGAGCATTTCTTTTCTATGACTGCATGTTTCTATGCCTGGGCTGCTCACTAGACAGCTGAGAATGAGAACAAGGCAGGGAGGGGTGGGGGATGGGACACTCGGCAGCTTTTCAAGGATAATGCACTTCTCCTAAATGTTGCCCAGTGGCAAAGAGCTAGGTGCAGCAAGGGGACCCAAGCCAAGGCCACTGTTCCCTGGGAAAAGTCCATTACTCAGAAGGCAGCAGAGCTTTGGGGCCACCTCCTCTTTGGGGTGATGCTCCCTTTCCATGCCACCCTCTCCTAGGGTTAGAGGGAGATCTGGAGAGCAAAGTCTACCTTGGTAGAGTCTGCACTGGCTTTTGGTAAGCAAGAGGTGAAGACTGGAGAGAGGGAAGTTTTCTAAAAAATCTCATTGGCAGCAGGGTGAGGGAAGCCTGAAGAGTCAGAGTTCCCAGTTCACAAAGGAGTCAGCTGCAGAAGGCCAAAGCTGGGGCAAGGTCCTGGGGTACCTTTGACCCAGTTATGAACTTCTCCTGAAGAAGGAATTGTTGACCCAAAAGGAAGGCCAAGCATAAGGTCTAGCTTCTCTTCCTGGCCACTCACTCTCCAGGGTTTCTCTTCCCAACCCCCGGCCCCAGAATGCTCTCCTTCCCTGACTCTGAATCTAGAATTCTCAGCTGGCCTCAAACCACATGCCTGCTAACTGCCTCCTGGGCCATGTGGGGGGGTCCTGCTTCCAGGCTGGGCACAAGGAGGAAAGCATGATGTGCAAAGAGAGCAGGGGGTAGAAAGAGTGCCAATAAACTGGAAGATCAGGAAAGGCCTCAGGGAGGTGGTGGCAATTGGTGAGGATCCAATCCAAGGAAGGTGGGAGAAACTGGGAGAAGACAACAAGTAGGGAGAAAAGCTGGATGCCCCTTGGGCTAGTGTGTGCCCTCATTCTGAGGGATGCTATCACTCTCTAATGAGGGATGTGGCCCGAAAAGCAGGATGCCTGCTGAGTGAGGGCATCTCAGCCTAGCTCCATTTTTCACTCGGCAGACTTGTGAAGGCCCAGGGCTCCCAACGTGCCAGGAGCCCCATGGGAGCACTCATGCCCATCCCAAGCCCAATCAGCAAGGCTGTTTGTCCCAGACATGGCAGCCCAAGGCCCATCCCACCACACCTCCCTGACAGGCTCCTAGGAGGACAGGCACCTTGGAGATTTTCTAGGGTCCTTAGGAGCCTGGACAAGCAAGTTCTAGTGGTGGGGACCTGACTGACTCAGAAGTCAGCTCAGGGGTTCTGGGAGCTGCACTTGGCCCACTCTGGTAGCTCCAAGACGCCCCATGTAACCTTCACCTGCTTGTGTAGACCCTGCACCCTGGAGCTACAAAGAACATGCCTCACCCACATGTCATTCATTGGACAGCCCTTAAGGGATCTATAGACAGCTCCCCTGAGCTCCCTCTCCTGCCCCACCAGTCTCTTCTACTCTAGGGTGAAATCACCCCAGTCCTTTCACCTGCTTCTCAGAGGGCATGCTTTCTTTCCCCCTGCCCCCAGCCAACCACCAAGCATTTATTTACAGGGTATGAGCTCAGGATCAAATTGAATGGGCCCACAGTAAAGCCTTCAATCAGTGCTATAGAAGGCATGAAGGTGAGACCTGCACATCTCTGAACCAAGGGGGTTTCCAGGGATGACTGGGAATTAAGAAAAGGGATGGAAAATAAGCCAACCAAATTCCTTCAGTAGCTCTCATCTCATCACCTGAAGAAAAGAGTAATGCCTTTTCCCAGAATGGAAGGGAAGGCCTGTTGGCGTGCCCTCACTGTCCTGGTCACACCACCTGCTCTGAACTTAAGGGAGCTGTGAATTAGCCAATGGCCTTCTTAGCCAAAGTGAGCACAGGAGGTGCAGGTGTGGGCTGCCTGGGGCTGAGGCCAACAGGATTATGGGACCTCTTTCTCTCCACACACTGGACCATTGTAATGCAGCCTCAAGGGAGCTGCTGGGGGGCTTGGGGCTGGGGATGGGCATGTGACCAGGAGTGGACATATGGCCTAGAAAGAAGGCCTTTGACCTTTCGGTCAAACAGAAACCTCACAGGGAGGATGTAGAAACTGGGGCCATTGGCAGCCAGCGTTCCCAGTGAAATAGACCTAGAAGATCACATATCAAGTTAGGGAGAACACACACTCCTGTGCACCCCCCTGCACCCCCTTGCACACTCACACAGCTAGGGAGAAACCAACAGAAAGGAGAGAGGGGGACAAAGGGGGAGGAAGTGACCATCCCGGGAGCGGTAATTCAGCTTGCACTGTGTGAACGCTGGAGCAATTGGGGACAATATGGTCCGTGAAAGGGGTGTCTGCTAGGAAGTTGGGAGGTATCTGGCAGGTCAGACTGAAATGGTTTAGTTGTTAAGGTGAGGAGAAGACACGTCCAGGTGCCAGTTTTTGCAGCCTTTCAGAGGGGGCAGTTAGCCAAGTGACTGTGTGATGTGAGGGGGGCACACCAAGAAACAGGCAGGCCAGAAAGAGATCTGATGGGCCAAGGAGCAGCCCAGGAGGAAGTAATGAGCAGATGAGCTGTGCCCAATGTGCCCAGATGGGCAGATTCCACAAGAGGCTGGGGGTGAGAGCAGAGCTAGCTAGGGGAGAGACTCTGGAGTGAAAACTAAACTAACCATTCCCTTCACTCATGACTTGGTGGACATCCTGGGAAAAGAGATCAGAGCGGGAGGAGAGGAGCAATCCTGTGGGGGAGAGGGGGGAGGGAGGAAGGGAGGGAGAGGCTTGGGGGCAGGGGCTCTTGGGAGGGAGCCACACAGAGGGAAGAAGGAGACAGAGACGGAGAGAGGGGAGAGACAGAGACAAAAAGGTGCAGGGATGGACAGAGACAGGTACAGAAATGGGAAGGAGAGAGCAAGAGGAGAAGGGAGCATGGAGGGAAGGACCTGGGGGTAGGGGTGAGGGGCCAATAGGTAGGAGCAAGAGAGTGAGGGAAGGGGAAGAGACTAGACTGTGGATAGGCTAGGAGCTTATGTCACTAGAGGGGAGGGACTGAAAGAGCCTTCTAGAAGAGTGTGGCCAGGTCAGGCAAAGGACTAGAGACCATAATGGCCTAGGGGCTAGGCTGAACCACCTGAGGAAGAAAGGGCTGAGTCCTCTAGGATCTGCAAGACTGCCCTGGGAAGGAGACACTAGACTTGTTTGGGCTGAAGGCAGCCAGGGGAGAGAGCCAGGCTTGGGGACTGGAAGCTGCAGAGGGGCCAAGGGGGCACTTTGGGTTCCAGACTCTCAACTGGATGTTTCTGGAAGCATCTGGAAGCACCAGACCAGTGAAGGGATTCCTGCAAGGGTGCCCAGATAGTAAGTAGGTGAAGCCGGGAACACTTGCCCAGCACTGAGTGTTATCCCAAAGGGCCAAGGGCTGCCTTGGGGACCCAGTGTGTTTTCCACTCAGAGCTCTGGCTTCAAGCCAAGACTGGATCACCAGGCAACTTCTTGGGTCTGTTGTGAGGGCTGGGGGTAGGGTGGGGAGAACAGTGGGGAAGATGGGGAGATCCTGTCCAGTCCAGGTGAAATGAGCTGCTCTCTGGAGGCTCCTTTCTGGACTCGGAGATTCTGGGATTTGCCTGGCAGCAGGGGGGGAGGGAGCTAGCCACCACAAAGGAATAGATGGCATTATGGGTAGAGGGCTGGGTCTGGCAGTCGGGAAGAGCCAAGTTCGAGTAATGCCTTAGATGCTAACTAGCTGTGTGGCCCTGGGCAAGTCACAGTTGTCTGTCTAAGCCTCAGCTTTCTCCTTTGCACAATGGAGATGGCTCCAAGGGATGGTGGGAGGCTCAAATGTGCTAATACACGTACAAAACTGCTTTGGAAATCTTGAAGTGTTAGAGAAAGGCTAGGCAGGGGCAGCTAGCAGTGGCCTCTGCTGATTCTCCTTGTCATTACTGTCTTCATTGTGATAACAATTGGGGAAGGGGGTGCTCTAGGTCTAGGAAGGATCATGGCTCACACTGGGTCTGGGGCTAAGGTTGGGATAACACAGAAGGCTCCTGAGACAGACTGCAGAGCTGAGAGCAGCTGCGTCCTGGGTGGCCATTTTCTCCTGAGCATCCTTCCTGGGAGTCAATGAAATAAAAGTGAGGACACCACTCTGGGAACCGACTGGACAGGGGGTAGTGGTGGAGGTCAGGAAGGGGGGACTGAGCTGAAGAGGTGTCTGGGCGTTTAAGAGATTTCCTCAGAGTCAGATTTAGTCCATCTCAGAGCTGGCAGGGTCTTGGCAAAACACATCTGGTCTAGCTCCCTGCTAGGAAACGTGTCATTTTCCCAACTGCTCTGAGTGCCTCACCCCATGGAAAGGGCAAGGACCCTCCCATCACTCCCAGTGTTCCCTGGGGGACATATTTAATGGAGAAATTTATCCTGCCACAGTGAGGCACATCAATCAGCAGAGAACCTGAAAAGACAACAGCACAAGTCAGTTGGTGGGGGCAGAGGGAAGGCTCAGGGTGGAAGTGGAGTGAAGTAGCTCCCCAGTTCTGGAACCTGGACAGTGGCAGTGCCCAGGGATACATCTGTCACAGTGGAGGTGGCAGCAGCAGCAACAGCGGGCACTGGGCACAGGCAGGGTTGGGGGGGGACTTCCAACATATCACCTTGGCTTCCCTTGCCATCTCCTATGCCTAAAGTGCCATGGCCACATTTCCAAAGCCCTCAGAGAGTTCACCCATCAGGTGGGGACTACCATTGCTAATTCCCCAGCTCCAACTAGTCCTTGGCTATTGCCAAGGGCCCTTAGAGCCAGGAAGGAGCAAGGAGAGGGGAGAGGGGAATGTGGGGGGTCATCTCTGAGCTCCCATGGCTCCCATGGCTCCCAAGGCAGAGAAGGGAAGCCCGTAGCTTGAAGGATGGCTGTGGCTCTACCAAGAAGTGAGGTTGGGAACCTCATGCCCATACTGGAACTCATGCCCCCCTTCACTAAATCCACTCCACACAGACAACGGAGGGGAGGTGTTGAGCAGCCTTGGGAAAAGAGCTGGGGGCAGGGCTTTCAGAGGGCTTCACCTTCCATACAAAGGGGGGAGCAGGGTGACCTTTGGGCCAAGGAAGCTAGTGGGCCCTTGGGCTGCATGCAGAGGCCCAGTGTTCAGGCTGCCTAGGCAGGCAGGGGCTGGGCACTCCTCCCACCTGCTGCCCTCTAGTTTGGGGCAGAACACAGTTGGGGCATGTGTCTGTGGATGGAGGTGGCCCTGCCCTGCCCTGCCCTGCCCAGACAGGCCTAGCCTGGCCAGTGACCAGAGGAATTTCTTCCTGTCCTCCCAGCTGGCCAATGTATCCCTCTCCATCTCTCCCAGGATCATGTGCCACACAGAAATGTTCAGTTTCTGGTCTTCCAGGGACACTTTCTCCATGTTGTACTGGACAACACCACAGACACCCCCAGGGCACCAGGAGGACCAAGACACTAGCTGGCTTATGGATGATTGCCTTGAGCCCCAAGAGACAGGCCTGACCCCTTTCTGCTGCCCCTCTCAATGCCACTTTTGGGCAGCCTCAGGTCCTCTTTTTCTACCCTCTCAATCATAAGCCAGGACTGAGAAAGGAGCGAAGACAACGGGGAGGGGAGCAGCCAAGTGAGTGGCAGGACACAGAAGGCCCCAAGCTGTGACTGGAGAAGAAAGTGTGAGAGCCTGAGAGAGGACCAGCTAGGCAAGACCTGAAGAAGGTGGTCAGGTGCTCAGAGGGTAGGAGACCAAGGAGATGGGAGCAAGCCTGGGCTCCCTGAAGGTGCAGGAAAAGCACCTCTGGGACCCCTGTATCCAGGAGAAAGAGAACCCAAGTGGGGAGGGGCCATGTGTGCTCTGTGGAATCCTGGGAAGGGTCAGTTGGTTTCACTAAATTCTCTTTCCCTTCCCTTTGTTCTAAGGGGAAGCTCCCTGACCAGGCTCCAGGCTCCAGCTGGGGAAGCCCCCTGGGGATGTGGCAGCCAATGCTACTGCCCCAATCTATAGGCCAAGGTCAAAGGGCAGAAAAGAAGCTGCCTCCTGCCCTTGAAAGGGGAAGCTCAGACCCCCAGAAGAACCCGGGTTGGTTGGGGCTCTCCCTCCCCTGGAGTCCTTTGGGGCAAGGAGCAGAGGTGCTGCCTAGAAGGCTACTCTGGGTTAGATGACCAACATCCAGGGCTCCTGCCCCAAGGACAGCCAGCCCAGGAAAGCCCATCAGGGACAGGGACAGGGCCAGTGGTGGTCTTTCAAATCCCACAGCCAGCTAGCTCTCAGAGCAGGCAGCTCACCCTGGCAGCTGGTCCTCAGCATTTGGGGGAAACTACAGGCACCCCTGGAGGGGTGTGCCTGATCTTCCCAGCTTCTTAATAGGCCCCACATGGAGCCCTTTAAGGGAAGCTTGCTCAGGGGAGGCTTGCTTGTAGGAAGGTTTTCACACGTTTGGCCCATTTCTAATTAGGTTCTGAGTC
>CM053602.1:61238237-61255772 GCA_028646575.1 Pseudocheirus occidentalis | reverse complement strand
GACTCAGAACCTAATTAGAAATGGGCCAAACGTGTGAAAACCTTCCTACAAGCAAGCCTCCCCTGAGCAAGCTTCCCTTAAAGGGCTCCATGTGGGGCCTATTAAGAAGCTGGGAAGATCAGGCACACCCCTCCAGGGGTGCCTGTAGTTTCCCCCAAATGCTGAGGACCAGCTGCCAGGGTGAGCTGCCTGCTCTGAGTGCTAGCTGGCTGTGGGATTTGAAAGACCACCACTGTCCCTGGCCCTGATGGGCTTTCCTGGGCTGGCTGTCCTTGGGGCAGGAGCCCTGGATGTTGGTCATCTAACCCAGAGTAGCCTTCTAGGCAGCACCTCTGCTCCCTGCCCCAAAGGACTCCAGGGGAGGGAGAGCCCCAACCAACCCGGCTTCCTCTGGGGGTCTGAGCTTCCCCTTTCAAGGGCAGGAGGCAGCTCCTTTTTTGCCCTTTGACCTTGGCCTATAGATTGGGGCAGTAGCATTGGCTGCCACATCCCCAGGGGGCTTCCCCAGCTGGAGCCTGGAGCCTGGCCAAGGAGCTTCCCCTTAGAACAAAGGGAAGGGAAAGAGAATTTAGTGAAACCAACTGACCCTTCCCAGGATTCCACAGAGCACACATGGCCCCTCCCCACTTGGGTTCTCTTTCTCCTGGATACAGGGGTCCCAGAGGTGCTTTTCCTGCACCTTCAGGGAGCCTAGGCTTGCTCCCATCTCCTTGATCTCCTACCCTCTGAGCACCTGACCACCTTCTTCAGGTCTTGCCTAGCTGGTCCTCTCTCAGGCTCTCACACTTTCTCCTCCAGTCATAGCTTGGGGCCTTCTGTGTCCTGCCACTCACTTGGCTGCTCCCCTCCCCGTTGTCTTCGCTCCTTTCTCAGTCCTGGCTTATGATTGAGAGGGTAGAAAAAGAGGACCTGAGGCTGCCCAAAGGTGGCATTGAGAGGGGCAGCAGAAAGGGGCCAGGCCTGTCTCTTGGGGCTCAAGGCAATCATCCATAAGCCAGGCAGTGTCTTGGTCCTCCTGGTGCCCTGGGGGTGTCTGTGGTGTTGTCCAGTACAACATGGAGAAAGTGTCCCTGGAAGACCAGAAACGGAATCTTTCTGTGTGGCACATGATCCTGGGACCTAGCATCTTCCTGGGAGAGATGGAGAGGGACACATTGGCCAACTGGGAGGACAAGAGGAAATTCCTCTGGTCACTGGCCAGGCTAGGCATGGCTGGGCAGGGCAGGGCAGGGCCATCTCCATCCACAGACACATGCCCCAACTGTGTTCTGCCCCAAACTAGAGGGCAGCAGGTGGGAGGAGTGCCCAGCCCCTGCCTGCCTAGGCAGCCTGAACACTGGGCCTCTGCATGGAGCCCAAGGGCCCACTAGCTTCCTTGGCCCAAAGGTCACCCTGCTCCCCCCTTTGTATGGAAGGTGAAGCCCTCTGAAAGCCCTGCCCCCAGCTCTTTTCCCAAGGCTACTCAACACCTCCCCTCCCTTGTGTGTGTGGAGTGGATTCAGTGAAGGGGGGCATGAGTTCCAGTATGGGCATGAGGTTCCCAACCTCACTTCTTGGTAGAGCCACAGCCATCCTTCAAGCTACGGGCTTCCCTTCTCTGCCGTGGGAGCCATGGGAGCCTTGGGAGCCATGGGAGCTCAGAGATGATCCCCCACATTCCTGTCTCCCCTCTCCTTGCTCCTTCCTGGCTCTAAGGGGCCTTGGCAATAGCCAAGGACTAGTTGGAGCTGGGGAATTAGCAATGGTAGCCCCCACCTGGTGGGTGAACTCTCTGAGGGCTTTGGAATTTTGGCTACTACGGCACTTTAGGCATGGGAGATGGCAAGGGAAGCCAAGGTGATATGTTAGAAGTCCCCCCCACCCTGCCTGTGCCCAGTGCCTCCTGTTGCTGCTGCTGCCACCTCCACTGTGACAGATGAATCCCTGGGCACTGCCACTGTCCAGGTTCCAGAACTGGGGAGCTACTTCACTCCACTTCCACCCTGAGCCTTCCCTCTGCCCCCACCAACTGACTTGTGCTGTTGTCTTTTCAGGTTCTCTGCTGATTGATGTGCCTCACTGTAGCAGGATAAATCTCTCCATTAAATATGTCCCCCAGGGATCACTGGGAGCGATGGGAGGGTCCTTGATCTCTCCAGGGGGTGAGGCACTCAGAGCAGTTGGGAAAATGACCTGTTTCCTGGAAAAATACTTAAGTGTTCATTGTTCTGGTGAGTGAAAACTTTAGAAACAGTAGCATTAATCCTTCAGTAGCTGTTTATTAAAGGATTAAGGTTAGATTAGGAAAGAGGAAACCTTGGACTGTTTTCCAGGATATCTGGCACCCTCAGGGGAGAGAGGCATTAAAGGCAGAAATAACAATGTTATAGGATTATGCCCACTGGGAGATGAGTGCCTCCATTCCCTTTTCTGATCTTGTCTATGATTGCCAGGGTTCTTTATGTTTATTTTGTGTACATCTGGCCATACCACATGTAGGAGGCTCCTTTGCACGGGCTTCTCAGCCTTTTTCAGCACCAACAGGTCAAGGAGTAACTGAGCCTCCTCCAGGAGTGGGTAGAAACATGTCAAGAACATTCCTCTGTGTGAAAACATGGGGATTTTTGAGAACCAAAAAGAGGTTGCAAATGGTCACCAGGGCCATTTTATTTCCTCAAGGTTGTGTTCAAAGTTTCTGGTAACTTGTGTCATAGTATATTGTCTTTGCTGAGAATAGCTCACTCTGCAAAGATTTCTGTTCAGAAGGCACTAGGCCTAGGTACATTAATGGTATGGTCAAATTGTAAGGACTCACTAACAATTTTTTTCTATCTTTATCCAGAGCCCTTAGTCTGAGTATCCATTTCAGCAGGGAGTGAAAGGGGTAAGGAAGACTTGAGGAACTTTCATGCAGACTGAAAACAATCTCATTTAATGGCCTCCAGACCAAATGGGCCCAACTTCTAGAATTCACATATCAGCCAGGAAACAGTTGCTTACTATTACTCTATGGACCTGTCCGTACTGTGGCCACTTTGGCACAGTTTCTACAGATTTGGTGTGTAGCCATCTCCACAGTACACTGCTGATCCAGTAGGATCTCCACAGTAGTGACCAAGATTGCCAGGAGAGCAGACTTGGTGCTTCCCCAATTCCATGGAGATAGCACCAGCAACATCCAGGATTCTCCTTTCCTTTTTGGTGTTGGCCATTCTCCACATCTCATCTTCTTGGAACTGCATAGACTATAGCTAGTAAAAAGAGTTGACTTCTTGGTAGATTTCTTGGTCTGCCTGGATGCAGGCGAAGGCTATTCAGGTCTGGAGGAGCACAGACCATTCATTAGTTCTCAGTCAATGATTCTAAGCAACAGCACTCTGATTTGTGTGGCCAATTCTTGGGCCATGGGCAGAGTGACTGTACCTCCTAGGAGAGGCTGGTCATGATGGCCAGGAGTCCACACTGGACCAGGCAGGAATAGCTCTGTCTTCGAAGCTTTGAGAAGAAGCCAAATAGTGCCTGCCTGGCCCCTCTGTGGCAGGTAATGTTATAGAGGAGAGGTAGAGGAAAGGGTGTGTGTCTAAATGGTGCCAACTGATCTCCTTTTCTGGGCCTTCAGTAAAACTCCCCATCCTCCACTTGGTAGAGGCAAGTGTGTTTCAGCTGTGCTTGACAAGATGGTGATTACCAGGCAGTCTGAGTTTATGGGCTCAGCAGCTGCTTTCCTCAACCTTGGGAGCCACCCAGACATAGTGGGCAGTGTGTATAATGTTGGTTGGAGGTGGTATAGGAGCACAACTAAAGTCCACATGGCGGGGAAAGGGCCTTGCTTTTGTATGCCAAGTTTATATGGGTCTTGTCCCAGGGAGAAGGACTACTCCTTATGCTCTTTGCCATGGCAGGGCCTTGGGAGCAGGCCCAGCATGCTGCTAGTAAAGTTGGCAGCTTGAGGAAGTTTCTTCGCCGAGGAGATGTGGAGATTGCAGAGATAGGGATCATCGTTCTTGGGGCCATTACTAGTGGTACCAGTTGGAAGCACCAACTGGAGCCTTAGTTCAGTACTCAGTGGAATCTTGGGCCCTGATCACTACTGGCTTTATTCAGGCTTCTTCCCCATATCTAACTGTCCATTGTGATGCCAGAATTGAGTGCTAGCACATTGACAAGGCAGTCCAGAGGTGGTGGCAGCTTGGGAAGGGTCAAGGTGGGTGGAACAAAGTACAAAGTTTTAATAGGGGTACAAAGAAGTTGAGGAGGCACTTGGCAGTTGGGAGTTGCTTCTTGGTTTTCCCAGTGGGTTGCTACCTTTTATGATAGGGGTTGAAATGCATCAGATGATCAATGAGGATTGTTGGTAGCAGCAAGGTGCTTTTCTTTTTTTTTTTTTTTTGCTCTTTTGGAGGGAGGAGGGCAGGGCAATTGGGGTTAAGTTACTTTCCCAAGGTCACACGACTAGTAAGCGTGTCACGTGTCTGAGGTCATATTTGAACTCAGGTCCTCCTGACTCCAGGACTGGTGCTCTATTGCCCCAGCAAGGTGCTTTTTTAAGGGATGGGCAGGGGTTTGGCTTGTTAATAGTGTACTTGGGAAGCAACCCCTGGGCCATGTGGTACAGTTGGATGGCAGTACACAGGTGTAGAATTCCCACTGAGTAATTTCCAACTGGAGGTGTATACGGGAGGCATGCCACGGGCATCTGCAGGGGGAGAGATGTTGTGGGTCACACAGTCCCATTGATGGTGCTCACTCCACTTGGGGCACCAGCCCCAGTGATTCTAGTAGACACAGTTTCAGGTGATTTTCTCAGCCACCTGGGGGGCAATTGGGGAGCTTCCTGTGGTGCAGAGGTGGTTTCTGGAATGGCAATTTCTGGGCCCAAGGAGGATTCTAAGATCATTTAGCTGATAGATTGGTAGGGTACCACATTCCAGCCCGACTTCCTCAGATCATGTAAGGGAAAACCCTCCTGAGCAGTCTGAGGTCAGGTTGAACTAGTCCTCCTACCTCTGGGGTTTGAGGAGGGGCGATTTGCTGAAGTTTAATTTCAAGTATGGAGGAGGCTGTCCAATTCTTCCTCCAAGAGGCAGTCCTTTGTTCTTGTGAGCTGTAAGGCCTAGTAGATGGAATGATCAGGCCCACCATGGGTCCCAAAGGGGTGGGGATTTTCTGAAGCCACTGCTGTCCAGGAGAAAGGGGCAGGTACATGGTACATAGATGTCCCTGAAAGTTGTCCATGGTGATGATATTGGGGTTGCCCTAGGGGTACAAGGCCAGACTCCAGTTGTTTTGTGCTCCAGGGTCAAATCCATAGCAGGGGCTTAGATCCCTTTCCAAGTGGCTCCAATGTGATGAGATAGAGGTATCAGTGGCTGGGCAGGCATTGTTCTGGTGAGAGCCAACCAAGGAGTAGGGCCAACGCCCTCTTTTTAAACTAGATTACAATCAGCTACTGTTCAGCCGCCTGCTTTCTTTGCCAGTTCATGGCAACATTCTTGTTCCACCTGTGTCTAGTACAAACTCTACCATACTCCTTCGTACTCAATGGGCCCTGGGCTGCTGTCCAAGCACCCCAATTGTGTTCTTGCTCCCAATGAATCCAATCCAAAGGACACAAGTGGGTAAAATAGCAATGGTGAAGGGCAAGACATATTTGGAGATGATGTTGGGTGGCCGCTGCTATGGCAGCAGGAGGTAGCCAAAATGGTCTTGAGGGTGAAGTCCTAGCAGCCATCTGGGTGGGGGAATTCTGGACAAGGTTGTCATCCTCATCATCAGCACAACAGAATTCAAGTTGTTCTGTCCAAGGCAGGACCAGTATAGAAAATCGGGGTTGGGGGAGGGTTGCCCAAGTATTGGATAGTCTCATTGCACTGAGTCATAAGGCAGAGAGGTTCATCAGCCCTCTGTCTCCTACTGGTCAGAGATTTTAACCACATGCAGATACTTCTAGTGTGGGCACTAAGGGTGGTTGTTACTGACTTGGTGGTATTGTGGGGTCCCTTTGAGGAGCCAGCCTGGGCAGAGTAGGAACCATGGTTAGCAGCAGGAGAGCAGTCAAAGAAACAAGTTTCTCATCTGAGCAGTGAGGTGGGCTCTCTCTAAGGCTTTGTATTGAGAAGTTGGGAGGACCATGATAAGATAACTGGGCTTCCCCTTAGATGCATTCAAACGTTGCTTAATACCAGATGAATTTTGTTATGATTTTTCTAGTTCTATAAAATAATTTTTGGTACTTTGATTGGTATGGGACTAAGTCAGTAAATTAGTTTACGTGGAATTGCCATTTTTATTATATTAGCTCAACCTACCCATGAGCAACTGATGTTGTTCCAATTACTTAGATCTGACTTTGTGTGAAAAGTATGTTGTAATGGTGTTCATACAGTTCCTGGGTTGGTCTTGGCAAATAGGGAAACATTCTTAGGTTTGTTCTTCACGGTGAATTGCCAGGCAAGGACATCCATATCAGTGATGGGGCAGGGGATAGGTCTGGGGTACAGTTACACAGAGGGTGGCAGGGATAGGGATCACCCCCCTTGCAGGTCTGATTGAGTGACCACCACCCTCCTAGCCCTTCAATGCTAGTGGGCTATCCTGGGTGGCACTCAGCAATTGTAGCATCATCATGAATCTTTGGATGTTGCACATGTCCCAGAGAACTTCCAGGAGTGTAAATGGATGATTGTCACCTGGGGACCCTCACATCAGAGAATCTCCTAACTGCTGTTGACAGCTGGATGGGGTGGGAAGGTTACAGGGGCTACTTCCTTCACATTGTTTAAGCTGTGAGGGGGCCAAAATGAGCCAGATGGGGATGCCCTTTTCCTGCAGGCACCAGTAGAGTTGTGCTGCTTGCTTATCCTGACCCACTGGTAGACCTTTGCCCTAGGTTTTATTGTACCTATCATGGCATTATGATCATTGTGGGAGGGCCAGGGACCCTGAGAAGTAAAAACCTTGGACAGTATGTCCTCATTGTTCTCAATGAGGCAGTTAGACCTTCTGACACAGGCCAGGCCATCATGGAGAGGCCATCTAGGATGGCCTGTAGGAAAACCATCTTGATTTCCTCATCCAGGGCACCTGACTTGGACCCTGCCCACAGACCTCTGCACTGGAGCTAACCAGTTTCATGATAGCCCCACAACAACATTCCTGTGGCCCAAGCTGGAGCATGCCTCTCATCAAGGTGGCTTAAGAGGCTTCCTTGGAGGCATTGATGGCCAAGAGGGTGGGAAGGCATAGGGTTTCCTCCCCTATGTGTGGGCAGACATGGGGAGGAAGGTTGGGGATTTTTTAAAGGTAAACTGTTGCTTTAGTATCTTGGCCAAGGGCAGGGAACACTGACAGTTCCCCTGGGCTAAGGTGGAGCCCATCTTGGGTAAGAAATGGACCAGAGAGCAGCCTTTCTTCTTGACTTTTCTTTAAATGGGTCTTGGGTTCTGTCCCAGTCATGGGTCAGCTCTCATGAGTTTCAGAATTTTCAGCCACCCCCCCCTCAACCACTGTGGTCCTTCTTGAGACTTCAGATGGAGGTGTACCCTGATTGTTGGGAGTGGGAAAGTCCCACCATTGTGAGAAGAGAGTAGACCAGTGGCATTATCAGCCCCCACCCCCACTCTAATCATCCTCGGGGCTTGAGATGGAGGTGTACCCTGATGGTTGGGAGTGGGGAAGGTCCACCAATGGGCGGGGGAATCAGCAGTATTAGCCCTCACCCCCCATTCTAGTCCTTTTCCAGGTTTGAGATGGAAGTGTACCCTGATTGGTTGTTGGAAGTGAGGAAAGCCCTCCAGTGGGAGGGGGGACCAGCGGCATTATCAGCCCCCCACTCACCACTCCAGTCCTTCTCCTCGGGGCTTGAGATGGAGGTGTACCCTGATTGTTGTGGGTGGAGAAGGCCACCAATGCTGTTGGGGAGGGAAATGGCAGAATTATCAGCCCCACCCACCATTCCAGTCTTTCTCAGGGTTTGAGATGGAGGTGTACCCTGATTGGTTTTTGGGAGTGGGGAAAGCCCACCAGTGGGAGGGGGAGGGCCAGCAGAATTATCAGACCCCCACTGACCACTCTAGTCCTCCTCAGGGCTTGAGATAAAGGTGAACCCTGATAGATTTTGGGGGATGGGGAAGGCTCACCAATGTGAGGGGGCCAGCTGCATCATTATCACCCCACCCACCATTCTACTAGTTCTCCTTACAATTTGAGATGGAGGTGTACTCTGATTATTGTGAGTGGGGAAAGCCCACCAATGTGAGGGGGGGTTAAAAAGTGGCATTGTCATCCCCCCCACCTCTCTAGTCCTTCTCTTTGGGGTTTGAGATAGAGGTGTACCCTGATTTTTGGAGGTGGGGAACGTCTACCAATGTGATTGGGAGGGACCAGCAGAATTTTCAGCCACCCCCTACCCCAACCACTGCAGTCCTTCTTGAGGCTTGAGACGGAGGTATATCCTGATTGTTGGGGGTGGAAAAGGCCCAACATTGTGGGAGGAGAGTGAACCAGTGGCATTACCAGCCTCCCACCTACCACTCTAATCATCCTCAGGGCTTGGGATGGAGGTGTACCCCAATTGTTGGGAGTGGGGAAGGCCCCCATTGTGTGTGTGGGATGGTCAACGGCATTATAAGCCCCTCACTCACCACTCCAGTCCTCAGAGCTTGAGATGGAGGTGTACCCTGATTGTTGGGGTTGGGGAAGGCCCCCCATTGTGGGGGGGATCAGCAACATTATCAGGCCTCCACTCACCAACCAGTGCAGTCATTCTTGAGGCTTGAGATGGGGGGGACCAGCAGAATTATCAGCCCCCCCCCCACTCTAGTCCTCCTCAGGGCTTGAGATGGAGATATACCCTGATAGATTTTTGGGGGTGGGTAAGGTCCAGCAATATTATTGTGGGGGACCAGCCGAATTTTCAACCCCCCACCCACCAACTACTGCAGTCCTTCTTGAGACTTGAGATGGAGGTGTACCCTGATTGTTGGGGCATGGAGAAGGCCCACCAACATGTGTGTGGTGGGGTGGAGGCTTTTGACCAGTGCCACTGACTTCTGGAAGTCGTGGGAGGCCATTATCTGAAGGAGGAGCCAGCAGGCACCCTGGGAACTGGGCAAGTGCTTTTACTTCCTCAGGGTTGTGCCAGGGAACTGGAACAAGATTCTCCTTTTTACATTTTTCCTAGAAAATTCTGGCCCAAGCATACCAAGGGCAAGTAGGCAGGCCAGATGGAGTAGTGGAGCAGGGTGGACAATGGGGGAGGCAAAGGAAGATGTCGCATCCAAGCCCCTGCCAGTGAGGCCACCCAGAGGCCCTCCCCTCTGCATTCATCTGACCAAAGGACACCATACACTTTGTTAGCATGTAATGCAGGAAGGAAACAAAACTTCAAGGGACCACCCTTCTCACCCCACAAAAAGCATCCTAGACCAAGCTGGCCCCTGTCTCAGTGGGTTCTTCCCAAGGGTACTGGGAATTCCTACCATTGTGGGAAATCGTCAGGCCTCAGAGCCCTGTTACACCTCTTCTCACACTCCGAGATCTTAGATAAACCCATTGCAAGCAAATGAAGCCCAAGAGACAGCTAAACCAGTGTGTTTCATAAACTGTGAGCTGTACCTTTCTCTGGCTATCCTGGTGAGGGGCTTCTGCAGAGCCTGGGCCCCAGAAGCCTCTTTGCTTGCACCAAGTGGGTGATGGTGATGGGTGGGTGGTGACTGTAGTGGGTGGGTGACCTGAGTAGCCTTGGGCGTTCCATTTGTCAGGTGTTTCTGAGTTACCCACCAGGAGTTGCCTGATAACTGCAAGAATTTTCCACCTTGGTGAGGATGCCCATTGACAGAAATTAAGAACCCGTCATCAGCCCTGATTCCTTGCCCAGGCCACCTGCCGTTCCTGGCCTCATCTATGGTGGCTTAACCTGTAGCAGCCCTGATACAGGCAATGGAGTTCGGTCCCCACAAGATGCCTGCCTGCATAGCAGATGGGATCAGGCCCAGAGATGGGGATAGAGTCAGGACCTAGCAATAGCTCCTTCTAAGCACTGGGGATGGGTGGATAGGAGGGGAGGAGGCTGTGCCCTGGCAGAAAGGGCCCAGAGTCACACTCATATGTAAGAGGAAAGAGCCCCACCTTGGTAGTGTAGTACCACAATGCTACTGCCCCAACACACAGTAGGGGCGAGTGGAGCAGTGGCAACATGGACCCATGGACAACTCTCTACCCAGGCATAGAGGGGTAGAGATAAGTCCTAGCAGTAGTAGTGCCCACAGTGATACCACCCAGGGGGCAGTGGTAATGTAAGCCTGTGGCAACACTCTACTCCAGCAAAGAGTGGGGGGAAGGGAAGGGTGGTAAGAGAGTCATGCCCACACACAAGGGGACAAAGTAAGGACTGGCATGGGAAGATGGGTGAGAATGGAGTCAGGCCTAAGCATCTAATGTAGATGGAACAACAGCACTCAAATCTATAGCAACTCTCTGTCCCAATATAGGTAGCAGAGATAGGCTCCCAGCATAGGCCAATAGGAAGAAGAGAGGGAAGGAAGGAAGAAGTGAAGGAAGGAAAAGCAGAGGGAGGGAGGAAGGAATGAAGAAAGGAAGGAGGAAGGAATGAATGAAAGAAAGGAAGAAAGAAGGGAAGGAAGGAAGAGGAAAAGAAGGAAGGTAAGAAGAGTGGGAGAGGATGAAGAAGGAAGCAAGCATTTATATAGCACCTACTATGTTCAGACCCCTTGCTAAACATTAAAAATTTCATCTCATTTGATCCTTACAACAACCCTGTGAGGTAGAGACTGTTATGACACCATATTTTATAGATAAGGAAACCTGAGGCTGAGATGAAATGACTTGTCCAGAGTCACATAGCTGACTGGGTTGAATAGGAACTTAGGTCTTTCTGACTTCAGGCCCAGCACTTTATCCACTGGCCTGCTTTGCTGTCTTCAGTCAGATTTGGCATGTGGGGGCCATGCTTGACCTAGTACAGGGGAGCAGAGCTCAGTAGCCATAACTATCCTGCCCTATCATAGGATGGCTGTTAGTGGTACTTACTCACATGGGGTAGCAGTTGATCCTAGAAGAGTAGGCAATTGGTCAGGTGCCAGTAATAGTAGCAATGGGTCCCAGTGTCAGTGGCTGTCAATGACAGCCCAGTGGGTGCAGAGTGGACAGAGTGCCCTAGTATAGAGAATACTATCATGAACAGTGGCAAAGGCTGTCCCACTGGAGCCCTTTGCTTACAGTGATCTAGAGATGACTGGCCCCTTTGCCTTTCTGCTAGTACTAGTAATAACTAAGATTTCTATAGTGCTTACTCAAGCCTCGAAACATCCTTGGAAGGTAGGGGCTGTTATTGACCCTATTTTATAGATGAAGAAACAGGCAAATGTGTTCAGAGTCACACTGCTAATAAGTGTCTAAGGCTGGATTTGAACTTGGGTCTCCTGACTTGAGGTCCAGTGCTCTATCCAGTGGCCCACCTAGCTGCCCCCAGTATAATACCTAGTGGTCATTGTATAATTCTTCCCCAGGGAAGGCTTGGAGAACCAGGGCTGGCACTTTAGGGAGGTAGCTTGTTCTCCAGAAACAAAGGGGAGGTGAAAATGTCTACCCAACCTCCCACAAAAGAAGTAAGGCATTCATTCAAACGTCTCTATTTAGGAAAACCTTTGGTATTTCCCTCCCTTCCCTCCTCTACCTCCCCATGGGATTCCCACAGAGGGAGACATCCTGGCTGATGAACTAAGGAGAACTAAGTACTATAACTAAGGTGTAGTGCCACTTTTCTCTGACCCATGATGATCAGTGACTCTGAAGAAATATCCTCATCTTTAAAAAAATTATTTTTAGTTTTCAATATTAATTTCCACAAGATTTTGAATTCCAAGTTTTCTTCCCATCTCTCCCCTCCCTCACCCCAAGATGGCATGCATTTTGATTACTCCTCCCAATCTTTCCTCCCTCCTATCACCGCCCATCCCATTCCCTTTCTTGTAGGGCAAGATAGATTTCTCTACCACACTGCCTGTACATCTTATTTCCCAGTTGCACATAAAAACAATTTTTAACATTTATTTTTAAAACTTCGAGTTACAAATTCTCTCCCTTCTTCCTTCCCCATCTGCCCTCATTGAGAAGAACATAGATTATTCATGCGTAGTTATGCAAAACACTTCTGTAATGGTCAAGGTGTGAAAGACTATATTTCTCTCCATCCTATCTTGCCCACCACTTATTCTCTTTTTTCCTTTGACCCTGTCCCTTTTCAAAAGTGCTTGCTTCTGACTACCCCCTCCCCAAATCTGCTCTCCTTTCTATCATTCTCCCCTTTATCTCCTTCCCCCCTTACTTTTCTGTGGGGCAAGATACCCAATTGAGTGTGTATGTTATTACCTCCTTAAACCAAATCCGATGAGAGTAAGGTTCCCTCATTCCCTCTCACCTCCCCCTCTTCCCCTCCATTGTGAAACCTTTTTCCTGCCTCTTTCATGTGAGATAATTTACCCCATTCTATCTCTCCCTTTCTCCTCCCAATATATTCCTCTCTCACCCCTTAATTTTATTTTTAGATATCACCCTGTCATATTCAACTTACCCTGTGCCCTCCATCCATGCACCCACACATCCATCCATCCATCTGTCTATCTGTCTATCATCTATCTCCTCCAACCACCCTAATATTGAGAAAGGTATCATGAGTTACAAATATCATCTTTCCATGTAGGTATGTAAACAGTTCAACTTTAATAAGTCCCTTATGATTTCTCTTGTTTACCTTTTCATGCTTCTCTTGAGTCTTGTATTTGAAAGTCAAACTTTCTATTCAGCTCTAATCTTTTCATCAAGAATGCTTGAAAGTCCTTTGTTTCATTAAATATCCATTTTCCCCTGAAGTAGTATACTCAATTTTGCTGGGTAGGTGATTCTTGGTTTTAGTCCTAGCTCCTCTGACTTCCGGAATATCATATTCCAAGTCCTTCAATCCTTTAATGTAGAAGCTGTTAGATCTTGTGTTATCCTGATTGTATTTCCACAATACTGAAATTTTTTCTTTCTGGCTGCTTGCAATATTTTCTCCTTGATCTGAGAACTCTGAAATTTGGCTAAAATATCCTAGGAGTTTTCCTTTTGGGATCTCTTTCAAGAGACAATTGGTGGATTTTTACCCTCTGGTTCTAGAATATTGGCAGTTTTCCTTGATAATTTCTTGAAAGATGATGTTTAGGCTCTTTTTTTGATCATGGCTTTCAGGTAGTTCAATAATTTTTGAATTATCTCTCCTGGATCTGGTCAGTGGTTTTTCCAGTGAGATATTTCACATTGTATTTTATTTTTTCATTCTTTTGGTTCTGTTTTATAATTTCTTGATTTCTCATAAAGTCATTAGCTTCCATTTGCTCCATTCTCATTTTTAAGGAATTGTTTTCTTCAGTGAGCTTTTGGATCTCCTTTTCCATCTGACCAATTCTGCTTTTTAAGGCATTCTTATCCTCATTGGCTTTTTGGACCTCTTTTGCGTTTGGGTTAGTCTATTTTGTAAGGTATTTTCTTCAGTATTTTTTTCAGTCTCCTTTAGTAAGATGCTGACTCATTTTTCATGATTTTCTTGCATCACTCTCATTTCTCTTCCCAGTTTTTCCTCTACTTCTCTTACTTGATTTTCAAAATCTTTTTTGAGCTCTTCCATGGCCTGCAACCAATTAACATTTTTCTTGGCAGCTTTTGATATAGGAGCTTTGACTTTGTTGTCTTTTTCTGGTTGTACATTTTGATCTTCTTTGTCACCAAAGTAAGATTATATAGTCTGACTTTTTAAAAAATGCTGTTTACTCATCTTCCTAGCCAAATACTTGACTTTTTAACTCCCTGTTAAGGTAGACCTCTGCATCCATGGGGGAAGGGTGGGGGTGGTGGTGGTGGTCGTGAGTGTACTGTCCCAGGCTTCAGTGGTTTTGTATCAGCTGCTTGGGTCTCCCACCATCTGTGGGTCCAGAGCTCTGGAAATAGCCAGTACTGCTGCTACCACTGCCATGCCACTTCCACTGCCCCAGGGCTGGGTTCAGACCAAGCACTCCTCTTTCACGCAGGTCCCACAGAGTTCCCCTAATGACTTTCCATGCTATTCTCAATGTTTGTGGGTTGAGATGTCTGGAAATCACCACAGCTACCAGTGATTCAGTCTCCTGAGGCCTGCTCCGGTCCCATCTGTGCCTGGTGCAGCCCATGTTGGACTGCACTCTGCTCCCAGTCTGATGCGATATACCCTTCCTGTTGGCCTTCCAGACTGTCTTGGGCTGGAGATATATTTCATTCTGTCATTTTGTGGGTTCTACAGCTCCAGAATTTGTTTGGAGTCCTTTTTTACAGATATTTGGAGGGGTTTGTCGGCAAGCTCAAGCAAGTTCCTGCTTTTACTCCACCATCTTGGCTCTAGCCCTTAGTACCCTCATCCTTTGTCGTTCACTCATTTCAGTGGTGTCTGATTCTCTGTGACCCCATTTGAGGTTTTCCTGGCAAAGATACTGGAGTGACTTGCCATTTCCTTCTCCAGCTCGTTTTATAGATGAGGAACTGAGGCAAACAGGGTTAAGTGACTTGCCCAGGGTCACACAGCTAGCATCTGAAGCCAGATTTAAACTCACAAAGATGAATTTTCCTGACTCTATGCCAGCAGATTATCCACTACAACACTATCTAGCTGCCTCAATGCATATGTACATAGTCTGGCAAAACAAATTCCCACATTAGCCATGTCTAAAAACCTATATCTTTCTTTGTCAGGAGGTGAATGGTATGTTTCATCTTTATCCTTTTGACTTTGTCACTGCCTTGATCAGAGTTTCAAAATCTTTCAGAGTTGTCTGTCTTTACAGCATTCTTTCTTTCTTTTCCTTTTTTTTGAAGGGGGGAAGGCAGGGAAATTGAGGTTAAGTGACTTGCCCAAAGTCACATGGCTAGTGAGTCAAGTGTCTGAGGCCAGATTTGAACTCAGGTCCTCCTGACTCCAGGGCTGGTACTCTATTCACTACAGTGTCACATAGCTGCACCCACAGCATTGTTTCTATTGTATAAATTGTTCTGCTTCTGCAAACCATTCTGTGTCAATGTTCATAGAAAACTTCTGGGGTTTTTTTTGAAACCATCTTGCTTATCATTTCTTATAGCACAATAATATACCATGATTGTTCAGCCCTCAACTGATGGGCATTATCTTGATTTCTGAATCTTTGCCACCATGAAAAGAACTGCTATTAATATTTTTTACATATAAGTCTTTTTATTTCTTCGACTTATAGGCTTAATATTTTATAGTTGGATCAAAGGGTATGAACATTTTGGTAACTTTCTGAGGATAATTCCAACTTGTTTCCCAGAATGTCTGGACCAGTTCATAGCTCCAACAGTGAATGAGTATACCTGTTTTCCTATAGCCCCTTCAGCATTTGTAATTTTCTTCTTTTGGCATGTTGGCCAGTTTGATAGATATGAAATGGAATCTTAAAGTTTCTTTAATTTGCATTTTTCTGATTATTAGTGATTTGGAGTATTTGAAATTAAGCATTTGTTCATTAAGAGCTTAGATTTCTCCCATTGAAGGTTGCCTGTTTATATCCTTTGATCATATATTATATCTTTTAATCATTGGGGAACTGCTCTTAATCTTATGAATTTGACATATTCCTACTATGCCTAAGAAATGAAACCTTTATCAGAGACAAGTCCTGCAAAGATTTTCCACCATCTACCTGTATCACTTCTAATTTTAACTATATTAGATTTGTTTGTGCAAAAACTTAATTTATATAATCAAAATAGTTCGCTTTATTTTGTGCTTTCCTATCACTTTGGTCATGAACTCTTATCCAAAGATCTGAATAGTAATTTCTTCTTTGTTTCTCTAATTTATTTATGATGTGACTTTTAATTTGTTTATGGTGTCATCTAAATCATGCATTCATTCAGAGCTTATCTTGGTACAATGGATAAAGTACTGGTCTAAATCAAATTTCTACCAGATGGCTGTTCAGTTTCCCTAGAAGGTTTTTTTTTTTTTGCCAAATAGTGAGTTCTTCCCAAAGTAGCTAGGGTCTTTGCATTTATTGAGTGCTATGCTATTGTGTTTGTTTTCTTACATGCATAGTATTTATATGCTATATACAAATATCTGTTCTGCTTTTTGACCTCTATTAACTGGTCTCAAATCATCTTGATTGATGATTACTGCTTTGTAATACAGTTTGAGACTTGGTATCAAGAAGTCTCCTTCCCACATTTTTACATTATTACCCTTGAGATTCTTGACCTTTTGCTCCTCCATATGAATTTCATCATTTTTTTCTGGCTCTATAAAATAGTCTTTTGGGAGTTTGAGGGGTATAATAATCAAGTAAATCAATTAAGGTACTATAATTTTTATTTTAGGTGGACCTCATGTTTCACCAATTATTTAAACTTGTCTTTATTTCTGCAAAAATGTTTTATAGATACATTTTTATTCAAACAGTTTTGGGGTAAATCTTGGAAGAAACACTTCCAAGTATTTTATGACTTCTGTAGTTATGTTGAATTGAGTTCCTCTTTCTAGTTCATCTTTTTGGTTTTCTTATATATAAGATGATGATGATTTATGTGGAATTATCTTCTATTGTGCAACTTTACTAAAGTTATTATTTCAACCAATTTTTAATCAACTAAGGTATTATCTGCAAGAAGCAATAATTTTGTTTCTCCTCTTTGCTTGTTTATTCCCTTATATTTTTTCTTATCTTGTTGCTATAGTTAACATTTCTAGCACTATGTGAAATAGTATTTGTAATTATAAGTATCCTTGCTTTATCTCTGATCTTATTGAGAAGGCTTATAACTTTCTTGTATTATGAGTTTTTATTCTTGGAGATGATGGAGAAGAAGCATTAAGGTCTAGCTTTCCCACCATACATCCTTGACAAAAATACAGAAAATGTATCTTACTGAATTTTGATCAGGAAGGTCAAGAAAAAGTCACAGTGAGTCATTTTTCTTGCCCAGGGTAGCTTTGGGAGATAGAGAAGTTTGTGGGCATACATTGGGGACAGGGGCAGTGGAGATCATTCTAGCACCTAGGGACAGAAGGTGGAGATAGCACCAGGGCAGAAAGCACCAGGACACAAAGACAACCCAGGGGATGCCTGAGTAAATGCTATGTGTGGGAATGTGTGCCATTTGGCAGCTTTGTTGCCCACTATTTAATGCTGAGTCACAGATGCAGGGTAGAGAGGAGCAGTTGTAAGCATTGGTCCAAGCTGTGTATTGAACATGGAACAAGTTCCAGGAAGCAAACAACAGTTGAATGGGTAGTACCAGCAGCAGAACAAAGTACCCCAGTCCAAAGGGGAGTTAGTAGTTCAGTTACTCTGAACATGCAGAGTCTTCCAATGGGCTAAGGTGTAATGTTAATGAAATCAGAAGATCTTCCATGCCCCTTTCTATTGGCACCTATTAAAGGCACTTAGCACCTCAAAGGCTTAGCTCCTTACTTCCAGTGAGGCCTGGCCCCAGGGTGGTCAGGAGAAGCCACAG
>CM053602.1:61212499-61237737 GCA_028646575.1 Pseudocheirus occidentalis | reverse complement strand
GTGATGATGGAAGGGGGCCGCAGCAAAGGCTTTGGCTTCGTGTGCTTCTCCTCACCAGAGGAAGCCACCAAAGCCGTCACAGAAATGAATGGCAGGATCGTGGCCACCAAGCCGTTGTACATAGCTTTAGCCCAGCGCAAGGAGGAGCGGCAGGCTCATCTCACAAACCAGTACATGCAGAGAATGGCCAGTGTCAGAGCTGTGCCCAACCCTGTGATCAGCCCTTACCAGCCTCCTTCAGGTTACTTCATGGCAGCTATCCCTCAGACTCAGAACCGGGCTGCCTACTATCCTGCCAGCCAAATCGCTCCTCTCAGACCAAGTCCTCGCTGGACTGCTCAGGGCGCCAGACCTCATCCATTCCAGAACATGCCTGGTGCTATCCGCCCAGCAGCTCCCAGGCCACCATTCAGTACAATGAGACCAGCTTCTTCACAGGTGCCACGAGTGGTGTCCACACGTGTGGCGAACACCTCGACTCAGACGATGGGTCCACGTCCAGTGGGGGCAGCGGCTGCCGCAGGGACCCCTGCTGTCCGCTCAGTTCCGCAGTATAAATATGCTGCTGGCGTTCGCAATCCTCAACAGCATCTTAATGCTCAGCCACAGGTTACCATGCAACAACCTGCTGTCCACGTGCAAGGTCAGGAACCTTTAACTGCTTCCATGTTGGCATCCGCCCCTCCGCAGGAGCAGAAGCAGATGTTGGGTGAACGCCTGTTTCCACTCATTCAGGCCATGCACCCTACTCTGGCTGGGAAAATCACTGGCATGTTGCTGGAAATTGACAACTCGGAACTTCTTCACATGCTCGAGTCTCCTGAGTCTCTGCGTTCTAAGGTCGATGAAGCTGTAGCCGTGCTGCAGGCTCACCAGGCGAAAGAAGCTGCCCAGAAAGCAGTGAACAGTGCTCCTGAGGTGCCTGCTGTTTAAAAGAGAAGCCGAGGGACCGAGAAATGGAACCTCTGCTTCATGGAAGAAAAATGCCTGGGGGGGGGGGGGGCGGGGAATATTGCAAACTAAAGAAAAAATGGAAAGGAAACTTTAAACTTGATGTATCGAGCAGATGCAAGGTCTAGCAAACTTAATGCTAGTCCTAGATTACTTATTGATTGAAAAGGAAAAAAGGGGGGGAAAAGAAAATAATCCCCCCCAAAATAGTAAAATTTAAAAACAAATTAATGTTTAATAGGCGGGGTGGGGGTGGGAGGGTGGAGGTTGGTGGGGGGGGGGAATTTTCAGCACAGTTGTTGTTGTTGTTCCGTCGTTTCAGTCGTGTCCGACTCTTTGTGCCCCCATTTGGGGTTTTCTCGGCAAAGATACTGGAGTGGTTTGTAGTTTCTTTCTCCAGCTCATTTGAGGGATGAGGAACTGAAGCATTCCTGTCTTTAACTTTGTAATTCTTTATTGTAGAAAAGCTCAGAATATCACCACTGTTTTAGATAACAGAATTGATAGCTGAGCAAGGAAACATAATTTGAATCATAAAATTCTTGCTGTAATAAAAATTCCTTAAACAGTGAAAAAACAAGTGCCACTTAGTCCCCCACCCCACCCCAATTATAATTCCATAATAAGAAGGGGGATAGAGTATCAAGTGCAGGGTTTGTTGTGGGTTGGTGCTTTTGGGGGGTTTGTTTGGGTTTTTAATTTTGTTTTGTTTTGTCCTGTTTTTCCAGGTGAGGAGAGGTCTGAGTTTTTGTAAGTGAAAGGGAATAAGGTAGAAAAGCAAGGGGCAAACTCAAGATATGGCAGGAGGAATAGAATGTGTGAGGTCAAAGTTCCTGAGAACCTCCCAGTAAAGCAGAGGATGAGAGGGTGGAAAGATTAGGGACTTGGAGAAGAGAAGGTTGGCAGTCGTCCAGTAACCACTACTATAGGGTAATGTGCCAGGCAATCAATGAGAGTTTAAAAGAAGAATTGGCAAGTAGTGACAAGGGACCACGGTTTGGAAAGGAGTCCTGGAGAAGGCCTAAAGCAAGTATAGCCTAGGCTCCGTTCAAATGTGGCCCCCTGAGAGTGAGACTGAGGTTTGAGGTGTACCTCAACTCTGTGTCTGTTAAAAAGTGTGGTTTGGGAGGCCCCAACCAATGCTTTTCCACCACAACAAACGGGGGTGGGAGTGGTGGGTTTGCTCAGGAAGATAGAAACTCAAAACAAAGATATTTCATGAAACAGAATAATAAGAAACTGTCCTATGTATTATGAGACTCCAAAACGCCAAGTGATAGACAAATGTAGGTTTAGCCAGGATATCAGCAGGGATGGGAGATATTCCAATGTTTCTGGTTTCTCCTTAAAGGGACCAGGTCATCTTACAGATGAGGTCGATCCTGAGGCAGGAAAAAGCCCAGTGTGTATGGGGTTGGTGTTCCTAAGATTTGGCATTGTTCCCATTGCTCTGCAGGATTTCCTTCTGACCAAGCATTGCTGCCCTGGCAAATAACAGAGTGTGTTTTTATTAAATTGTTTCCTTTTAATAACACTGAGTAAATTTATTTTGATCGCAGTTCTAGAGCATAGACTAATGCCCACGTAAGTGGTGGCCTGGGCTGAGCCTACTGCTTAGGCTTCAGGGCACCCGACATGGTTAGGAGGGTGCTAGCCTACTCAGTCTTGATGGGGGAGGGGGTGAGGGGGAGCGCTCTCTTTGTGGATGGTGAGGAATCTTTAGAGACTACGCTTTCCTGAGCACCTGCCTCCAAATCTTGACCTTCATTAGAACGAATCCTGGTTGGGAAGTGACATATGGCAAAATTCTTCTCCCACGCTTTGGTCAATGTAGAAATGTTCTGGTTGCTGGTTAGGTTTGCCTCTGAATACCTGGTGAGATGGTCAGACACCACAAAGATGTGACTTGGCTTTTTTCTATCTCTTTCCAGAGATATAAAAAGGGGGGGCGGGGGGAACGATGCCTCCAAGCTCCAGAGAAGCAATATGAGGAGGGTGTTTTCCTTTGAATGCACCAAGCACATCACACACATTTTCCATTTATCTGCTGCCATCTTGGGCTAGAGTAGAATCAGTTCCATCGCAGCTGGACAGGCCTACCTTGGCCCGAGTACCCAAAATCACCCTGTAGTGTTTTCATGGCTATATGCCTTTGGTGGCACTAACTGCTTTCATGTCCTTTGTATCTGATCACTTCCCATGTGCTGGTCCTTCCTTGCATAGCACCAAAGTTGCCATTCTCTTAACAGTAGGCTGCTAAGTTCTGGGAAATAAGGTGAGAGTCAATTTTCTCTCCTTACAGACCAAGGAAGGGGGGTGTCATTTTCATAAGGAGGAAGAATAGAACAGTAACAAGAGAGGGAGGCAGCATCAAGTGTAGGGTTTGGTGTGTTGTTGCTGCTACTGTTGCTACTGTTGTCGCTGTTGTCGCTGTTGTCGCTGTTGTTGTTGTTGTTGTTGTTTTTAAGAAAAGGTTCCTCTGAATGTAGACACAAGGGAATATGTGAGAAAAGAGGGAGAGACCAAAGACATGATAAGCCCTGGGGAGTGTGTGAGCTTAAGGTCCCTGGGAATCTGTCAGTAAAGCTCTCATCCAGCTGACATCAACAGAGATGAGGAAGCAATTGGGTGATTCCACGGAGAAGTTTGGTGATGGACCAGTAGCCACGACTGGATGGTGTGCCAGGCAGTCAATGAGAGATTTCAAAAGGACTAGCCAACAATGGCAAAAACCAAATGAAAGTTGGCCAGCAGACTGGAAAGGAGGACGCCAACTCTGTGCTGTGTTTTCAACCAAGTGCGGCATTTGGAGGGAGGAGGAACAAAGACATTTGAGTATATGGAGGGGTGGGCGAGGGATTGAGCGAAGAGTATGTATAAATATGTATAGAAGTACAGAGCATCACTGGAGGAGATGAATGTGGGAAAAATGTTCTGGGTTCTAATTTTCAGAAGCGGGAGAGGTAATCAGTCTCCCCTATTTGCTCCCTACCATTTCATAGCAAAAGATTTCTGAGTGAGCGTATGGTTATATGGTCTGCCCTTAGTCACATGAGGAAAATTAAAAGAGAACCATACCAATTCACATCTCTATTTACTGAAAGATATAGGTACATATGGGGAGGTAGCTTGATACAATAGAAAAAACTTGCTTTTGTAGCCAGAGGACCTGTATTCAAATGCTAGCTCTGCTGCTTCCTATCTACCTGCCCTCTGGCAAGTCACTTAAACCTCTCTTGGCCTCACCTACAGAACAAGGAACTAGGACTTCTCAGATCTCTCCAGGCCTAAATGCTATGATATGCAAGGAAAAGCTGGATGGCCACTCTGCAGGTATCAATAGATCAATCAGTGGGTCAATCAACAACTTTTTATTAAAGACCCATTATTTCCAGGAGATGGAAAAGTCCCTTTTCTCAAAGAGCTTGCATTCTGTCAGGGAAGACATGAGTGTAACCAAGGGCTTGAGCCTATTGCAGAGTTGTTGAGAGTGAGCTTGGGAGAAATAAAATTCTTCTAGCTTTCAGCTTCAAGATGGGTCCCATGCACTTCCAAGATCTCTTCAGAGAGAGGTACCTTGAAGGAGAAAAAGGTTATAGAGGAATATAGAGGAGCTGGCACCTAAATCATGCCCCTATTCCTAGCACTAACGGGGTACCTTTGTGACCAGAGAATTTTCCCCTGGATGAGCTATCTCATTCCCAGGAGGAGAACTCATTCTTTCTGCATATTCCAATTAGTATAATTTCTCTGACTTTTTGCCCTGGGGTTGGAGAAATGTGTTTATTTGCTATTCGCTCTATGTAATATTCTAGCATTGGTGGAAAGGGTCAAGCCTTCAGCTATAGCTTAGGGCAATGGTATCAAACTCAGAAATGGGGGCCGCTAATTGATTAAAAAAAAGATGCCTATGGGTCACATCAACTTAGTTTTCAAATGTAATGTTCTCTTACGTTTCGTTGTGTTTTTGTTTTTTAAGATATTTTCCAATTCCATTTTAATCTGGTTCAGGCTATACTAGGGAGTGTTGTGGACTACATTCAGTCCATGATCCCTGTGTTTGATACCTCTGGTTTAGGGCACTCCTCTTTAAGGGACAGCGGCCAGAAGCACACTTCGAACCTAAAAAATTATTTCCCCTAGACTAGCAATATAACGGGACTAGGTGATAGATATTTTAGCCTAGCCTTCCCTCTCTGAGGAGAGCAGAGTGGTCAACTTCCTGGCCCCAATCTCTTGCTCCCTGCTTGGCAGGTAGCAGAATTCTCTTGGAGAAAAGAGACTCCAGAAATAATCCATTAATGACTCCCTCTGAGCCACATCTAGGGAAACCCATGTGGACACACATGATCTATGTGGGAAACACACACATACCCCACATATGCATGAAAATGACTGGCTAGGAGAACCTCCGCATGGTTTTGTGGGCCAGAGGCCATGTTAAGCACCCCCACTACTGAAGGCATTACCCTCCTCTACAACACAGAAATGCAGCAGAACATATACACAAGCATGATTTATTTATTTTCCAAAAGGACCGTCCCAGTAGGGCCCACCAAATATTTGTATTGTCACCCCACCAATCAAGTCTGATCGACAAATGACTTAGGTAATAAGGCTGCCCAGGAAGCTAGGCAAGATAAAAAGGGGCCTAAACCCTCTGCATCTGGCATCTGATGTCATTCAAGCAAAACTACTCTCCTCAGGGTTACTAATCATCTGGATTGCTAAAACTAATGACCTTTTCTTAGTTCTCCCTCTTGACTTCTCTGCAGCCTTTGACACTATCGTTCACCCTCTTCTCCTGGATACTCTCAAGCTTCTCTCTGACACTGCTCTCTCTCTCCTGGTTCTCCTACCTGTGGGATGTTCCTCTTTCTTCTTTGGTGGATCTTCAACTAGGTTGTGTCCAGTAACCGTGAGTATCTCTCAAAAGTCCAGCCTGGCTCTCTTCCTCTAGATTCACTTGTGTGGTGATCTCCTCAGCTCCCATCATCCTTATGAAGATGTCTTCCATCCTTCATAAGCTCTGCTAGCTCTCCTGACCTCCCATCTCACGTCTCCAGATGCCTTTCAAACATCTCAAACAGAATGCCCTGTAGCCATCTTAAACTCAACATGTCTAGAACAGAATTCTGGTATGTTCCAATTTCCCCCAAACCCTCCGCTCTTCTGAACCTTTCTATTACTGCCAAGACTGCCACTACTCTCCCAGGCACCCTTGCTAATGCTCTCTGTTGCTTATTCAAACTCATCCCGCGTAGTCAATCACTTGGCAAGGCCTGGCATTTCTACCTTTGTACTAGCTCTCATCTAGGCACCCTTCTCTCCTCCAACACTGGTTTATGTCCTTGTCATCTTCTGCCCAAACTGCTGCTGCTAGGCTTCCCTGCCTCAAGCTTTTTTGTCCTCCAGCCCATCTTCCTCAGCTGCCAAAGTGTTGGTCTGAGCAGGCTGCTCTCCTCAATAAACTCCAATGACTCCCTCTTACTTCTAGGACCAAATATACAATCCTCTGTTTGGCTTTGGAATATCTTCATAATCCAGCCTTCTCCTACGCTATGCTCCACTCACATGTGACACTCCAATCTCTGTCTGTAGCTCTTCACTGACTATCTCCCATTCCTGCCATACTCCCCTTCCTCACCTCTACCTCCTGAGTTCCCTGGCTTCTACTCAGGTCAGATCCTCTCCTCTTCACTCCCCTGTCTTCCCCTCCACGCTAGTGCCTACCTTACCCCCTACATTCCCTTTCATTTATCCTGTCTCTACCTTATTTCTATATACGTGTTTCCATGTTGTCTCTCCAGTTAGACTGTAAGCTCCTCCAAATTGGGAGCCATCTTTGCCTTTCCTTGGATCCCCAGTGATTGATTGGGTACACAGTAAACCACTTTAATAAGTGCATATATTGATTGAACTAAACATTCAGGATCAACTTGCTACATTCGCTATTTTAAATATGAAAACAAGATTATGGAGTTGCTTTTTCTCCACTTTCAGCTAAAGATGTCTTCTGTTTCCTTTTTCATCCCTTGACAGGCTGGTTTTGATGGGGAGAGCATTGGAAATTGTCCCTTTTGCCAGCGCCTCTTCATGGTCCTCTGGTTGAAAGGAGTCAAGTTCAATGTGACAACTGTTGACATGACCAGGTGAGAAAAAGTAGAACCTATTTAATAATGGGGCCCAAGATTGAATGAACAGAAGTGAAGGGCTGCCTGGATCTTGTGTTTGACCCACTTATGACAAGACTGGGCAAATGGCATCATGTCATGCCACCGTAGGACCTCTCAGGTTCAACTGGTGATAATCTAGTATGCTATGCAATCTTTTGCTTTTGGTGGGACCTAGAGCATCACTTGACATTCGGTCATTTAAAAAAAAGGTCTCCTTTACTACAGTATAGAGATGTTGAAAGAGAGAATTGAGTGCCAGATAGAGCCAGTTTTTCAGTTGTGTCTGACACTTTTGACTCTGTGGACCATAGCACACCAATGTTGTCCATAGGATTTTCTTGGCAAAAATACTGGAATGGTTTGCCATTTCTTTCTCTAGTGGCAAACAGAGGTTAAGTCACTTGTCCAAGGTCACACGGCTAGGAAGTTTCTGAGGGTGGATTTGAACTCAGGTCTTCTGGACTCCAAGCCCAGCATTCTAGCTGCTTTACCCACCCAGCTGCCTAGAGTCAGGAATATCTGGGTTCAAATCCTACCTCTAACACAAAGACCCTGGGCTAATTACTTAAGCCCTCAGTGTCTTAGGGAACTCTCTAAAACAAACTACATCTATTAAGTATTTATGCTGTGCCCAGTACTGTGTTAAAGGAGTTTGCACTTGGGAAAATCCCTCCACCAATGAAATGACAAGTCTACCCCCTACATTAGCCACTAGAAAAGTAGACATTAGTGCACAACACGAGACATATGGAAAAACATGTTCAGTTATTGAAGTATCCACCCCATGACAATGTCACTGGTCTTTCCCAGTCACAGTTAAACCTAGAGACCTGGGAGACAAGATCTGTGAAGACTCCATCAGCCTCCATAGGCAGTGTGGCATTGGAAACAGAAAACTGAACTGGTAGTCTGGAAGATCTGTGTTCAAATCCAGCCTCAGAAACTCCTGAGCATGTCACCAAAAGTCTCAGTTTCCTTATCTGAGGACAAGTCAACAGGTCTAAAACTGAACTCTTTAAAAAAAAAATCCCAGAGAAAAGAAGATGAATCACCTCCCAAATTATGTTTACTAAGTAGACTAAGGTCCACTACAAATTCATATTATCTAATTTTTTTTGGAGGGGGGAAGGCAAGACAATTGGGGTCAAGTGACTTGCCCAAGGTCACACAGCTAGTAAGTGAGTCAAGTATCTGAGGCCAGATTTGATCTCAGGTCCTCCTGATTCCAGGGCCAGTGCTCTGTTCACTGCAGCACCACCTAGCTGCCCTTCATGTTATCTAATCTTAACTGGACATTTGTTGCCTCAAGGCAATTCATCATCACTGATGATGACCCTGGCTTGAGAAGCCTATGGTTGCCAGGATACCCACAGCAGCTACTCCAAACCTTCTTGCTTTTCCTCAAGCCTCCCATTGCACCCCATGCTCCCACCTGAAGACCTAGAATCACACTTCACCAAAAAAAAATTGAGACCAGTCAATAGGCTCCTCGTTTTCTCTTCTTCATCATCTCCTGTAACTCATATGTCTTCTTCCATTATCTCCTCATTCATTCTGGTCTCTGGTCTCTTTCCTTTCTTCTTGCCAAGGTCAGTCCTTCTAAGTACAGTTATGATCCCACCCCTCCTATCTTTTCCAGAAGATTGCCCTTCCCATCATTCCCAGTGTTTTATCTTCAGCTTCTCCCTACCTATTGGTTGCTTCCATGCTGCCTACTAGCATTCACATGCCTCTTTTATCCTTGAAAAAAACCCTCATTTCATTCAACCATTTCTGCTAGCCATTGTCCTATGTTTCTTTGACAAAGCTTTCTGCATTCTTCTCCTCTCACTCTTTTTTAAACCTTCTGTAGTCTGGCTTTGTCATTCACTTAAGATGGTGAATGATGAGGCCAACATCATCTTTCCAAAGTTATCAAACCCAATGGCCTTTTCTCCATCCTAATTTTCTTTGACCTTTCTGCAGCCTTGGACACCGTGGATCACCTTGTCCTTCTAGATGCTCCCTCCTCTCAGGTTTTCAGGACACTCTTCTAGTTTTCCATCTATTTTGTTGACCACTCCTTGTCAGTTCCCTTTAGTGAATTTTCATCCAGATCATGCCCACTAACTCTGAGTCTCTGTTCTAGGCCCTCTTCTCTTCTCCCTCTATACTATAGCACTTTGGTGATCTCATCAGCTCCCATGGATTCAGTTACCATCTCTATGCTGATGATTTCTAGGTCTTTTTTATCCAGCCATAACCTATTTCCTGATCCCTGGGCTTGCATCGTCATTTGTCTGAATGTCCCAAAGGCATCTCAAACTCATTATGTCCAAAAAAGAACTCATTATCTTTTCCCCCAAAGCCTCCTCTCTTCTCCTCTCTTCTCAATACACTAGTATTGCTATCAAAGGTACCACCATTCACTCAATCATCCAGGCTCATGACCTCTATGTCATCCTTGACTCATTTGCACTCACGCTAGGTGACTGAGATATCCAATCTGTTGCCAAGTCTTGCCCTTTCTACCTTCACAACAACTCTGGTATATATCCTTTTCTCACCATTCACACAGCCACCAATCCTTGTAAAGGTTCTTATCACCTCAGGCCTGAGCCTGCTGCTTAATCTCCTTGCCTCAAGTTTCTGTCCAGTCCAGTCCACCCTTGGTCGCCAAAGTGATGTTCTTATATCTAGGCCTGACTATGACCCTGCTCTCACTTCTCAGATCAAGTATCACATCTTCCCTTTAACTTTTAAAGCCCTTAACACCTTGGCCTTTTCCTACTTTGCCAGTCTTCTTTATATATGCCTTTGCAGGCACTCTGTGATCCAGTGACGCCATCCTTGTTTTTCAAACTCTCTGTCTCCCGACTCTTGGCATTTTCTCTCTCTGTCCCCCAAATTAGAACACTCACCCTCCTCATCTCTGCCTCTCAACCCCCCTGGCTTCCTTCAAGTCCTACCTTCTACAGGAAGCCTTTCCCAATTGCTCTTCGTTCTAGTGCCTTCTGTCTTAATTATTTCCAATGAATCCTGTATCTACCCTGTCTGTTCTTCTTTGCATGTTTTCTCCCTCCATTAGACTGTGAACTCCTTGGGGGCAGGCACTGGTTCTGACTCTGTATCTCCACATAGTAAGTACTGATTATTTGCCTTCTGACGGATGTCCACAAAGAGTAAAATCAACCAAAAGGAGAGGTAACGGGACAGGATAATTTCTGAACAGCTCTCAAAAACTATGAAGTTGTCTTCAGTTTTCTTTATTTCAGTGAAATCCCTGACCTTCTATGAGCACTAGGTAGGTAGGCCTCCTCATTGGTTGCTCCCTTGTAGTATTCAGTCATTTCCTTGGGTAATGTGTAGTTGACTTCTCTGAATCAATGGTATCAAACTCAGATAGAAATGGTTCCCTGCAGGTCTCATGTTGACTTAGAAAATCACAAATCAACATGATCTTTGTGGCCTGATGGATACAGTGTAGAGCCCGGAGTTAAGAGGACCTGAGTTCATATCTGGCCTCTGACACTTACTAGCTGCTGTGACTCTGGGCAAGTCACTTAACCCTGTTTGCCTCAGTTTCCTCATCTGTAAAATGAGCTGGAGAAGGAAATTGCAAACCACTGCAATATGTTTGCCAGGAAAACCCCAAATGGGGGCATAGAGAGTTGAACACAGTTAAGCAACAATGGTGTTTTATTTCATTTTTATTTATTTTAACATTTCCCCATTACATTTTCATCTGGTTCCCCACTGCAGGAGGAATTTTGCACCTGGGTGAGTCTGACCCCTTTGGTAAATAACCTCTTTCTTTCCAATCCATCTAGGAAACCTATAGAGCTGAAAGAACTAGCCCCAGGAACCAGTCCTCCTTTCTTGTTGTTTAACAAGGAACTGAAGACAGACTTCATTAAAATTGAGGAGTTTCTAGAACAGGTCCTGGCTCCTCCAAGGTACAGAATTTTTCCCATCCTTCCCTGGCATAAGTGGGCCAATTGAATTTGCTCTCCCATTTGTTCACCCCCAAAACTTCTGACCCACTCACTTCTAGGGCTATGGAGTTTGGGGGCCAGACCTCTCTTTTATTCTCTTGAGAAGACTCTTGTAAATTACCACTTGTTCATTTCCTCAAAGAGAGCGGGAAATGATACTAATTGTGCTGATTTGTCTTATCTAGAGAAGATTTTTATATGTGATCTTGGAAATAAAAGTCAGGTGACATAGGGGTATATAGAATGAACCTAGCAGTCACAGTGAGATCACAGGGACCTACTTTAATCTGAGAATCTTATGTTTTTCTAACTTGAGGCAGGGCCACTCTTCCTGTAATAGACCCTTCTGTCAAACTTGGCTTTGCCCAGAAGACACCACATGGGCAGCATGATTATTCCCTTTCTTTCTACACCCACATTCATAGCCACATTCAAGGCTGTCTCATTTGAAGGATTATTACCTTCCAAACACACTGCCTCCCATTCCCTCCCTGGCCTTGGAGGCTAGTTCTGCTCATTTCTGGGATCTTCTCCTTTCCTCCTACTTGGCTTTGGCACCTGGCTTATGGCCTGCCTCTCTTCCCCAGCCTTCTAACACCCTCACCACCCATTTCCCCAGTGTGTTCAGTTCCTCTAGTTCAGTGGTTCCTAACTTGTTCTGGGTCATGCACCCCTCTGGCAAAGCAGTCTGGGAAGCCTATGGACATCTTCTCAGAAACAGGTTTTTAAATTAATTAATTAAAATAAAATAAAATAATTGGGATTATAAGGGAAACCAATTATAGCAAAATAAAGTTTTATATATACACATACATGTATATGTGTGTATGTATGCATATACATGCATACATATACACACAGACACATACATGCATGCACACACATACACATGCATATATACATAAATGTATGCGTGTGTGGGGTGCATGTGTGTGTGCACACACATATAGGCACATGTGCATGCATATATGCCTTGCGCATATGCATTGTTGTATGCATGTATGTATAAAAATACGTTCAGAGACCCCAAGTTAAGAAGCTCTGCCCTAGATGGATTCTGCCTTAACTACCTACAGGATAGATCACACTCAAGACCTGAGTCAACACCTGAAACTGCTTCACCTTGAAGATAATGAACTCTCAGATGCCCATCTCTGATCCTAAGTTCCCATCCTCTCCCCCATCCTCCCTCCTCACTCCTTAGGAGTCTGCCCCTGGCCTTTGTGGCACCCCAAGTTCCTCCATCTTGAATTTCTTGTCCCAGTCCACTACCCTTCTTTGACTTCTCTGCCTTCTCAGCACAGTTTGACCCCTGTAAATCTGCCATTTCAACAAGGGATCCTCCTCCCCCATGTCATTCTGCTGTGGGCTCCCATGCTGGAAAGCCACAACTCTGGGTCTTTCTCACCGAGTGCTTTCTCTATGCCTTCAGATTTTTTTAATATATTGGAGAAAATCAGGCTATGTTCACTATGTATGTGTGCCATCTAACCTCAGCTGAGACCTCATGACTGCTGACTAATCCTTTTATTTATCTTGGATTTATTCCCTATCATACTGTGTCCCAACTGGGTACTCCAAACTTTCTCTTCTCTCAGCCCCACTTCTACCTGTCTCTTTTAGACAATGTTCCCCCTTGCTCTGCTGAGATCTTGGCCATCCAATATGAGCTCTCTCATTCCCCTTCCTGTCTCAAGCCCTCTCTGTCTTGATCTATCCTTTCTTTCTTCTTTCTCATTTCAGAGAATGAGGTGAGCTAGCTTAACTCCAATGCATAACACCAATTTTATGGAAAAAGTGCCTTCTTCAGGTCTGGAGAACCAGACTGAATTGGAAGCAAAAGGGTTGTAACCAGTCCTAAGAGAAGATACAGATAAATGGGTTCTATTTTCAAAGTCCATTTGCAAGCTGGTACAAGGAATATAAGGACCCATTCTTTGGTGACTCTTTCATCTGTCCTAGTAGAACATGGACTCCAGAAATTGGGATTAACACCCAATATACATGTTGGATGTTTTGGTTTAGGGTTCCACCAAAACCTAGGTGGGCAAAGTTGATCATTTGACTAAAGTCCATTTCTCCTAAGGTATCCACGTTTGAGTCCCAAGTATATGGAGTCCTTTGATGTGGGGAGTGACATCTTTGCCAAGTTTTCTGCATACATTAAGAACACACAAAAGGATACCAATAAACGTAAGACACATTTTCTATCTGCCCTCTTAGATTCTAGGGTTTTTGTTGTTGTTTAGTCACTTTTTCAGTCATGTCCAACTCTTCATGACCCCATTTTGGGTTTTTTTTTTGACAAAGATACCAGAGTAGTTTGCCATTTCCTTTTCCAGCTCATTTTGCAGATGAAGACCTGAGGCAAACAGGGTTAAGTGACTTACCTAGGGTGACACTGCTATCAAGTGTCTGAGGCAATAGGGTTAAGTGACTTGCCCAGGGTCACACAGCTATTAAGTGTCTAAGGCTGGATTTGAACTCAGGTCTTCCTGACTCCTGACCCAGTGCCACCTAGCTGCCTGTTAGATTCTAGGGTACTAATCCCCAAGGCATATATGTAGAATGGAATCATTCTTCTGTGATAATTATTCCCCCATGTCTCAGTTCAAATAACAAAAATGAATGATCTATTTCGAGCTGAAAGGCGCATTAGAGGTTACTCAATCCAGCTTCATTTTACAGAAGATGGAACCAAGGCCCAGAGAAATTAACACTTACCTACTGTAGCCATAATCCCAATGGACATGTTTCTTTGGGCATGGTTTACAATGGAGCTTGGCCTTTTCTCTTCCCTCTCTCTGACATTGCTCATTGATACTCATAGTTTTATAACTGAAGTTCTGTCAAGAGGTCATTTTTTTTTCAAGCTAAGGACATTGGTGGACCCAACTTCTGAACCTGAAGGAAAACTGTTCTTCTTGCCCTCATCCATCTGCTCAACCCACTTGAGTCCTGCAGTACCAAGAGCAGCAGAGGTCAAGCCTACTGGGAGGGAGACCCAGTTGTCAATAAGACACTCTCATGGAGCCAATGCAGGGACATGCTCCTAATCATACATGGCATGAGAGAGACCCAAACAAAATGCTATGGGAGGTCTAGGGGCTGAGAGGATTAGGGAAGGCTTCCTTGAAGAATGGGATCAGTAGGAATTCAACAGGCAAAGGATGGAGGTGAGGGAAGAGAGGATACTCCAGGCATAGAAAATGCTATGAGCAAAGGCAGAGACTCAGGAAAGCAATTTTACTTGAGCTCAAGTTCCATGGATAAGAGTACCTATTATACAACAAGGATGGCAAAGTAGAGAGAGATAGAGGATTAGAAAATATCTTGAATACCAGGCAGAGGAGTTGGAACTTTATTGGGCAGGTGATAGGGAGACACTGAAGATGTTGAACAGACCTACTACCCAGAAGGTGTATTAGATGGTAGGTATATGAAAAATGGATTGGAGAGAGTAGGGAAAGGAGACATGAAGATGTTAAGGAAGTTACTGCAATAGTGATAGTCCAGACAAGGTAGTGATGAAGGCCTGTACTGTACTGAGATTAGAATGGAGAGGAGGAAGAAGAGGAGGAGGAAGAAAAAGAGGAGGAGGAGCAGTGGAAAAAGGAGGAGGGGAAAGGAGGAGGAAGAGGAGCAGTGAGAGAAGGGGAGGAGGAAGAGGAGCAGGGAGAGAAGGAGGAGGAAGGGAGAGGAGGAAGAAGAAGAGCGGAAGGAGGGGGAAGAGGAGGAGGAGGAGCAGTGGAGGAGAGAGAGGAAAAAGAAGAGGAGGAGAAATACTGTGAAGGTGGAATCAACAGGACTTGGTAACTAATCTCAAATCTAGAGATGACAGGAAGGAAAAAATCAGGGATAACCCTAAGGTTTAAAGAAAGGGAAACAAGGTAAATAATGGCACCACAAATACCGAAGTCAAAAGCAGTAGGCCTGAGGACAATAACTCTTTTAAACACGAGTTTGAGATACCTGCTGGCAAGGAATCTAAGTGGAAAAATCCTATGGGCAATCAAAAATGTGACTCTGCAGCTCAGAAGCAAGGTCAGGACCACAATATTTACCTGGAAATCATCACCACAGGAGTGCTAGTTGAAGCCATGTGTATGTTCAAGATTTCCAGAGGACAGAATAGAAAGAAATCAGGGTCCAAGGAGAGCATCCTAAAGGAAGAGAGAAAGAGCTTACCAAGTTTCCAGGTTACTAAAGCTAAACCTTAGAAAGGACAAGGAATCACTATCTAGTGTTCTGGGACAAGAGGGAAGGAAAGCGACAGAGACAGACAGAGCCAAAGAGAGACTGGGGCAGGGTGAGCGTGAGGGCAGGAAGAGGGGATAATGCTGCTAAGCAATTTTGAGCAGTATTAATTAGGCCAGCCATCTAGCCTGGGAAGTGAAACACATCCATCTTCTTGTCCACTACCAACCCTTCCATCCATCACCCTCAATAAGCCATGGCCTCATTCTCTTTCTCTCATCACCTCCCTTCCATGTGCCCACCCATCCCAAAGAATGGAAAGAAAATCCTCACAAGGCAAAGAGCCCTCCCAACCCTGCCCCCATGATTAAAAACACATTTGGTTTGTGGTGACCTGTATACTCCTTAATTTCTCCTTTAATCCTTCCTGTCCTCTCCAAATTCTCATCTTACCTATACAACAAGGAAAGGAGAAAGTATGAGCCAATCAATTAATTGATCCAATCCAGTCCAGTCCAATGGGAGAGGGCAGATGCATATGGCAGCCTATGGTATTCCACTCTCTAACAGTAATGATAAGACCTAACATTGATATGACACAGTATGCTAAGTGCTTTACAATGACAGTCTCATTTGATCCTCATGACAACCCTTTGGTATAAGTGCTGTTATTATCCCCACTTTAAAGTTGAGGAAACTGAGGCAGGCAGAGATGCCCAGGGAGACACAGCTACTAAGAGTCTGAGGCTGGACTGGAACTCAGGTTTCCCGACTGACTCCAAGCATGGAGCTCTATCCATCCTACCCCCTACTTGCCCTTCTAGCTAACTCAGCATCAAGTACAATACCCAGCGCATAGGAGTCAGGTACCCAATAAGTATCTGTTGGTTGAATGAATAAAAGAATCGGTTAGTTAATTGTTGTCATTGGATCTTGAAGAGGACCAAAATGACATCACTATGTCAGGGTCAAGGTACAGTGTGTCCGACTGTGGCTGATCAGACCAAGAGGAGCTCAGAAGGCCCTACCACAAGTCGGGCACAAACAGTCCACATGAACATTGAGAGTAGAGATGTCTCTAAATTTGCACATCTCACATTTCCTTTGTGCTACTGTGATTCCACTTTGCTCATAGAGTACAACACCTTCTTTGATTTGGGGCTGCTGGCAAGGACTGGGTGGTCCTCTGCCAGTGTCTCCCAAGTCTCCCAACTGATTCTGAAGTTCAGTGACTGAGTCAGTGATAAGGTCTGGCATGTGGGATATGTAGGTAAAAACATGGGAAAATAAGGATACTGAGAGACATTTAACAATGACAGTCAATCATCTAAAAATAAACCTGTGACTTCATTGAATGATTCAGATCTGGAGAAAGCTTTGCTGAAGGAATTCAAGCGTCTAGACATCTATCTGAACACCCCCCTTCCAGAGGAAATTGATCAGGATAGTGCAGAAGAAATAGTGGTCTCCAGAAGGATGTTCCTGGATGGAGATCAGCTGACCCTGGCAGACTGCAACCTGCTCCCTAAACTGCACATCATCAAGGTGAGAAAGTAGCAGTAATCATAGCAGCAGCAAAGTCTAATGTACCACAGTTTGGGAATGCCCATTATGGTCATTTTTTATAGCTTCAGATATCAATGACTTTTCCCTCTTTTCTACTTGGTCCTCTAGGTGGTTGCCAAGAAATACCGGAACTTTGACATCCCTGTTGAATTCTCAGGAGTCTGGCGCTATCTGGAAAATGCCTATGCCAGAGAGGAGTTCAGCCACACATGCCCTGCAGATAAGGAGATTGAAAGCACTTATGCATCTGTGGCTAAAAAATGAATGAGGGAAATAAGGATGTATATTCCAAAGTGACCAATGCCCATGCAAAGCTACCTTGTGCATCGCATCCCTACTCCTGCTAGAAATGTTGACAAAATAGGTAATTTGAAAGAAAACTCTGCTTTCTATCTAGCCAGCCATACCCAGAATGCATCTGCATATTCTATCTGGCCTTCAGGCTTTCACATGCTTCCAAAGTCCTGATGGCAAACCCACTTGATTCCTGAATCCCTAAAATGCCTTAAATGAATCTCAGCAAAACTGGAGTCTAAACTGTCTGGGGACAATTGTCAGCCCATGATACTGAATGAAATCATTTAGTGGGACTTTGTTCAATTTTCTACAAGCAAGGCATTGACAGGCCCAGATTCTGAACCTGAAAAAACAACCTGTCTTCCTGGCAGTTCCCCCGTCTAACAGTTTGTTCATTCCACTTGAGTCGGGGGAAGGGAATAAGCATTTATATGGTGCCTAATATGTGCCAGGAACTGTGCTGGGCAGTTCACAATTATTCTCTCACCTGGGAGATGGATGCTGTTATGATCCCCATTTTACAGTTAAGGAAACTGAGGCAGAGGTGAAGTGACTTGGCCAGAATCACCTGGTTGTTAAGTTTCTGAGGCTGGGTTCAAATTCGGGTCTTCCCAGGGCTCTGTACACACACTGTGGCACTACCTGGCTGTCTTAATAGTCAGTAACACTATTGGCATATTCCTTAAGGACACTGACCCAAATTATCACCACCTGAAAGCAGCGTGACATCAATTCCTCAGAGCATTGTCCCAGTCTTGTCTAGGAATAACAATGGGTAACGTGTAGTCAGGCAAGAGGGTTTGGGGGCAGGGTTATATAGCTTACAAATTCCAGGGCATAGGAATGAATCCTTTATAGTGAAAGACATGATCTCTGGCCTTAGATTGGAAAAAAATGTTAATTATGGAGTCAATGCGTTTGTTGTTACTGCCTCCTTTTGACCATATATACATATATATATGTGCATATATACATATATATACACAGAGAGAGAGATAGAAATTATTCTTTCTTTTACTAATTAAGTGAAGGAATGAGCATTTTTGAGAAACAAAACCAATTATCCCAAGATGGCCAGTAATATAATGAAGGCCAACCCACTCTGGAGCATCCTTCCATGATGCTTATCACCACACTAAACTGCTACCAAACCATTAAAGATTTATTAATCATCTTTCCGCAATAGATAAACCAAAGCAAAGCTATAAAAACCTGAGATGCAGACATATTCTGCTATAAAATGTACTCACTGACTGAAGTCACTAACTTGAAATCTTTTATTCCCAATACAATATAGTTACTAATTATTTTTTCTTGCTTTTAGTAGAGTAGCTCATGATACCCCTCTCCCCCACAATTTACCTTTGCCCATAGAAGTACCTCTACTCAAGAAACTTGGAGGGACGGCGGAAGTCTCTAGACTCCATTATGACTGACTTTCCCTTAAAGAGGGACAAAAGTCCCACATTTAAGAGATGCACTAGTAGATATAGGGCTAAATTGCTCTGTGTGTATCAAGTATACTTCTCTATTCATAGACTTGAAGAAAACTAGTCAAGTCAATGCAGCAAATATATATTAAGCACCTACTGTGTGTTGGGCTCTTTGCTAAGTGCTAGAGATACAAAGGAAGGCAAAAATACAGTTTCTGCTTTCAAGGAGGCCACCATCTCTGGAGATGAGCAGTAGAGGAAAGGCACTGGAATTAAGGGGAGCAGGAAAGACATCTCACAGAAGGTGGGAGGCTTCAGCCAAGACTCAAACAAAGCCAGAGGAGTCTAGCAGTGGAGATGAGGAGGGGAAATATACCAGACATGAGGGACAGCCAATGGAAACATGAAGAGTTGAGAGATGGAGCATCTGGCTTGAAGAGTAGCAAGGCAGCTTTGTGTTACATTGGATCAAAGAAAATGTTGGAGGGGGGCGGTGAAGTAAGGTGTGAGAGGACTGGAAAGTGAAGAGGGGGCTGGATTATGAAGGGCTTTGATGCCAAATGGAAGGTTTTGTATTTCATCCTGGAGGTGACATGGAGCATTGGAGTTGACTGAATAGGGAGGTAGCATGGTCCAACTTGCGATTTAAGAAGATCCCTTTGGTGGCTGAATGGAAAATGGGCTGAAATTGGAAGAGACCTGGGGCAGGTAGGAACCTACCCACCCCAGCAACTATTGCAATAGACCAAGTGTGAGCCAATGAGAGCCCACACCAGGATGGGGGCTCTGTCTGAGGAGAGAAGGAGGCATATTCAAGAGATCCTGCAAAGTTAGAAAAAAACAGGACTTAAATGATCAATGCACACATCAACAGATGATACCAACCTTAAAATGCTATATAAATATTAGCTATTTTTAAAGAATAAAATATCAGGGGCAGCTAGGTGGCACTGCAGTGAATAGTGCAGCAACCCTGGAGTCAGGAGGACCTGAGTTCAAATTCAGCCTCAGACACTTAACACTTACTAACCATGTGACCTTGAGCAAGTCACTTAACCCCAACTGCCCTCCCCCCTCCAAAAAAGACAAAAACTAAAATACCACTGAGAGGCAACATTGGCCTAGTGAAAAAAAGAGCTGTTCTTAGAGCCAAGAGACCTGAGTTCAAGTCCGGCCTGTGACATATACCTGTTGTATGACTCTAGGAAAGTTACTTCAATTTGTAATGTTGGCAACTCAATACATTGCAGAGAAGGTACCAAACTGATGGGCTTTCCTCTCCTCAGAGCTTCTTAAGCCAATGGAATCACCTCTGGCCTGGGCTTTGAGGAAAACACCAGCATGTGGCACTCACAGACAAATCAATGAGCCCTGAGTCCTGAGACTTTTTTGTACTAAAACATGTATTCTCCTTCTTACATTGTTATTGGTCACTTTTTTCCTGTTTTATAACATCATGAATAAAAAACAATTTTGTATTTTCTACTCTTAGAAGCTTGTTTCTAACACGTATTGAGATAGGCACTGTGCAGCTAAACTAGAGTTACCTAGTCCATATCTGTGCTGAGGTCCCTGGGGACCCCTTGCCCAGCTTTCTTGGGCCTATTTTGAATGACCAGAGAAAATGGCAGGGACCCCCTCAATCATAAGGCTTCCTTCAATTGTCTCTGGTCATTCCAGACCTTGGAATTAATATTTACCACCATTATCTTCCCTACACCTATGTAGTCAGTGAGGAGCCTCCATCAATGTGGATCCCAAACTTTCCATGCCTTAATAGCCTTCATAAGTTCCTATGCCTTTGTTCCATCTTCAAATCATCACTCATCTCAACTTCTGCTAAAGAGTCTCTCTGACTTTAGGCTAGGACTTGGAGGACTCTCATTGGACCTTTCCAGCTTGGTAGGACCTGCCAGAGCTTGAAGAAAACTGTAGTGTCTAGGATGGAGGTTCTTAACCTGGGGTTCAAGACTTCATTTAAAAAAAAAAGTATAACTATATTTCAATATAATTCATTTCCCTTGTCATTCTATGTCTTTTATTCTAGATATTTAAAAGCATTGTTCTGGGAAGGGGTCTACAGGCTTTTCCAAGTTACCAAAGGGGTCTAGGAAACAAAATTGCTTAAGAACCCCAGACTAGAGTCAACCAGATCACCTTGGAATTAGGTTTAACACTGAGCCAAACTTTGGCATAATCATTTTAAGAGTGCAGACTCATTTACCACAATATGTAAGTAATCTCCAGGAATGAATCACAGATACCCAGTAGAGTTATAGATCCCAGCTTTAACTTTTGACCTCTATTCCCAGTCAAGCAAAGCTCTCTTTCTTAGCTCCTATTGTACTTTTGCTGAGTTCTCCAGAACCCTGCCCCTTCCCCTTCCCCTTTCTCAGTTTCAGGACCAAAATGTCTTCCCCTATAGCTCCACAACATAACAAATTATTTGCTTTATTCTCTCTAGAATCTGAGCACAAAATCTCTTAGATTCCCCATAGGCAACTGACGTCTATCAAGTGTCATAAACTATTTTCCTAAAGCTCCTGTTCTGGATAAATAGCAAGCTTTTCCCCATTGTTAGTAATACAGGAATTTGAATCAATCAATGAACAAGCATTCATTGAGCACCTATTATATTAGGCACTGAAGTGATTGGTTTAGAGGAATTGGCACCTCAAAAGACTAGAACGCTGTCTCTTACAAATATCCCCAGTGTTCATGGGAAAGTCAGGCTCAGATGTGAATATAGCTGTAGTGAAGTGCACATGTAGGATGTAGCAATTTAGTAACAAAAGTCCTCTCTTTGTTTTCACATAGCTTCCCTTGGCTGCTCAGCTGACTGAATAGCCAAGGGAAATACTCCTAAGGTCTGTCTCATTATTGAGTTCATAGTCTACACTTCTCTCCACAATGAGGGGTCACACTCTCAAAAGCTGTGTCTTCTCACATGACTGTCTTTCCACATCCATGCCTGGCCTCAGTGTGTCTCTCTGCTTTGGGCTGGGTGCATTGTTTCCTACAGGTCCAATTACTCTTAGGACTCCTTCCTAAGCCCCTCCTACCCCCAAAGGACCATTCCCTCTCAAGAGCCTACTTCATCCACTTCCAACTCCAAATCTCAAATTGGGAAAATGCTGAAATTCCTCCAGCTATTTCAAGGTCTTAGAGGCTTGGCCAGGCTCCCTACACAGATAGTCATGAATTCTTGATACAATCAAAGAGGGATATCCTCATAAAGGGCTTCAAAGGTATAAAGGGCATCTTGTTTACAGAATGTAAAGTCAATTTCACCTTAAGGTTAGTTCTGGGCGACTTGTATGACTTGTATGACTCTAGGAAATCTATTATATTGATTATATTAATTAATAAAGGGGTGTATTCAAGAGAAGGTGGAACTCCTTCCCTTACATGAGATAAATATATTTCCTAACCTTTTCCAACAAAGGGAGAGCTGTTCTCATCAGAGATCTTAAGGAAAGTATTTCATGTCTCAGTAACAACCTCATTCTTAGTTATCATTCCTATTCCCCTCTCGAAGAGAAGCAAGTTAATTTTAGCTAGGCACTCTTCAAGAGTTAATAGTGGAAATGTCAGTTCAGTTAATTTCCAATAATTTTGCAAGCATTTATTAAGTATTTACTGTGTGCCAGGCACAGTGCTAAGTGCTAGGGATAAAAATAAAGGTAAAAATGGCTCCTGACCTTAAGAGGCTCACATTCTAATGGGAGAGATAACCTGCAAACAACTGCACATATGACATATACCAGGTAAAAGGAGAAGATACCTCAAAGGGAGAAACCTAGATCACTGGCACTTAGGGACCAAAAAAGGTCTTCTACACAGGGAGAGATGAGAGCTGAGTTTTGAAGGAATCCAGGAGAACAAAGGGAAAGAGGTGAAGAGGGAAAGAAGTCCAGGCATGAAGGAGACCCAATGAAAGAGAATGGGGTCTGAAGACAGAAGGGTCAAGAGACCAGTGTGGCTGCACCAAAGAATGCATAGAGGAGAGTAAGATGTAAGGTGGCTGGAAAGGTAGGTGAGGTAGTGGCTAAGTAATGAAAGGCAGACATTTAAGGTCAGAGGATTTTGCTCCTTGGAAGCCATAGGGAGCCACTGGAGTAGACTGAGTAGGGGAGTGATATGATCAGACCCTTGTTTTAGGAAGACCTTTTGAGTGGCTGAATGGAGGATGGATTAGACTAGTAAGGAGAGACCTGAGTTCAGGCATGAGATGATGAGGGCCTGCACTAGGATGGGGTGGTGGTGTCAGAGGAGAGAAAGGGATGTATTCAAGAGACATTATATTGCAAAGGCAAGGTCAACAGGTCTTACCTTGGATATGGGGGGAGGGGGTGGAGAGAGAGTGAGGAATCCAGGATGAGTCCAAAGTTGGGAGCCAGAGGCATGGGGGAGGATGGTGTTGCCTTCATCAATAATAAGGAAGATAGGATGGGGGGGGCGAAGATTTAGGGGGAAAGAAAATGGGTTCTGTTTTGGACATAAATAACTGTTACGTCTGTCTATTGGACATCTAGTTCAAGATGTCTGGATGGCAGTTTGTAATGGCAAACGAAGTAGTTAACACCTTTTTTCAGTTCATGAGTGTATCAAGTATTAAGATCTAGCACTTGTGAATCCCACAAGAACTTGAATCACCTAGAACCTGTGAACTATTGCTGATGCAACAGGAAGGGGAGGAGCTAATGACCTTATATAAAGAGAGGCCAAGGCTGGAGAGAGAACTGAGAAGGGAGCTCTTGTGGTGGAGAAGGAGAAAACTTGTGGTATCCCAGGACTCTATGACTGTTCTGTCTGTGTTGATGTTTGTTTGTGATACTTTCCGCAGAAACCCTGGAACCTTATTGGAAGCCCCAAATGAGGATTTTCTGGTTGTCTGTTTACAGAAATCCTGGAGGAGAGTTTTGGAGGTCCTGGAACTTTACTGATGATTTATATTGACCTATTGGACCTTGTATGTGGGTCTTTGTTGATTTCTATGTTGATGATTTGTGTAGAGTTCTCAGACCTTGTTTGTGGGTCTGAGTTGATTTCACAGGCAGATAGTGAATCAGTGATGGTGCCAGCAATGTGTATGAATATTATTGTGTCTCTGTTAAGCTTTGTCTTCCCAGAAACAGGAACTGTGAAGGACTTGAGGTGGGCTGGACACTGTGAGCTTCAATATGGAAGGGGACCTGGACAAGGTATTGGACGAAGAACTGGACAAGGAACTGGTTGCTGCCTGCCTTTGAACCCAGGTAACAGTTGTGTAGATTTGGACAGGAGCTGGGACCATGGAAGAGAAACCATGGAAGCTGAGAGTCAGCCTCCAGTCAAGATGAAGAGATGTCTTCTTAAGTATCTGATGCTGGCTGAGAAGATCATGATTTACTGTGACCTAGGGGTGGAGAACTTTGACCTTGGTACTTTGTGTCCATTAAGGAGACAAGCCTCCTTAAGGATGATTGAATTAAGGACTCACTAAATGATTAAGTTACTAAATGATTGTACTTTGTTTAAAACTATGTGGCCACTTTGGAGAAAACTATGTGGCCATTTTAATGATGTTGCTATGTCATTACATTGTGAATGCTGTACTTTGATTTCTGTGAATGCTTTGCCTTAATTTACTGCTGAATAGAGAGTTCACTATACTGTGTAATCAGAACCTTGAAGCTGTTCACAACAGCAGTCCTCTGGAAAGCTGTTCATGCTTGCTTTTACACAGTTGGAGATGCAGGACTAGATATCAGCAGAGTTTGGGGCAACAGACTATTAATTAGGGTTGAGTGCATGTGGAGATTCAAGGACAACACCCACTTTCCATGCCTGTAACTGGAAGAGAGATAATAATCTTTTTTTAAGTGATTTGTTTATTTATTTTTAGTTTACAATATTCAGTTCCATAGTCCCTTGAGTTGCAAATTTTCTCCCCTCCCCATAGGATCTGCAAATACTTTCAGAGGGATAATAATCTTGACAATAATGGGGAAGTTTGGGAAAGAAGACAGTTTGTGGAGAAAATTCTGTTTTGGACATGTTGAATTTGAGAGACCTATGAGATATGGCCAGTTCAACAAGTCCAAAAGGTAGTTAGAGTTGGATAAACAGACTTGGGAATCATCTAAAGAGACATGATAATTGAAACCAGAGAAGCTGATGAAATCACCAAGCAAGACAGTATAGAGAGAGAAGAGAAAAGGGTCCAGGACAGAGCCTAGACAAAGACCTAGCAAAAGAAACTGAGAAGAATAGATAAGAAGGAAGAAAAGAAGCATTTATTAAGCACCTACTATGTACCAGGCACTGTCCTGAGGGATTTACAAATATTATCTCATTTGATCCTCACAATTACCCTGAAAGGTAAATGCTATTTATTATAATTGGGGAAACCAAGGTAAAGTCTAACAAATGATGGTATGAATAAATGAAAAAGCATGTACCAAGTCCTAAGAACACAAATAAATAAGCAAGAAATTGCCTCTTCTCCAGGACCTTATGTATCAATAATGAGATATTCACAACACCCATGATGGTTATGAATATGTTGGTGTAGTTTTGGATCACAAAATATAGCAAACTCTCCACATGGAAGGCAGAACCAAGGTCTTTATTCAGAAACCAGAACACTGAGTCCCAAAACC
>CM053602.1:61172600-61211999 GCA_028646575.1 Pseudocheirus occidentalis | reverse complement strand
GTCGGCAGGGCAGCTGGGAGGTGGCCGTGGTCCTGGCCGGCCCGGAGCCCGGCTCTCCCTCCCCGGCGGATTCCTGAGGGGGAGGGGGGAGGACCACAAAGAAGGGGGGGGGGCACCTCCGGCTTTTGGGGGGGGGGGCGGTACGGAGATGGCCTGTCATTTCTGGTCCATAGTCAGCGTGGGCTCGGACCCGAGCACACAGCCGCACTCACCGCCAGGCTCATCCAGCGGCCTCTCCATGACTGACAGCGCGCTGAAGGAGCAGAGGCTCCCACACACGTTTGGACTTTACTTCTGTTTGACAGGAATGCTTTTAGCAAACATGACAGTGGTGCCGTGTGCTAGGCCCTGTGCCTGGAGTCGGGAGGATCTGAATGCAAATCCAGCCTCTGACCGTGACCCTGGACAAATCACTTCACCTCGCTCTGCCCCATTCTCCTCAACTGTGAAATCGGGATAATAATAGTACTCACCTCCCGGGATCAAATGGGAAAAAAATGATAAAGTACTTAGTGCTTGGCACATTATAGATGTGTACAGATGCTCATTTCCTTCCTTCCTTCCTTCCTTCCTTCCTTCCTTCCTTCCTTCCTTCCTTCCTTCCTTCCTTCCTTCCTTCCTCCCTTCCTTCCAGCTATGTGACCCCAGGCAAGTCACTTAACCTCAGCTTGCTCATCAGTAAAATGGAGAAAATAATAGAACCTGCCTCATGAGATTCTTGTGAATAAATGGTATGACCTACATACAGCACTTTGTAAACCTTGAAGCACCACATATACACTGTTCTTCAGTTTTGTCCAACTCTTCATGATCCCATTTGGGGTTTTCTTGGCAAAGATACTGGAGTGGTTTGCCATTGCTTTCTCCAGATCATTTTACAGAGGAGGAAACTGAGGCAAACAGGGTGAAGTGACTTGCCCAGGGTCACACAGCTAGTAAGTGTCTGAGGTCAGATTGGAACTCAGGACCTGACTCCATATCAAACATTCTATCCACTTCAGTGCCACCTAGCTGTCCACATAAATACTAGTTATTATAATCACCATCACTATCATCATCATCATCATTATTCCTCTGAAGCAGGATCAGATTCACAAGTTTGTGGTCCCAAGCATATGTGAACATAGAATGCCTGCTTTAGGCTGCAAGTTTACAGAGCAGACTTAATTATTCAGAATACCACAGTGTTCCAAGGTTGCCATGGGAAAGTGTGGCCATGACTGACCATCCTCCAGGAACTGTAGTCTGGGAACCATCCCACAGGCATAGCTGTGAAGTTTCCGGGGGAAAGAAAGGATAGGTGTGCTGCCCTTGTCCATCATGCTTTAGAGGTGTCATGAGGCCCTCTGATATGGCATCTTTCCAGCCCTCAGTGAGAAAAAGAGAAGAACTAGCTGGACTGTCACCACCACCTGTTGGCCATCCTAGGACACATCAGATCCAACCAGCTGCTGTCCATGGAGGAGGTGCTGGAGGAGATGGAGGGGACAGAGTGATGCCTCCTACAGTTGTCTATGCCAGGGCACCTCCAGGCCTCCTGAATCTCTTTCTTGTGGATCTGGGTGGTGAAGGGGATGATGTGGCTGAGGCCATGCCACCACCCCCAATGGTCTATCCCAGATGGCCTCAGGGCTTCCCTGAAGGTCTTCATGATGCCTTAGTTGGGGCAGGGGGTGGGAGAGAGAGTAGTTACACATTTAAGGAGATCTCAGATTCTCCCTGATAATCTTCATGGATTTTTGCTTGGTGCTAAAGTGGAAGACCTGATTTTTTTGCCCATCCAAGGCAGTTTCAAGGCCTCCCTGATGGTCTCCAGTGAGATCAACCAATAAGCCATTCACTAAGGCCTTGGACTATTCCTGAGAATCTGCTAGCAGCTTTGAGACTGCAGAAGGAAGATCTAGTGCAATGACCCAGCCCCAAGAGGTCTCACATTCTCCCTGAGAGCCTCCCGGCAGCTTTGAGTAGGGAAGATGAGAGAGCTGCCCTATTGTCACAAGCAAGACTATCTCAGGGAATCCTTGATGGCCTTGGCAGGGGAGATGGAGGGGATTGAGAGGATCTGCCCTCCTATGTGCCCTCAGGGTCACTGTGACTGGGACCATGGAGATCCCTTGCCTTCACCCCCTTAACCCTTTAGTAGGTGGCCTCAAGGCTCACTCCAATAGCTCAAGTGGAAAATCCAGCAGGGGAGGGGCTGGAGGATCTGAAAGGTCACGCTTTCAAATGGGGAGGGCATAGTTCATTAACTTAAATGTTACATGTTAAAATGTTGAAAGAATGAAAATGTTCTGCCCCATCAGAAAAGGGGGGGGAAGACTTGTCAGATTTTTATGTCTTTCTGGGGCCTCCTCCATCACCTTGCACCATGCTTTCCCCCCTGCCACTTCTTCTTCCCTTCCCCTGAGCCCCGAAGAGCCAGCCTTACCAGGCTGTAGGTGACACAGCCCTTTGGGCTACAGAACTTGGACATTTGGCTGCTTCAGGGGCTAGTTTGGGTTGGGAAACGCTGGCCCCCTGGTTAGACTCACTGCCTCCAGCCTCCTCCTTCAGCAAGCCCTCCTTTCTTTCTGGCTCCCACCACACTCCTGATGGGGAGGGGGTGGGGGGAGAGTGCCTGCCTGCCCAGGACCAAGGGAAGCACCGAGGCAGCAAGATTGGGACCTGTGGGCGGGCCCTCTGGGGTGCCCACCACCTGACCCGGGTTGGAATGCAGGCACAGAGGCAGGGGCAGAGGGCCAGAGGAGCCTTCTTAACTGACTGTGTGGGGGAGGGAGACTCCCATGTGGGGGAGGGAGGTCAAGATCTGGGTACTCCAGCAGCAACAAACTGGTTTTCTGGAAAAACTTTTCTGGCCAGAACAAACTAGCTGGTTATCCTGACAGTGGATCAGGAACAGGGGAGGTGGGAGCAGGGTGATCTGGGAAAGCTGTTAGGACCAGGACATCCAAAGGGTCCTATCAGTTCAGCTCGAAGGATATGTACTTGTCTGTATTTACAGACTCTAAAATGAGAGGAGCAAGGGCAGGAAAGAGGGGGGCAGCCCGGCTGCATCCAGAATTTCTCTGCTCCTTTGGTGGGAACTTTCCTCAAAGCCAGGCAAAAGGAAGAGCAATGGCACTGCAATGCAGCTTCCAACATCCAAACAGCAGAAGCAATGGGCAGCATGGCTGGCCACCAGGTGCCGCTTCCATCCAGCAGCAGCTCCAGATCCCACTGGTCACATGGCTAAGACCTGCCCCTTTCACCACCCGCCTCAGAAGACAAAAAGGAGCGGGAAATCAGCATCTAGTCTGAACTAATTACGAATTCTGTAACCAAAAAGATCGAAGGGATTCAAAAGGCCAATGAAAGCATCAGCCATAGGCTCTCGAATTGGGTAATAGATAGACTGAAGGAGTTAAAGAAGGACAAATTCCTGCTTTTTTAAGATTGGAGCTCAATTCTTAGTCATATTTTTAGTTGGGTTTTCCACTATCAACTCAGATTGCACAGTCCTACATGAAATCCCTAATCTTCTCACTTCCCTTGTGCTGCCCTGATGAGGTTTAGAGAGAAATGAGAGCTGCCCCCCCCACCAATCTGCAGCCTTCTAGGTTATAGAATTTGGGTATTAGACTGCTCTAAGGTCTAATTTGGGGTGGGAAACACTGGCACCCCAATTTATATATCCTGACTGTGGGGTGGCCTCTGCCCACCTCTTCTCTCACACATCAAGTTAGTTGTTTTGGTTGGGGCAGCAGTCAGACCCAGAGTCAGGAGTCACTGACATCCCCACCCTCACCCTCCAACACACACATACACTTCTTTCTCCCCCAACCCAGTGCAGCTGGCAAGGTTCCTTCTCACAGGGCAGCCAGACTCAGGGGCTGAGGTTCAGATGAGGGCTAGAAGGGAATATGGAGTGGATAAAGAGCTGGGAAAAAGGCTACGGAATCCTGACAAATTCCAGGCCCCAAATGAAAAGAATTCCCATGGTGGCCCAGGGCTGTGAGAGAGAAGCTGGTGGCTCCCTGTCAAACACTGCCAGAAGCTCCTCACACTTTCTCAGATGTGGCCAGCTTCCCCTCCCTATAGAGGCAGCAGGAGTCAAGAAAACCAAACAAGCTATGCTGCTTCCTCTCTGACCCAAACCTCTACTTGGTCCTCAGGCCTTCCAGCCTTCCGATTCCTCTAATAATCTCCTAAGAAAGTTTGAGCCTCCATGCTCTTGTCCTTTGAATCATCACACTCAGTTCTCTGCTCCAAAGGCTGCCTAAAGCTTTCCCTCCATCTACTCCCTCTCTGTTCATCTTCTGTGGGAAGACATGGCTCCTGACATTCCCCAGGTTGGGAAATGCCCCCTCCATCTTTCCATGTCTCTTGCCTCTTTCCAACTTGGTTGGCTACAAGGTAATTAGGCCACAACAGTTCTGGAAGAACTTTTGCTAAGTTATGGAAGGGCTTTGCTCTACATGTTGGTGGATTCCTACCTCCTTGAGTTCTGGAATAAATGCTGAGACCTGATTCTCCCTGTCAGAGCCCAGATGCTTCCTGAAGACAAAGGGAACTTTGACTTTGGGCAAGTCACCATTCAGGGCATCAGGTAGATAAGCCTTACTAACATATAGAATGTTCAGACTAAGAGAGAACTGAAAGATCATCCAACCTAACCTTTACATTTTACAGATAGAAAACTGGGATAATTGAACCTCTAGAACTGGTGAGAGCTGAGAGCTTAGCTCTTTCTCTATCACCTCCACTCTTTGATTAATTTTCAGCAACTCCTCATCTACTAACCCTGCTGCCTATGATCCCACCCAAGTCCCCCCCCAGCTTAAAAAACCTTCACTTGATCCCCTCTGCTTATTGCCAGCCATTTCTCCTCTTTTTCATTTCCTTTAGAAAGCCTTAACTTCTTCTCACTCAGGCTTCTGACCTCATCATTCAGCTGCAGCCACTCTCTCCAAAGTTGCTACTGATTTCTTTTGGGGGGGGGACAAGCCAAAGCAATTGGGCTTAAGTGACTTTCCCAAGGTCACACAGCTAGTTGTGTTAAGTGTCTGAGGTTGGATTTGAACTCAGGTCTCCTGACTCCTGGGTCGGTGCTGTATTCACTGCGCCATCTAGCTGCCCCTACTTAATTACTTAATTACTTTTCTCAATTCTCATCCTTCTTGATCTCTCTTCAACCTCTGACACTGTCCATCCACTTTTTTCCCAGGATTCTCTGTCTTTTCTAGTTTTTGTGATACTGCTTTCTCCTGGTTCTACTCCAACCTGTCTAACCAATTAATCCTCAATCTCTTTTTTTTTTTGCTTTTTGGAGGGCAATTGGGGTTAAGTGACTTGCCCAAAGTCACACAGCTCATTTTTGTGTCAAGTGTCTGAGACTCGATTTGAACTCACATCCTCCTGACTCCAGAGTTGGTGCTCTATTCACTGCTCCACCTAGCCACCCCCCTCAATCTCTTTTGCTGGATTTTTCTCCAGGTAACACCCACTATCCCTTGATGTCTCCCAAGGTCTGTCCTGGGAGTCTCTTCTCTCAATAGATTATTTCACTTGGTCACCTCACCCCCAAAGGACAACTAGGTGGCCAGGGAGATAGAGCACTGGGCTTGGAATCAGGAAGACTCATCTTCGTGAGTTCAAAACTGGCCTCTGACACTTAGTAGCTTTGTGACCCTGGGCAAGTCACTTAACCTTGTTTGCCTCAGTTTGAGAATGCCCGGAGTCAAGAGATGGAATGTCTTGTTTGTGGGACATGAACAAGGAGGTCAATGTTACTGGATCAGAGTGGAGTGGATCATGCTGGAGAACAAAGTATAAGAAGACTGGAAAGGAAGGAGAGGGCTGCTTTATAAAGGGCTCTGAATCCCACGAAGAGGATTTTCTATTTGGATCCTGGAGGCAATAGGGACTCACCAGAGGCCTTTCTGTAAAAAACCTTTCTTGGTCCCCTCCCCTCCCCAACCCAGTGTCTTGCCCTGAAATGATCTACAATTACTCCTGCCTACAGATTCTTTATACATATTTGCTTGTTGTCTCCTCCGTTAAACTGTGAGCCCTTCAAGAACTGAGATGGTTTTTTGCCTTTCTTTGTATCCCCTGCATTTTTAGCAGGGTGCCTCACACATACCTAATAAATGTGTGCTGATTGATTGGTCTAGACCCTTCATTTAACAGAGGATACTGATCAGAGAGAATTTAGAGGTAGAAGGGACTTTAGAGGTCAGCTAGTCCATTTGATGGCTAAGGCCCAGAGAGGAGAAGTGACTTAGCTAAGGTCACAGAGGGGCGTGACAGAGAAGGGGTTCCAATGGAACTCCTCTGCCTCCCCCAGATTTAGCTTTCACCTGTTTTTCAGATCCCCAGACCTCTCAGCTCCATTTCTGTGGAAGAGGGAAGACTAGCCCTTTGTCCTCTCCAAACCAGAATTACAAATGCTCAGGAACTCCTGGATTTCTTGTGAGATTTTGCTACATGTCTCTTTGTCACTAGATGGGACAGAGCAGTGTCCTGTCAGCGTTGGCTGCCTTTTTCTGTGTGTGTGGAGTGAGGGAGGGAACCTCATCTGTCTTTGGAAGCAGGTTTTCTTTTGTGATGCCTGTATAGGGAAGTCAGACAAAGCAGACAGTGGATTCATCTTGAACTAGAGGGACTGACCAGAGTTAGAGCTAACATGGGAAGCGGGGGAGGGAATGGAATTTGACAGTGGACATAACAGGAAGGGAGGGCACCTTTAGGTACAAGAGAATACTCAAGAGGGGGGCATGTGAGGAGGAGGGAGAACACAGCCAAGTTTTCTGGGAAAACCCAATTTTATTTTTTTCTTTCATTGATGTGCTGATTTAAAGGAACACAATATGAATTCCCAACTGGATTAGTGAAACACCTCCCAAGTATTCCCTGGAAAATTGGAGAGAAAAGTAACTGGAGGCAGTTTTTATTCCACGTGCCTGAAAAAATGGTCCCCTATACTTTATGAAATCTAGACCCTGGGCCCTTAAAGTCAGGAACCTGTGAATGGTCTTCTTTTGAGATGATGTTGCTACAAAGACCCCTAGAAGATTCAAAATGGAAAAAAGAAGTCTGGAGAGAGGAGGGGCTCCCAGCCCCGCAACCACTCATTGTGAAAAACCTTCACAAAACACCTACTGTGTGAGCTAGTTGCTGGGGATGGACGGTCAGTCAAGGTGGCTGTCTTGAGCTACTTCTCCAATCATGCTACTCCTTAGAGCCCCAAGAGGCCAGATCATGGAATCACACACTGCCAGGGCCTAGAGGAGGCTGCCCATCTATTTACAAAATGATCAATGGAAGAGTAGAAACAGCCAAATCTTGGTCTTTGGGTGCCGGGAAGTTACAGAGAACTGATAAAGTTCAAACAAGAAAATGGGCAGGAAAAGCTGACTAGAGAACAAAGAAAGTTCTGAGACCCTTAGGCCTCATGACTTAGAGCTGGGCAGCCTCAGACAAATCACTCTACCTTCCAACCTTGACAAATGGAGATGATCCTATAAGCTCCAGCTTTGGCAGGTTGTTGCAAGGGGCAAATGAGATAATGTCAGGAAAGTCTGTGCTCCATAAATGGTAACTCTTAGCTGCCTATTTTTACAGAGGAAGTTATGTGACCTGCAATCTGAAGGTCAAGGGAAAGGTGTTTTTTTGAAATGGCTAAAGGCAAAGCGGCACTGGTTAATATTGAAGTTTCATTTGCATTTTCTGTATCACTTTCTAAAGTCTAGACAATGACCACATCAAAATCTCAAATCCTGAAAGTCAGATAATTGCTATTAGGAACCTGTGTAAGTAGGCTCTAGTGCACCTCTGACCGGAGAGTTGAGGGTTTGCAAATAGAAGGGAAGGACCCAGTGGAAAGGGAGGAGTTGAAGATGAGAGACAGAACAGGAACAAATGCCCAGTTGCAGGCAGGAAGACATGAATCATGATGGAACAAAAAAGAACCCTAGCCAGGTCATGTGCTGGAGCCAGGGAGGGAGAGGTTGGGGGTGGGGTGGGGAGTGGAGCTTGAAAATAAACTGAGACTGTTGAGCCTGAAGATATGTCAGGGGGTGATAAGAGAGTTGCCTTATTTTGGTTGGCCCTAGAGTGAAAAAAACTTCCTAATACCAACAGGTGGACAATAGTACCAAGATATACCCTGGGGCAGCTAGGTGCCGCTGCAGTGGAAGAGCCCTGGGCCTTGAGTCAGGAAAACCTTCGTTCAACTCCAGCTTCGGATATCTACTAGATGGGTGACCCTGGGTGAGTCACTTAACCCTGTTTACCTCAATTTCCTTATCTGTAAAATGAGCTGGAGAAGGAAATGGCAATCTATTCCAACATCTCTGCCAAAAAAATTCCAAATGGGCCAACAAAAAATCAGACATGACGAAAAAAGACTGAGCAATACCACCACCAAGATATAGTTAAAGGGAGGCTGGTTTCAGTTGAATTTAAGGAAGAGCTTCTTGGCAACTAGAGCTTTCTAACAATGGAATGGAAAAGTCTCCCTTTTTGAGGTAGTAGATTCCTCACGATTGAAAGTGTCTCAGCAGGTTCCTTGGGCCAACACCAGCTATTTTCAACAAACAAATCACTATTCCTTCCAAAGGCAAATATGTTAGCCTTTTGAGCCAGGAGGGAATTTGTTAGCCTGCCTCTCCTTAGAGCACAGTATAGAACAGGAAAAGTTCTGAGGATGGCTTAAACCCATCAATCAGCAAGCTTTTATTAAGCACTTGGTGCTGGGCATGGAGCTTTGTGGTGGGGACATGGGGACTCTTGGGCTATCTCAGCTATTACCAAAACCAAGAGGAAGCTTCCAGGCAGTCAGGCAGCCCATCTCTTTCATTGTTTTGACCATCTTAGAAGTTGTGGTGCTATGGGATCCCCTCTGTCTTCTAGGTTGAGAATCACTTGGGTGATTACGTCAAGTGTTCTTCACACAGCTAACTGGACAACATCAGATTGACCTGTATCTGGACCCTCTCATGCACCCAATGGCATAGAGCTACTTTTGCTAAACAGCGGTGTGGTTAATAGCACAAGAGATCAGGTTTTTGTTATTAAGCCTGAAGACCCTAGAATTGTTGTTGTTGTTAATGGAGCACTTTCCTTCAAGACAGAGAGGTATGGAGCATGGTATTATTAGGTCCAGGCAATGTGGTACATGGGGATAGAATGCTGGACTAGGAGTTTGAATCCTGCTGAATTTAGATCCATCCTTGCTGTGTGACCCTGGGTAAGTCATTTCAACTCTGACTCTTGGTTTTTTCCTTCTGTTATAGGGGGGTGATAACAGCACCTATTCCACAGCATTTTCTGGTGGGTCAGATTAGCTAATGTATGTAAACCTTAAGACACTAGTTCAGCATCAGCTATTATTAGTGTCCCCATATTCCAGGGGAAGAAACCTAGGATTGGAGAAGGAACAGGACTTGGCAGGATCCCCCAACTAGTAAGTGGTAGAGGTGGGACCTTTTGCTTGTTCTACCAATAGCTGATTCTTTTATGACACAGATAGAAAGCAACAGAGTAATTTTGAACTTCAGCTGAGCCAAGCAAAATGCTGGAAATAAGCAAGGGAAGAAAGGGAGGGCTTGACTTGATTGCTTCCTTGTTCAGTGCCTGGCCATGTCACTGGGGCTGGAGGGGCTTTCCAAAGAAGCCACACAAAAGAAACTCCAAGATCAAGCCCAAAGTGGAAGCAGCTTCTCCCTGAGTTGGCCTGGGCTTGTCTTGGCCATCTCCTCTACCCTCAACCCGGCTGGCTCCAGCCCCTCTGCCCATGGTCTGATCTGCCTGGCCACTTGCTTCTAGAATCATTGCTCTTCCCCCACCTATGGAGGACAACGCAGGCTCATCTCACTTGATAATAACAACTGAGAGATGTAGAACAACAGAAAGTTTACAGGTTGTAATCATCCCATCTCACAACCACCCCCAAGGAAGGGATCTATTTACTACAGGTATTTTAATCCCCACTCATCCCTAGTATCCCACTGAGGCAGCTGAGGTGGGGGGGGGGTACCACAGTACACAGAGTACTGAGCCTGGAGTCAGAAGACCTGAGTTCAGATGTAGCCTCAAGCTGTGTAACCCTGGGAAAGTCACTTCACCACTGCCTGCCTTGATTTCCCCATCTGTAAAATAGACATAATAATAGCCCCCTACCTCCCAGGGTTGTTGTGAGGACCAAGTGAGCTATCTTTAAAGTGCTTAGCACAGAGCCTGGCACATAATAGGTGCTGTATAAGTGTGTATTTCTTTATTTCCTATTTTACAGAAGAGGAAATGGAAAATCAGGGGAAGTCACTTGCCTAGAGGAACACAGATAATGATCACAAGAGGTGGAATTTGAACCTTGGAGTTGAAGACAAATTACCCAGATTGCTTTCTGGAACTCCAAAGAGCAATGCTTGGAGAATTGTCCATCTTCCCAGCAAAAAAGATGGCCTCCTGACACCCCCTGCTTAAACTTTTTCCTCCTGCTGACTAGCTTTCACCAGCACCCCACCCCACCCCACCCTCCCTCGGAAAATTGGCCACCAGGCAAACTCACCTTGACAAACAGCTCAATCTCAGGCTCCTGTTTGGCGTCAGGCCCCCAGTCTGCCATTTTCACTGCCTTCTGAACCGTGTGCAGCTGTGTGCAGACCACCCTCACCAAAGCACAGAACCCCAGTCTGGTGCCCAGGAAGCAGGCAGCCTTTTCTCAGGAGGCTCCGGCTGAGAAGGGATAGAACTAGGGGCAGACCCTTTTATCAAGATATGGGGTGACTAAACTTGAAACACTTAGGGGAAGTTCTTGAATTCATTTTCCTTCTTCCTGTTGACTTTAAACTTTTGAATCAAGGAGGGGCAAAGGGGGCGTGTATGGTGGAAGGGAGTGGTTGTTCCTAACCAGAGAAGTCTCAGAGCCATGACTCAGCATCAGAGGGAAAACACACACATACACTCATGAACAGATTCAGCACGCCCCTACAGCCCTGCTTTTATCTGTCAAGTGGGCCAAATGCTATCCTGAAACCTCCCTCTGAGTTCTGGGCTCCAAGCCCAGAAAAAGACCGCTCCTTTCTGTTCCTATAACCTGACATCACCCAAAAATCCTTACAGGAAACAGGCCACCAGAGTTCTGGATTTTCTCAGTCAGGAAGGAAGCTCATTTACTGAATTGTCCATCTTGAAGAGGAAAAAAGAATAAATCCTTTCTCCAATCTCCCTGTCCCCTTCCCCACCCCACCATTTTAACACATACCACACACATAACAGTATCTGTCCTTGTGGATTCCCATCATTAGCAGACAGGGAAGAGAAGTGGGGCAGGGAGCAGAAATGGGAAGGGTCACTTCCCAGCCTGCTTGCAAATTTCACTTCTCTCCTAAGGCTTGCCAACCAACTGAGCAGGTCAAATTTTAAGTAATTAAGGGGGTGATGGGAAAGCAGAGATCCTAATATGGCAAGAGAGACCAAGAAAAGTAATCAGAGATTTATTTCCCTAGCTTGGAGTCAGAGAATCTGGGTTCAAATCCTACTTCTGGCCCTTAATAGCTCTTTGACTTTGGTTGAGTCATTGAACCGCAACTGTAGAATGGGTGAGCAGTAGTTAGAGTGCTTGACTTGAAATCAGAAAGACCTAAGTTGAAATCCTGCCTGCCACACTCACTAATTCTGTATTCCTAAGCAAGTCACTTCACCTCTGTCTGTCATCTGTAAAATGGGGATAATAATATGACCTACCTCCTAGAGCTATTGTGAGGATTAAAACAGGATAAAATAAGTCAAACACTTGGCAAACCTTAAAGTGCCATGAAAATACTAGTTAATAGTTAACACCTACTATGTGCCAAGTGCTATGCTAAGCACTTTACAATTATTATCTCATTTGGTCCCCACAACAACCCTGAGAGATGCGTGCTGCTATGATTCCCATTTGACAGATGAGAAACTGAGGCAGACAGTAAGTGACTTGCCCAAGGTCACACAGCTAGGGCGTGTCTGAGGCTGGATTTGAACTCAGGTCTTCCTGACTGCAGGCCCAGTACTCCTAGTTTTATTTTATTCAGCTAGCTAGTGTTTGCTATGTGCTAAGCAAAGAATATTTTCCTGCTCTAAAGAAGCTTGGGTGGAGTAGTGGTGGGGAGTAAGAATATCTAAAATAGTGACTTGTGCTCTCTCTATTCATGTATGTGTGTATACATATCTATGTACATATATATATATATATATATTTAAGGTTTACCAAATACTTAGACTAGAGAATCCTTTTTGGCTCTAAGGTTATGAATGATACCATAATCACCTCCTCTAGGAGACCCAAATACCTTCAATTTATACTTTTCTCTGCAGCATGAAGCCAAATTCTCAGTGTCAGAAACTCCTGAATGTTAAAAGCAATCAGCAACTGGTCTGGGATGTACCCATTGTCTTCTTTTATACATATACAAATACATATCTACATATGTGTGTATATATATTTGTATGTTTTTTTTCAGTCAACAAAAATCCTCCTCTTCCTCCCCAACCTTCCCATCCCAACTGAAAATGAAAGATAAATAAAACCCCTGTTATAAAAATGTATAGTCAAACAAAACACATTTCTGCATTGTTCATGTCCAAAAGAAAGCTCCATTCTATACTCCCAGTTCTTTAGCTCTCTATCAGGAGGTGGGTAGTATATTTCATCATCAATCTTCTGGAGTTATGGTTGGTGACTATGCTGATTCGACTTTCCTATTCTTTCAATGTTGTTTGTCTTGTTATCATTTTATGATTTTTTTCTTCTGGTTCTTCTCACTTCACGTTGCATCAGTTCATGCAAGTGTTCCTGGGTTTTTCTGGAACCATCTCTTTTATCATTTCTTACAGTACAATGATATTTCATCACATTCATATACCATAACTTGTTCAGCCCTTCCCCAATTGATAGGTACCCCCTCAAATTCCAGTTCTTTGTCACTATAAAATGAACTGCTGTAAATATCTTTGTATATCCTTGGAGTTTGTTTTGTTTAGAAATAATTCTTTCAGTAATGTGCCTTAAAATATTGGGGTGTATATATGTGAGGGCTGTCAAGCCCTTTTTGGGGGCTGTTTTCCATCTTTGGTGTCCATCTGCCACCTAACTCTCACCTGCGGTTCCAAGAAACTATAGGATGTGCAGCAGTCACACTGGGGCAAAACCTCAGCAGAAAGGCTAAACCCAGTTGAGAATAACCTAGGGACCTCAGGACCTTCAGTGAGTTAGGGGGGTGCCTACCTTAAGCACGTGAAGGATTCCTAAGTAGAAGAGGCAAACGTGAACAATTTGTTCCAACAGGCCATGCAGGTGGCCGAAGCAGGTGCTTACATGTCAAAGATGCCAAGGTCACCCATTGTAGCCTGGGCAATACCAATCATCTTGACTTTTGTCCTGCCACTGGACTCCAGAATAGAGAATGAGGCCAATGACTTCAAGCAACTCTGCTTCACTTAAAGCCAATTTATGCTCAAGTCAAAAGATAGCACCCATACCATTTTACCATTTTTGTGTCCTTCAAGGTCCTGTGGCAACAAGCAAGTAACAAGGCAGCAAGTGAGGATGTATTTGGAGCTGTAGTCACAACCTTGCATGCAGGGGACCCAGGCCATAGGGCCATTTTCTCACTGGACTGAAGCAGCTGTGGAATTCAGCAGCCCCCTGGGGGTCTGAACAGTCTTTTTAAGGATTGCACTGCTCAACTCCTGGCATAAGGAAGGGGCTAGAAAAGGTGCTCTAAAAATAGTATGCTTCACCTAACCTAGCCCTGACCTGCATGGTAGTCAGTGATACTACCCTGAGGTCAAAATAGACATAAAAATGTATAAAACTTTGGTGAAGATGACTCTATTTGCTATTGGTATGTGGAATGTGCACATACTTATGGAAAACATGAAATCCAGTTGACTTGAAGCACAAACAGCTCTTGCTGCAAAAGAACTCCTCAGATATCACATCCAAATAGCAGCCCTGTGTGAAACAAACTTGGTAAATAAATGAAGGCCGGCTTGCCCAAGTCAGAGCTGGATACACGTTTTTTTTAGAGAAGCCACAGTGAAGGGGGACACCTTGGAGCTGGTATGGGTTTCACAATCAAAATTAATCTAGTCAACAAGCTTGTATGCCTCCCAAAAGGAGTGAATGACAGGCTCATAACAATGTGATTATTACTTACAGGAGAGCACCATCATCAGCACCTATACTCCCATTATGACTAAACCTGATGAGGTCAAAGAAAAATTTTATGAAGACCTGGAGACCCTCATCATCAATGTGCTGAAAGAAGATAAACTTATAATTCTGGGTGACTTTAATGCTAGAGTAGGCACATACTGCCAGACATAGCAAGGAGTCAGAAATAGCAACAGCAGTGGTCACTTACTACTGAAGACTCAGGTATCTCATGACCTTCTGTTTACCTAAATGCAACAAAACTCCATGGATGTGCCATTGCAGCAAATATTGGCATTTAATAGACTATGTCATTGTAAGGAGAAGAGACAGACAGGGTGTGAGAGTAACAATGGTGATGTGTAGTGCAGAGTGCTGGACTGATCATAGACTTAGCCTCTCCAAGCTAAATATTCTCATTCAACAAAAACTGTGACACCAAGGCAAGACAACTACCAGAAGACTTAATATCAATAGATTAGAGGCTTCTCCAAGTGGGAATAGTTTGTTGCTAATTTGGAGGGAAAGCTGAGCCAACACATGGTTGGCAACAGTGGAGCAGAAAAGGAATGGGAAACTTTCAGAAATTTGGTGTACAGCACTGTATTTACTCATTTGGGCCAGAACATTCACAAATATCAACACTGGTTTGACAAAAATGATAAGGAAATGGGGAGCTGCTAAATGGAGAGAATTCCACAGGGTTTACCAGCAGGATAGTTCATCCATCTCTAAGGAGGCAGCATTTAATTCCCTCAAAAGTGAAGTTCAAGAGAAGCTTAGAGAGATTCAGGATTCTTGGCTCAGTAAAAACACAGATGATATTCAGTTTTACACTGATAGTAACAATCCAAAGTGCTTTTATGATGCCCTGAAGGCTATTATAGGTTAAAGACCTATGGTGCATCTCAACTACTCAGTGCCAGTGGAATCATATTGATCAGTGATGAGGACATGATCCTGGAGAGAAGGGGTGAACACTTTCATAGTGTTCTTAACAGACCATCATCAATCACTGCTGAGACCATTGACTGTTTACCTCAGGTTGAAGGGAATACCTCCCTAGCTGAAGTTCCAGCTGAAGAAGAGGTTTTGAATGCCATTAGGCTCCTTTCCTGTGGCAAAACACCTGGTGCTGATTCTATTCCAGTTGAGATTTACAAGTCAGGGAGTCCACTGCTCATTGTGTGCTGTACAAAAATGGGTTATATGGCAAGAGGAGGTTATATCTCAGGAGTTGTCCATCTATGTAAAGGAAAAGGAAATAGGTTGTCCTGTGACAATCACAGGGGTGTCTCTCTGTTGGTCTTTGTTGGCAAGATTCTTGCCAGAGTTCTCCTTAATAGGCTGATCCTTCATCTGGAAGATGGTCATCTACTTGAGAGTCAGTGTGGCTTCAGAAGGGGCCAAGGAATGGTTAATAGGAGCAGAACAGAAGTCTCTATGCAAAGTCCATCAATCTGACCAAGACCTTTAATACTGTCAGTCACAAGGGCTTGTGAAAGATCATGAAAACTTGGTTGACCAGAGAAGTTCATCAGTTTGCACAGGTTCTGGATGATGAACAATGCTCTTACACTTTTCTAGACACCAATGGCTGTGTGCTTGCTCTCATGATTTTTAGCATTATGTTTTTCAATGATGTTGTCAGATGCCTTTGATAAGGATGAACACAGCATCAAGGTCAGCGACCACATTGACCATAAATTATTTGACTTGAAAAGGCTATAAACCAAGACTAAAGTGGAGAGAGAGTCGGTGTGTGACTTTTTGTTTGGAGATGGCTGTGCATACAAGGCAGCCTCTGAGGCTGAGATGCAACAGAATATGGATTGATTCTCTGCTGCTTGTGCTAATTTTTACCTGACAATTAACACCAACAAAACAGAGGCTCTCCACCAAACAGCACCACACCATCTATCTGTGTAACCATTAGTTTAGCAAATAGAGAAATTTTTAATGCTGTGGATAAGTTCACTTAGCTTGGCAGTATATTTCCAAGGATGTATACATAGATGATGAGGCTGATGCACACATTGCCAGAGGCAGCTCAATATTTGGGAGGCTCCAAAGGAAAATGTTTGAAAGAGGGATTAGACTGATTACCAAACTGAAGGTGGTGACCTTATTGTTGTATGTATGTGAAGCCTAGACAATCTACCAGCACTATGCTGGGAAATTCAATTGCTTCCATTTGAACTGTCTTAGGAAAATTTTGAAGGTCACCTGGTAAGATAAGGTACTGGACACTGAGGTACTTTCTTGAGCTGAACTGCCAAGCATTCAAACTCTACTGCAGAGAGGCAAGTACTCACATGAAGGTCAGAAGAAGTGATATAAGGACAATCTCAAGGTCTCTCTGAAGAACTTTGGAATCAATTGTGAGACGTGGGAGACACTGGCACAAGACTGCCTAACATGGCATCAAAGGACACGCTGTGCTCTATGAGCAAAGCAGAATTGCAGGAATGTGAGATAAGCAAATTTAGATACATCTTCACTACAAATATTCCTTGGGCCTGTTTGTGCCCGACTTGTGGTGAAGCCTTCTGAGCTCATATTGGTCTTATCAGCCATAGTTTGGACACATTGATACAGTGATGTTATTTGTTATTTTGGTCTTCTTTGAGAACAAAGGACAACTAACCAACCCAGGCTTTTCTGAAACTATTCCCTTCATCATTTCTTACAGCACAATAGTACTCCATCACTTTCATATACCATAACTTGTTCAGCTATTCCCCAGTTGAGAGGTACCTTCTCAGATTTGTTTGCCACTGAAAAAAGAGTGACTATACATATTTTTCCATATCCTTGGAGACTGTTTCAATTGGAAATAAGCCCTCACTATAATTCCCCACTTTTCCCTTTTCTCTATTCCTCACCCCCATTCCTTTGTGGAGCGAAATGTATTTCTGTACCCAACTGTGTGTGTGTGTGTGTGTGTGTGTGTGTGTGTGTGTGTGTGGCATGCCATATTCTTTGACTGGTTCAGATGAGAGTGAAATTCAAGTGTTAGCCACTCCCCCCCCCATTTCTTCCACTTCATTCATATGAATGCCAATTTGTGCACCCCAAACCTAATCCTGAGTATGTGGGATACTTTTCATTAACCTTCCTTTCTCTCTCTTACCCCAGTATATTCCTCTTCCCTTCTCTTGACATTCTTCTCTTATGTTCATGAAGACATAACAGAATCACTCTCAGGCCTTGTGCAATCCAACTCCCTCTGTGACCCCTGATGATAATAACAAGTTCAGAGGGGACATAAGTAGCGTCTCCACATTTGAATGTAAGCAGTTTATCCTTGTTTGGTCTTTTATCACTGTTCATTCATGTTTACCTTTTTATGTTTCTCTTTACTCTTGTGTTTGAATTTCAAAGTTTCTATACAGCTCTGAGCTTTTAATCAGGAATATTTAGAAGTTTTCCATTTCATTAAAGATCTATTTTTCACCCTCTAGGATTATACTCAGTTTTGCTGGGTAGGTTATTCTTGACTGTAAGCTCATATCCTTTGCCTTCTGGAATATCATATTCCAAATTCTCCACTCCATTATGGTAGCGGCTGCCAAATCATGGGTGAACCTCACTGTAGATCTTCTGTACTTGAAATCTTTCTTTATGACTGCTTGCAGCATTTTTTCCCTGGAATTTGATTGTGGTATTTCTGAGAGTTTTCAGTTAGGGTTTTTTTTTAGGAGGTGACCAATACATTCAGTTACTACTATGCCCTCTGGTTCTAAGAGATCCGAGCACTTTTATTTTCTTTTGTTTTTGTTTTTTTTGGAGGGCAGTTGGGGTTAAGTGACTTGCCCAAGGTCACATGGCTAGGTTTTTGTGTTAAGTGTCTGAGGTCGGATTTGAACTCAGGTACTCCTGATTCCAGGGCCGGTGCTCTATTCACTGCGCCACCTAGCCATCCCCCTGTGCCACTTAGCCGCTCCCGAGCACTTTTCTTTTAAAATTTCTTGAAATATGATATCTAATCTTTTTTTCTAGTCATGGCTTTTATGATTTCTAAATTAAATGTTTTAAAAAATCTTTAAATTTAAAAAAATTCTTAAATATTTTTCCTTCAATCTATTTTCAAGATCAGTGTTTTTTTAACCATAAGATACTGCAGATTTTCTTCTATTTGTTCAGTCTTTTGCCTTTGTTTTAGTATTTCTTGTCGTCTCATGGAGACATTGGCCTCTATATGGTCCATTCTAATTTTCAGGGAGTTTGTTGCATGGACAGGGTTTTTATACCTCTTGTGCCAAGGTATCAATTCTCTTTCTGTTCTTTTTTTCCTATAGATCCCATTTCTTTTCCCATTTTTCTTCTAGTATTCTCATTTCACTGACGATATTTTAAATTGTGTTTTAAACTCTTGTGTCAGCTGTGTTTTTCTCCAGGGCTTTGATTATTGATGTTTTGCATTTATTCTCTTCTTCTGAGTCTATGTCTTGAGATTCCCTGTCATCCTAATAGCTTGTTATAGTCAGGTTATTATTTTTTGTTTGGCCATTCTTTCAGCCTACTTCCTGACTTTGGATTTAATGTTAAAGCTGCACCCTGTGGCACTTCTAGAGGGAAGGACTAAGCTGATCCTACTGCTGCTTTCTTGGGGGTGTTGAGTATTGTGTCATTCTAGGATCTGAGAACCAGCTCAGGCTTGGAACCTGAAAGCTTTCAGTGCTCCCAAAGAAGTCTAATTCAATGCAAGCTCTGCAAGCTCCTGACCTGGATGTCAACAACAGTAAAGTGATGCTGAACTTTACCACTGTCAGGAAACCGAAAAGCTCTGCTACTTCAGGGTCAGAACCATAGACTCCCTTTTGGTCTGAAATTTCTGCCTGATTATTCCTCTTCAGGCTGAAGACAGAGCTTTAACTGGAACTGAAACCCTGTTCTGCTCCTGAGATATGAGTTACACTGATGCTATTGGTCACTTAGTTTCTTACTCTTTTGGTATACAGCCTGTGTCTCTTGCATGCCTTATCCTGGACCACCACCATTGAGTGCAAGACCCATATTCAATCAGCCCTGGATCTGTAACACAGAACTGGGTAGTGGGCAGCAGAGCTATCAGTTGTACTTGTTCCTGTTGAGGCATGGGTCTGGGTGGTGATCCAGCAATGGGTCTAGTGAACCACTTCCCCATGCATGTTGGGGTGTTCTGCTAGTGTACCCTTGGCCAGACTCCATCCCCAATGTTTGCAGAAATCTATAACTGTCTCCCTTTACTGCCATTGACTGAATGAATGGCTCTCTATGACTCATCCTTAAATTTCCCTGTCAGGTTTTAATTTTGCATTTTCTAGATCTGTTTGGTTTGGTTTGGGGCTTTACTGCTTCTTGTTGCTCTGCCATCTTGGCTTTGCCTCCATTATAAAGTGTAAAATTATCAGTCCCCCAGAGTTGTTCTCTGGGCAAATGCATAATTTACCATCATGGGGGGCTGGGGTGAAATATCTCAAATAGAGATATTTTGAAGGAGCTAGAGAGAGAACTTTCACTGGGGAACTGAGGACAAATTTTCCTACTTCAAACACTTTCTGGGCCTTACCCTGTGTATCTGTCTCTCTTTGTCTGTCTGTGTCAATGTTTCCTTTTTTGATTCCTGAGTCTGTGGATATGGACAGAGGCCGGGACCAAGCATGGCTAAGACCATCCTTCAGTTCTGGGGTGGGAAAGTCCGTTAAAGTGCTTGTCTAACTCTTACTGTCCACTTCACTCTGAGCTGTGTAGACTACCCAGCTGACTTTCACTTTTCCTTCAGGTGTTTCCTTCAGGGTCTGGAGCTGGAAAATATTCTAGAGGTCATTTGGTCCCAAAGCCCTGTTTCATGGATGAGGAAACCAGAAGACGCACATAGATGAGGCTAAGGAGGTTGTATTTTATCCTGTGGAATAAAACAGTGGGGGGGGCATGGAAGGTTTTTGAATAGAGGAATGATCCTCATAGACCTCTGCATTTGGAACACTGATTTAATAGAGAAGTGTGAAGGGTGGTTTGGGGAAGAAAGAGGAGGCAGTCACTAAGGAGGCAGTGTGGTTTAAAGCTGTGTTTGAGGTGAGAACATCAAGGCTTCAGTACAAACTCTGATGTACAAACACTTGCTATGTGACCATGAGCACATCCTTTAACCTCTCTGTGCCTCAGTTTCCTAATCTGTAAAATAACAACTAAAATTGTATGTGTGAGAATCTAGAAAGTGTTTCGCAAACTTTAAAATGATATGTCAGTGCTAGCTGTTGTAGATGAGAGGTGATAACAGTGACTATATGAGTGACAAGGAGGGAACAGCTGTAGGAGATATTTTGGAGGACTTGGCAACTGACTGGATGGGGGCAGCATGGAGAGAGTTCAAGAACTGAGCCTGTGAGCCCGAGTGACTGGGAGAATGTGAAGGTGTCAGGAAGAAGGCAAATCTTGAAAGATGTCTTCATGTTTGTTTACATCACTTCCATTTCTAAATATAGCCATTCACCTTCCCTGCCTCCCCAGAGACATAGTTTTGTAAAAAAGAATAAAAAAGCAGGAAAAGTCAACCAATTGTCTATGGCCAGAGTCAGTAAACTGAATCTGACAATATGTGCCAGGGCCTTGGCTCGCTTCCTCTCCCAGGTCACACCTGGGATGTTTCTTGCCATTGCCATGGGAGTTTGCTCCCTTTTGCCAGTATATTGTTCTCCTAGTCCTATTTATTCCTTTTTTCATTCCAGTCTGCCCATGCTGAAGAAGGGCAGTTGTTCTTGGCCTTTGGAGAGCTGCTACCAACTTCTTTGGGTTCTCAAGACTCAAATGGGGCTTAAATCCAGAGAAGCGTGAGGGGAAAGACCTCATTCCTGATCTTGGTTTTTAGGGTTACACATTATGTTTCATGGCTGATGAGGAAAAAGCAGCTCTCTGTTGGCTCCACATCCACAGCTCCTCTTTTGGCTCTTGCTTCTCTCTTCCTTTTCCCCTCATCTTCTCCCTTGTGTCTTTTTGGGGAGCTCAGCAAGGTTCTCCCAGTCTTGGTGTGGAGTGCCAAGGTGGAGGAGTAGTTCAGCTTTTACCCCAGCTCCAAGCCTGGAAGCTAGGAAGAAGTTTCAGTTCCTTTTTTCTTCACTCAGCAGAGTTCTTTCCCCAGTCAAATTCAGGCCCAAAAGGTAATGAACTGAAATGAGTTATTGTACAAAGAGGGTGAGGTTGTCTGCTTCCCTCCTTGTTGCCTGTCTGCTTTAGTAGTTAGCACGGTGCTGACTGTTCACTGACTGACTGCTTGCCTTTCACAAATGGAGACTGTCACTCAAATACTGAATCCTTCTGGGGCACAAAGAAGCAGCCAAGTTTTTGTTCCCAGATGGAAGGGGTCTGGGGAAATGTCACAACAAATTCTATAAGAAAGGATCCACTAAGCTCCTGGGGTACTTGAGAAGTCCCTGGCAGACCAAGAATTGATCAATGAACCAAGCATGCAATAGATACCTTGAGAGAGTTTGTAGCTGGATGCTAGATTCTGGGCTTAAAGACGATGGTGGGCATTTGGTGCTTGGCAGCTGTACTGAGCAGTCTCAGAGTATTCAGGTGAATTACAAAAGGCCATAGGAGCTTCTGGGAACCTGACTCTTCCAAGATAGGGAGACATCTACATCTCTGGGCAGCATTTCCTTGTTAACAACCAGAGAAGCCCCAGTGAGGAGGAGATTATGGGAAGGGATTGGGAGGCACCAATCTGTCTGCTCACATTTTAAAATTAGCTTCACTCAGGAGGACCCTGGGCTCAAGTTCTCAGTCTTTTGACTCCTTTATTTGGCCACCAGGAAAGAAAAAGTGCTGGTTTTAGAGTTTAGAGGACCTGACTTCAAATCCCAGTCTTGTCACTCACTGTGTGACTTTGGTTAAGACACTTCTCTTTTTGGAGCCCCATTTCCTTTTCTAAGTGTTGGACTATAGATCAGTAGATGATTTCAAAAAGTCCCTTCTAACTCTCAGTTTCTAATTTGGCAGCTTCCTTCTGTGAATTATTGTGTGATTCCATTGGCCTGAGTGACAGCAGATTCAAGCTTCGTGGCGATGAGGACGTCTTCCTCCTTGAAACTGGGGGAAAGACAGAAAGGAAGCTTCTTTGTTTAACTTATTGATTATTACTTCTTATGTTGCATTTCTCCATTTTCAATTAATTTTTTTTGCCTATGTAGCCATGGGATGAGTTTAGGAATAGTGCTGGGTCCTAGTTCCAACCTTGCCATTCATGATTTGTGTGAGAAATCAATCTACTTTTCCTTTTCTCCATCTGTAAAATCAGGGAGTTGGCCTGAATCATCTCTAAGATGCCATCTGGCTCTGACAGTCTTGATCCCAGACTTCACAGGATTGGGCTTGACTTGACTCAATTCTGGACCAATTACTTGTGAAAACATGCGTGGATATACCATGTGTGGAACACACACATTTTTTGCTGAAGCTTTTAAATAATAAATTTTATTGATCTGCTTTTTCCTACCACCAAAGTGTCTCCCATTATGTCATTCTTCTCCCTCTCCCTGAAAGTCATACCATATAACAAATTATATATTTTAAAGAAAAAAGAAGAGAAAGAAATCAGTAAAATTAATAAATTTTACATCTTAAGTCTGAAAATATATGCAATGTGTCCCACTTTTGCAGCTTAGGTAGGCGGCACACTGCTGCTCCTGGACTCAGGAAGTTATCACCATGTACAGATGTTTTCCAATCGTGTCTGACTCTCTGTGCCCCCATTTGGGGTTTTCTTGGCAAAGATACTGGAGTGATTTGTCATTTCCTTCTCCAGCTCATTTTACAGATGAGGAACCTGAAGCAAACAGGGTTAAGTGACTTGCCAAGGGTCATACAGCCTAGTGTCTAAGCCCAGATTTGAACTCAGAAAGTTTAGCTTTGCTGAATCCAGGTCAAGCACTCTCTCCACTGCACCACCTATGAAGACCCGAGTCCAAATCCAGTCTCAGACATCTACTAGCTGCATAACTCTGGGCAAACCACTTCACTGCTGTTTGCCACAATTTCGTCATCTGTAAAATGGGGATCATAATAGCACCTACCTCCCAGAGTTGTTGCGAGGCTCAAATAAGATAATAATTATAAAATTCTCAACACAGTGACTGGCACATAGTAGGTGCTTAGTAAATGGGTATTCTCTTCCTTTCTGTAAAGGATTGGGGTTGGGGATGTTTTATTTTGAATCAGACTTATTCTTTTCAAATTTGCAACCTTCACTTTTGATTGTTTTTTTTTTTTTGCTGTTGGTGTATGTACTTTCCATCGAAATTGTTGTAGTTAGTGTGTATATTGATTTTTTTTGCTCTGATGACTTCCCTCTGCATCAATTCATGTGGGTCTTTCCATGCTTCTCTGTATTTACCACATGCAGTGTTTCTTACAGAAGAGCAATATCTCATTACATTCATGTACCACAATGTGTTTAACCATTCCCCAATCAATGGGCATCTATTTTGTTTCCAATTCTTTGCTATCACCAGAAAATGCTGCTATAAATATTTTGGAATATATGAAGACTTTCTTCTTATCAATAACTTCCTTGAGGAATAAATCTTGTAGTGATTTAGTCACTTGCTTCGCATAATTCCGAAATACTTTCCAAAATGATTTCTAGCTCTACTGATAATGCACTAGTGTGTGTGTCTTCCCACAACTCCTCCAACATTGAATATTTCCATCTTTTTCCATCTTTGCAAATCTGTAGAGTATGAGGTGGAACCTCAGGGTCATTTTAATTTGCAATTTTTCTGATCAGTGATTCGGAGCATCCTTTCATATGATTGTTTATAGTTTACAACTCTTTTGAGAACTTTTTTGCTCATATCCTTTTACCACTTACATTTATATATACATATATATAACTACATTATGTTTTATATAATATAATATGATGACATATGATTTTATATGATTCCATTTTCCCATATTGTATAATTTTATATTTAAAATGGATGTATATTAGTTGTTTGTATATTTTAGATGCCAAACCTTTATCTGAGAAATTTTATATAAAGCTTTTTTCCTCAGTTTACTACTTCCCTTCTTTTCCTTGTTGTTGTTCATTCACTTAGTCATGGCTGATTCTTCATGATCCCTTGGACCACAGTACTCCAGGCCCTTCTATATTTCTGCTATCTCTCAATGTTTGTCCAAGTTCATGTTTGTTTTTTTCCATGACACTATCCATCCATCTCATCCTCTGCCATCCCCTTCTCCTTTTGCCTTCAATCTTTCCCTACATCAGGGTCTTTTTCATTGAGTCCTGTCTTCTCATTATGTGGCCAAAGCTTCAGCTTTAGTATTTGACTTAATAACTGAATTAATTTCTTTAAATATTGACTGATTTGACCTCCTTGCTGTCCAAGGAATCTTAAAAGTCTTCTCCAGCACCATAATTTGAAAGTGTCAATTCTGTGGTGCTCAGCTTTCCTTATAGTCCAACTTTCACAGTCACGCACTGCTATTGGGAAGAAAACATATCTTTGACTATGAGGACCTTTGCCCTCAAGGTGATGTCTGCTTTTTAGTATGTTGTCCAGATTTGCTATAGTTTTCCTTCCAAGGAGCAAGCATCTTTTAATTTCATGGCTGCAGTCACCATCTGTAGTGATCAAGAATATAGCCAAGAATATAAAATCTGATACTGCTTCCATTTCTTCTGCTTCTATTTCCTAGGAAATATGGGACCAGTTGCCAAGATCTTCATTTTTTTATGTTAAGCTTCAAACCAGCTTTTATACTCTCCTCTTTCACTCTCATCGAGAGACTTTTTAATTCTTCTTCACTTTCTGCCACCAGAGTGGTATCATTTGCATATCTGAGATTGTTGATCTTTCCCGCAGTAACTTAAATTCTGGTTTTCAATTCATCCAGCCTGGCATTTCACATGATGTACTCTGCATATATGTTAAATAAGTAAGGTGACAACATACTGCCTTGTTATACTCCTTTTTCAATCTTAAACCAATCAGTTGTTCCATGTTCAGTTCTGTTACTTCTTGGTCCACATACAGGTTCTTGAGGAGACAAGTAAAATGATCTGGTGCTCCTATCTCTTTGAGGACTCGCCACGTTTTGTTGTGATACACATAGTTAAAGGCTTTAGTGTAGTCAATGAAGCAAAAGTAGATGTGGTTTTTTTTCTGGAATTCCCTTGCTTCTTCCATAATCCAGTGAATGTTGGCAATTTGGTCTCTCGTTCCTCTACCTCTTCAAAAACCAACCTTAACCTAAGTGCTTTAATTTTGTTTATGCAGAAGTTTTTCAGTTTCATGTAATCAAAAAAATTTCATCTTTTGTAATTACTTTTATTCCTTATTTGGTTAAGAATATATCTCCTATCTACCATAGCTGTAAAAAGGTATATGCTTTGCTTCTCCTCAATTTAAAAAAATGGCATGATCTTTAATTTTTAACATCACATATTTATTTGCATTTATTATGGAATATGGCACAAGGGGTTGGTCTAGGGCTAGTATCTTTTTCCCAGTAGTTCTTTTCTCTCTTTCTTCCTTTCTTTCTTTCTCTTTTTCCTTTCTCTTTCTCTTTCCCTCTCCCTCCTTCCTTCCTTCCCTCCCTCCCTCTCCCTCCCCCTCCCTCCTTCCTTCCTTCCTTCCTTCCTTCTTTCCTTCCTTCCTTCCTTCCTTCCTTCCTTCCTTCCTTCCTTCCTTCCTTCCTTCCTTCCTTCTCTTCTTTCTTTTCCTTCCTTCTTTCCTTAAGTAGAACTTTGTAATTGAATCCGTGCAAATCTTTTGTGTTCTTTGGTAGATCGATCCCCAAATGTTACGCATTTTAAGTATTTTAAATATTATTTCACTTTCTATTATTGTCTCTTTGCTTGTGTTATTATATAGAAATTTTGTTGATTTTTGAGGGTTTATTTTGTAGACTGCGACTTTTTTTGATGCTATCAATTGCCTCAATTAGTATCTGCTAATTTCCTAGGATTTTTCAAGTATACCATCATATCATCAGCAAATAAAGATTGTTTTACCTCCTCTTTACCATTTTTATGCTTTTAGTTTCTTTCTCCTGTTTTATTGCAGTTGTTAGCATCCAGGGCCATCTCCAGTTGTTCCAATCTATTTTGCTACTGGACCCAGATGGCTCTGTAGGAGAGAGTGAGGCTGGTGACTATGCACAGCCCTCCCTTACTTAAATCTAATTCACTTGCAACTCATGGCATGTCATAGTCCTCTTTGAGAATGAAGGACAAATAACAACAGCATTTCCAAAACTATACCAGATAATAGTAGGGAGAGAGGGCATTCTTAAATTACTCTTCTCTGCTTTTGATACTTTTTTGATATTTCAAAAATGTTCTTCTACACCTGTACTTTGTAGGGTTTTTAGGATAAATGTGTGTTGCCCTTTGTCAAAGAATTTTTCTATATCTATGGAGCTAATCATGTGGTTTTTGGATATTTTTGCTTTTAATATGATTAATTATGTTGATTATTTCTCTAATGTTGAACCATCTCTGCATTCATGGTGTACTTCACATGGTCTTAATGAATGATTTCTTGAATGAATTCTGTAGTCTGACAGGATTTCATTTCAAATTGTTTTTGAATCAATACGCATTAATGATATTAGTCTGTAGTTTTCTTTCTCTGTTTTATCCTTCTCTGTTTTAGATGCTAAGTCTAAATATTTGTCTCATAAAAGAAACCTGGTAAGTTGCTTTCTTTCTCAATTTTTGATAATAGTTGATGTAGTATGGGTAATAATTGTTACTTCGAAGTTTGATAGAATTCTTCTGTGAATCCATCTGGAAATGGAATATTTTTCTTTGGTAGTTTCCTTACAGGTATTTCTATTCCCTTTTCTGAGATTGAGTATTCATTTGGTCTTGTGTTAGTTTGAATATTTTGTATTTTTGAAAGTAATATTCTATTTCTTTTGTATTTTCAGTTTTGTTAGCAGATAATTGTGTATAGTAGGCTCTAAAAATTATTTTTCATTTCTTCTGATACAGTCATGATTTCACCTTGTTTGTTTGCTATTTTGTTGATTTAATTTTATGCCCTCTTCTTTCAAATCAAATTGGCTAAAATTTTTTTATTTTTTTCTTTGGGTGCAGTGGATAGAGCACTGGGCCTTAGAGTCAGGAGGACCCGAGTTCAAATATAGTGTCAGATGCTTATTAGCTGTGTGACCCTGGACAAGTCATTTAACCCCAATTGCTTCCAAAAAAAATTTTTAAAAATAAATTTTGTTAGTCTTTTCAAAAATTTGGCTTTTCATTTTATATTTAATTTCTGTAGGGTTTTTGTTTCTAGTTTATCTGTTTCTTCTCTAATTTTGTGTTTATTTTAAGTTTATTTATTTGTGGATTTTCTAATTTTTATAAATGAATACTAATTAATTCTTTAATCCTCTCCTTTTCTATTTTGCTAGTGTATATTTTTCTGGATATAATTTTTCTGCTGAGGATTGCTTTAGCTGCATCTCAGAAATTTTGGAATGCTGTATCATTGATGTAATTTTCTTTTCCATGATTATTATTGTTTTTACTATTTGTCCTTTGACCAATTGATCAATGGGGATTTCAATGTTAAGTCTCCACTTGGGACTGTATCTTTTCTTTGTCCTCCCTATTGCTATTTCATTGTGAACTGTAATAGGTATGTTTGCTATTTCTACCTTTTTACATTTATTTGCAATTCTCCATGCCCTGACATATGGTCAATTTCTACAAAGCTCCACGTGGGACTGAGAATTATACATATCAGTTTACAGTACCATATGGAATACACCATCTGTCTTTTAGCTTCAGTTTCCCCAGCAGTGTATTCAATTCTATAGTTTGTCTTTTACCTTATCTTTCTTAGATTTGTGCAAAATGAGAGAGGGACATTAAAGTCTCCTCTGCATCTGTTGTATTGCTGTCTATAGCTTCTTGTGATTCAGTTAATTTTTCCTTTATGAATTAGATGCTAAACAATTTAGAGCATATATTTTAATACTGATCTAAGTTTATAGTCTGTAGTTCCTTTCAGAATAGGGCATTTTTCTCATTTACCTTTTTATGTTATGAATGTTTCTTTTTTGTTTTGTTAGCATGATTGTACTTTCAGTCTTTTTGGATTCTCCTGATGAACAGTAAATTTTGTTTTATTCTCTCTATGTCTTTGGGTTTTAGGCATGTTTCTTGTAAGTAACAGATTAAAAAAATTTTATTAGACTGTTTAATCCATTCACATTTAAAGTTATGTTTTATATTTCATCCATTTGTCTCAAATATTGTTTTTTCTGAATTACAACTTTACTTTGCTTCTCTTCCTCTATAAAGCCAGAATTTTGTCTTATATATTATAAACTTAAATATTAAAACTTCAATACAAAATAAGAAAAGAAAAAAAGCATTTCCTTGTGCACAGCAGAACTTAAGAGTGGATTCAAAATGTAAAGCAATAAATTTCCATTTCAAGAAAACCTATATAATAAATACTACTTGTATTCATTCCGAGAGGCCCATCTTTTCTTTGCTTCCATGTAAACTTTCTTTTGTTCTCTGCTGTGCACTTTTTACTTTGTTCTCCCCCCTTCCTCTCCTTCTCCCCCAAGAAGGTAAATTAAATGCAGATATATTTATATATACACATATAAATATAGACAATGTGTCCATATATACACATACATACATACACATACCCACAAAGACATATATATGCATACATACATATATGTATACTTAGATATCTATAATCATACTCATATATAGACATGAATATTCATATGCACCTATGCAAGGCTGTACTCTACTTGTTGATCCTCTGTTTCTCTCATAAGTCTGTGTTCATTAGTTTTTAATTTCATTTTCTGTGTCTTTAAAAAAAGGTGGCTTCTTTCCCTTATTCTCTTAATTATTTCTCTTCTCTTCCTCTCTATTCTAGACTTTTTTCTTTGATTATAGTACTTGTGCTTATTGATTCCTTCCATATTCTTTATGGAATTGAAGCTTCAAAAGTATCTATGTTGTGTTCCCACTTCTAACAATTCTAGATCCTGCCTCAGGGTCATCTGTATGGAAATGACTGAAAGGTCATAAGTGTATGCACACAAGTGGGTACAAAGGCTCTCCCAACACTACCACTCACTCAGTAGTCTCTGGTTCACTGTAACAAAAACTACACTGTCATACCCAGGATGGATGCTAGCATGTAGATCTTGCCCCTTCTTCTTTTTAATGTTGTGCCTCACTCTTACATTTTCATGTTATATGTTCTCGGAGGAGAAGGAGAACTTAGAAATATTTCCCCATTGTAGAAATTTTCCTTTATCCCTGATAGAAGAAATTCATTATTACCCCATATCTCATATCCTCTCTAGGACTGTTTTTCCCTATTTCTCATGAAGTCTCCTTTAAGGGTCTACTCTTCTGGGTATTCCATTGCCCCTAGAAGGTCTGATTCTCCTTCTTCTGAGGCAAGATGCCGTCCAAGGAGGCCTGATTTTTTTCTCAGAGGTAGTAGTCTCTCTAAGCACAAAATCTCTGTATTATTCCCAGTGTAAAGTTTACTTTCCTCTTTATAGACTCTCTCTCTTTCTTATGGGAGTCTATTTCAGTGGGATCCCCTCCCATCAGTGAGTTGAGATTTCCTCCTTTCTTTCCCTCCCTTTTCAATCCCTCTCTCTGCCACCTCTCCCAATCCTCTGCAGGCCCTTTTCTTCTGGAGAGATAGGAGTAATTTTCCATTCCTTGTTTACTATTGACTTGATTAGGGTATATCAACCCATTTTTCTCTAGCTTCTTCCTCTCTCTTCCTTCAGTTATGCTCCCTTTCATTCTGTAGCTTGGTTCCAGCAAAAGACATTCACCTCTGGCTGGTGTGCTGTGAAGTGTCCCTGTGTGTTTCAGGTGTGTTGTGTCCCTGGTATTTCAGTCTTGTTTCTATAGGTCAACTTACATTGGGATGAAATGACGCACTTGATACTTATTGAACAGGTAACATATGCTACAAGGGTACAATGACCTCTGGCTTCTCTGGACACAGCTCCCGCCATCTCTACCTGGAAATGCCTCTGGTCAGGAGGGCAGGATATGGTGACTTTAATGATCTTCAGAAATCCACCAGTTGGATCCTGACTCTATGTGGGTGAAACTTTTTATACCCTTAGGTGACCAGAAAGTTGTGTGAATGGAGCAGGAGGCAATCAAGTCACAGGGACATTTTGGTTTTCTTTTAAGGAGAACTAATCTCAGTTGTGAGACGGCTCAGTGTGGATCTAGTGCTGGGCCCGGAGTCAGGAAGACCTGAGTTCAAATCCAGCCTCAAACACGTACTAGCTGTGTGACTCTGGGCAATTCACTTAACCTTGTTTGCTTTAATGCACTGGAGAAGGAAATGACAAATCCTTCCAGTATCTTTGCTGAGAAAACCCCATGGATGGTATAGTCCATGGGGTCATGAAAAGTCAGACACAACTAAATAACAGCAAAATCTTAATTGTGGGGAGCAAGGAAACCTACCCTATATTGTCCTGTAATGCCATGCACAAGCAGCTTCCCAAAAGAATGCTACTGTGAACAGCCTTTAAGATTCTGATCACACAGTATAGTGAACACTCCATTTATTCCATAACAAATCAAGGCAAACATTCACAACAAATCACAATATAATATTCACAACAGCTTAACATTAAAATGGTCACAGTTTTTACCAAAGTGGTCACAGTATTTAGAACAAAGAACAAAAGAACAATCATCTCGTATCCCTAAGGGGAAAACCCTCCTTACTTAATCATTCAGTCATTTCAGAATACAAGTCAGTCTTCCACTCATGGGGCAATCATAGGTTAACTTTAATCAGTTACTTATCCAGATTCACAATGACTAAGTATCATTAATCACTAAATACAATCAGAAAATTACACAAGCCTCCTCCCCCCCGCGCCGTCCCCCCCTTCCCCGTGTCCAGTAAACTTCAATTTCATCACAAGTTCAATATCCAAGGAGTGGCCTTTTCTTCATCTTGACTCTGGGTGGTCTCTCAGATTCCCTGGATCCCCTTCCGTGGTCCCAGCTCCTACTTGAATCCACCAAACAGTCACTTGGATTTAGAGGCAGACAGCTCCTAGGTCCTTGTTCAGTCCTCAGGGCAGTCCCTGGGACACACCGAAGTTCACAGGGTTCAGCACATCTCGAAATCTTCACCACTTCTTTTGCTGGGAACTCAAGGATCAACCAAGCCACAAACAAAGTCTTATATCGGTCATGCTTCTTCAGTTCTCCAGCAGTTTGACTGGCCCTAGGACCCAGAAGAGATCTCAGCCCTTCCAGGTGGCCTTCTTGGCAGCACCTTCAGCCTTCACCAGATTCTGGTCTCATAGAAAACTCCAACTCAGTTCTTAGTTCAGCAATTAGCAGCCCAGCTTCCAGATGCTGTGAAAATTCTGCTTCCTCCACAAGGAACTGCCAGGAGAAAAAATCCTTGATTTTGACTGCCTCTCTCTGGGGTTTTTCTTCACACACACATTGACTTCCTGTTTCAACCAAACCCTTCCTGTTATGTCAGCAACAGGAGACAGAATTCACACCATTTGCCTCTTAGCCACGAAGGTTTGATTAGTTACTAAGGACTAAGTACCTGCTTACTTGACATGATAAAAAGGGGTCTTCAAATTTAAATTAATTACCATTACAGTCCCCATGGTGGCAAAATCCTAGTGTTCTTACACAGGACCTTCCACCATCTAGCTGCTTTTAGGGCCTTTACTAGACAGTCCTCCTGGGAAAGGGAATAGTGAGGGAAAAAAAGAAGAAAAAAATTATCCCCCCAAGGAGACACCTACAAAGAATTAGAAGGAGAAAATAATGTGGATAAGTACAAAAGCTCCAAATCTGAGCCTTTTTTTAGGTTTGGAAGGTCTCAGATTTTAATGATTTAGTCCATGCATTGTTCATCTTTGCAATTCTCATTGGGTCTCCTAATACAAGGTGGGAAGTGTGAGTTGCTGAGCCACAGAAGGAGGGATGTTAGGGACATGGTACAGAACATTTAGGAAACATTTAGCATGGTCAGATTCTTCTTCAGTGAATGAGCAGTACCAGGAACATCAGAGTCACACCAAGGACATTTCTGGTACCATTAACAATTCTAGATCCTGCCTCAGGGTCATCTGGATGGAAATGACTGAAAGGTCATAAGCGTATGCACACAAGTGGGTACAAAGGCTCTCCCAACACTACCACTCACTCAGTAGTCTCTGGTTCACTGTAACGAAAACTACACTGGCATACCCAGGATGGATGCTAGCACAGGTTCTTAGATCTGCTTTATGAGGAAAGATAGCTGTTTAAGTGATCAACAATATTTTTTAAATTGCATTCATTCATTCAGGGGAAAAGTCAGTACCCTAAACTTGAGAGAAAATCCAAACAAAGAAAACACAAGCAGAGAAATAAGGACCATCATACAGGGCCTCTAACTGTCTGAGAAATTAGCACAGATCAACAGATAGATCCAACTGTCTGACCAAGGCAATACATACACCAGAGAGAGAAGCACCAACATCTGGATTTTTCAAAGCTGGAGGACGCCTTAATGGCTACCCAGAGTCTCATTTGTCAAATCACAAGAACACTCTTCCAATGAGTGAGTCGAAAAGCAAAATGCTAACCTCAGAGTTATATGTATGTGTGTGTGTGTGTGTGTGTGTGTGTGTGTGTATGTACATGGGCTTTCCTGAAAAACAAGCCTCCCCTAATCAAGCATCACTTAATGGGCTCCATGTGAGGCCTATTAATGGGACAGAAGATCTTATATCCCATTAACATTACACTCACTCACCAAAAGCACACATTTATATGAATGATTGAATTTTCATAGATTGCTGCTTTATTCAGTCACTGTTAGGTTCAGAGAGACTGAATTTCTGGCTTCACTTTGGTCTGTGATTCCTTCCACTGCAGGCTTGTGTGCTGGGCTAAAGGGTACAAGTGAATCACCCTCTGCTTCTGGGCTCCAAGCCATGCAGAGAGCTATGATTCTGGAATTTTGCTTGGGCTCAGTGCACACTTAGGACCTTCCACACAACTACAGCTGTTCCTCTCTGCCCTGGATTTGTAATCAGGACCTGGGTAATGGGCTACAAAGCTGCCAGAGGGCCCCCATTTCTGCAACCAGTGCTCATGAAGGGCTCTCTTGGGATCTCTTTCTATTTCAGTGTCTCCTGCCCTGGTGCCCTGGCTCAACCTTTTTTCTCTACCTGGGCCTGGGTGTTGGACTTTGGGTGCTCTTGGCTAGCTTCCCACCCTAGGATTGACAGAATGACTCACTGTGACTTTTTCTTGGCTTTGCTGATCAGAATTCAGTCAAACTTTTTCCTGGCCTGTTGAGGAGAGGTAACCCAGGCAGAAAAGCTTTATTCTCATTCCATCATTTTGACTCCATTCCCTTCAGGACATACTTTGAAACTTAATCTGTATCACTAACATTTTCTCCATCATTTGCTTATGTCTAGACAATCAACAAAACAATAAATCAAGCCAGATTTGTACTGTTTAACAAATCAGCTCTCAAGGGCTCCTGTAAGCTGGCTCCTGCATATCCCAGATGTAAACAGGTATAGACAAACTGCAACCTATAAACAATGAGGGGGAAGGGAAGGGAAAAAGCATTTATGTAGTGCCTACTGTGTTCCAAACATTGCATTATGTCATTTGATCCTCACAACAGCCCTGAAAGCTATTTATGATTCTCATTTTACAGCTGAGGAAACTGAGGCAGACAGAGGCAAAGTGACTCACCTAGGGCCACACAGATAGTAAGGCTCTGAGGTGGGATTTGAATTTAGGTCTTCCTGACTCCAGGCCCAGAACTCACCTAGCTAGCTGACTTGATAAAGAAGAACTGAAGTAAAATATATCATCAAGGAGCTGTGGGGTAGGAAGAGAAGATGGTCTGATCATATGGGAAGAGGACAGGGAACAGATGAGCGGCCAAGACGTTCCTCACTACAGCAGGAGAAGAAGAGGAAGTCTGCTTAGGATAATGAATTCCTAACAAAGGGAGGGCTCATCCAGGTCGAATGAGAAAACAAGAACAGAGACTAGGACATTTTCTCTGTTCCCTATGACCTCTCAGACCTCTCCAAAATAAAAATGATGTGCCAACTTCAGCTGTCTCCATGGTCTAAGCCACTTCCAATTTTTTTTAAAGGTTAAGAACAACAACAACAAAACCCAGGAACTGATGGTGACTGACTCAGTCAGTACCCTTTCCCCAATAGTGGACCCAAGGACATGACACAGGCCTATAAGAAAACTCATCCCTGCACCCTGGTTCCTCTTTCCCCTCTCCAAAGCCATGGAGACCCCAGCTCCAGGCTGTGGAAGCTTGCTTAGGTCACACTAGCTGCCTTGGCCATAGCCTTTTAGAAGCCCCTCAGCACTGCAAAATTTTGAACTGCCAGAGAACTAAAGAACAGAGGGAGTGGAACAGGTCACCAGGACATGTGTCACCATGTGTCACAAGGCTGGGGGGTGGAGGTATGGCTCTGCATCACTCCACCAAGTCAGAGAAAAAGCACAGCATCCAACCAGAGCCATTTCTGACCACCCAAAAGTCAGCTGGGGCAGAGACCTAGGCTGGTGAAGCATGAATTGCCCCAGTATGGGATGAGGCTGAGACCACTTTGAGATTGAGATGGACACCGAGCAATAATTTGAGACCAAGACCAACAGTCAATTCAGGAGGCATCAGTTTATTGCCGGCTGGCGGCAGCCCAGGAACGAGTCGCTAGATCTGCCCCGAGCCTTGGTTTAAGCATAGTTTATATAGTAACAAATTCTTACAATATGACAGTTGAAAGCAGTTAAAATAAAACCACTGTGTATATTTGGTAAGCACGCTGGGGAGGGAAAGAGGACTCTGGAAAGCCCCCCTCCCCTTTTTACTGGAATGCAGCTGCAGGGTGGTATTGCATGCGAGACAGAGAGGAGCCCAAAAGGAAACTGCCTCCCTTTTAGAAATCTCTATCTTATTTTATCAGAACACAGGGGCAGGTGAAGGAGACCACACAGGAGATTTCACTAATTTCAGGGTCCAGTTAGCACTCTGGCCTCAAGTCTCAAGGCTGGCCAGCTCACTCCCCCCTTTTTTGGTCATATGGAAGATTCTTCCGTAGCTAAGGGGTCGTAGTCCAGTTGGACAGCAAACAGCTTAGTGGTCTCCAGGCGGGACTGTATGAATGTCAGGAGCCGGGAGGCTAGGCGGGGACCCAGGGTCAAGCAAGAGAGGTTGGGCCAGGGCTGAAATTAAGGTGGTCAGCCAAGGTGACCAATTATAGAGGGATTGATACCATGTGGCCCCGGCCTGTCTGGCTTGTTCTCTGTCATCCAGTCGTTTACAGAGGGAGGCTAAAGATTCCCAGATGACCTCTGACTTGTTGGCATAGAAACAACAAGTCTCACCTAAGGCCATACAAAGGCCCCCTTGCTTGAGGAATAGGAGGTCTAGACCTCTTTGGTTTTGCAGTACAGCCTCTGCCAGAGAGTCAAGGGAGGTCTCAAGGTGAGATATGAGCCCTTTGAGGGACCGGAGGTCCTGATCTACCTGGCTCCTCAGGGCCTGAAATTAGCATCCCCTTTGACCAAAGCAGAGACTCTGACAGCAGCTGAGTCTGCAACACCCAAACCCACTAGGATGGGGACCAATATTGAAGCGGCCCGGCAAGGTCGTGAAAGGCCAAAATGTTCAGAGGCCCCATCCTCCGAGTAAATATAGACCTGAGGGAGGGCATGGACAGCCACACAGAGTTCCTTAGGGGAACTGAAATGAACCTCCCGAATGCAGGTAGTAAGTCCCAGAGTACAGGCAAACCATAATCCTGGTGGAGCCAGGAACAAACGGTCTGAGTTCTCACTGGAGTCTATAAAAATAGACTCCTGACAGGTAGAATTAAAGTCTGAGTGGGACAATGAGAAACCCGAATGATGTAAACAGGTGCTAGTTCCTTGGACATCTTGGAGAGTCAACAGGGGTCTGTCTGGATTACAACGCTCCACCGAGCCACTGGAATTCAGGAGCTTCAGGGACATAATTTGAATACTAGAGCGGTTCAAGGCAGCAGCTAATCTAACAAAATAAGGAGGGGCTGGATTCAGACATAGCCAACAACTGTTGGTTAGGTTGGGTTCTGTGGAATTAAGGAAAGAAAGTATTGCAGAGAGGGTACCATAAACAGAGTTTACCGAGGGAGCAGGAGGATCACCTAGATCCCCAGGACAACTAGAGGAGGCAGGAGGACCAGGAAGGGCTGCAATGGAGGGCGCAAATTCAGGGGGTAGGCTGGGGGCCAGCACAGGGGCCTTAGGTTTGAGGACTGGATTAGGTCCAACGGGAAAAAGCACCTTAGGCAGTTTCAGTCTTTGAACAGTGAAACTAATTCCGTTATCCCATCCTGTCATGTAAAGCCGCAGACCCCAGGAGTGGCCCAACTCCCAGTGATCGGCTGAGAAACTTTTTACAGTTAGGACCATGGGGTTGCAAGACTCCCAGGAGTTGCAGCTAGTATGGCCCGTCAGCCTCTCCAGGGTAAGGAGAATTAGGGGACCAGTTCAGGCAGATACTAAAGTAGTGAGCCAAGGGGATGTTTGAAACAGTGACTGGTACCAGTTTTTAGCATCTTCCCTTTCCCTCTGTCAGTCTGCCAAATTTTTACAGACTAAACTCAAACTTTCCTGCACCATGCCAGAGTTGTTCACACAGAAACAACAGGATTCACCTGAATCCTGGGCAGCACAGAGGCCCCCCTGCAGAAGAAACAGCAGATCTAGGCACCTGCAGTTTTGGAGGACCATTTCTGCAAGGGAATCAACCTATCTCTCCAGGATGGAGAGGGAATGCTCTAGATGGGAGAGATCAATGTCTACCTGTGCACTAAGTGCCTGGTAGTTGGTGTCCCCCTTAATGAGGGCAGTTGCCAAATGGCGGTTGACCCCACCAGTCCTAGCGCCACCAAGATGGAGATGAGGAAGGGGGCCACATGCTTTTGAGAGAAAGTTTGGACTTCCCTTGGGGCAAAATGCTCCATCCTCCCTCTCCTGCAAGGAGGGAGACCTGGGAGATTATTGCTACCAGGATACAAAGGGGACTGCCTGGTGGGTTCTGGTTTATGAACACCGTGGCAGAAACACACCTGGTGAGGCCATTGAGGCATGCCCACCAGGATCTTGGCAGGACAGGAAAGAAACTAGAAGTAGAAGATTTGACTTCAAGGATAGAGCCACAAATGCGGCTATAGGGAGAACCAGACAGTCCTTGGCTGTCAGGCAGAGCCCAGAACCTGGGACATCTCCCAAGGTGAGCCTTGGCTGATCTCAGTCACAATTTCTTAGAAGTGGTAATGGATTCTATGGTAGTATTAATGGTTAACCCAACATAGTATGGAAGCCAGGGGTTCATGCAAAGGTGGCATTCAAGGGCTAAGTCAGGACAGCATGAATTTACCATGCCACAGATGGCTTGAAGGAGCCCCATGACAGAAGAGCTAAGGGGTGTCTGGCTAGCAATAAGGCCATCCTTAGGGGTAAGAGCAAGCAAGCTTAAAGTTGAATATCCTGCTGCTGTTGCCTGAAGGACAGTCCAAAGGGTTTAAGTAGTCTGGAAGGAACCCCAGGCCTGGTTGGGTAGTCCCTGGCAGAGTGGCCTGTACGGATTTTAGAAAGCCAGGGAATGAGCAACTCAACCTTTAGGGCACCTTTATATCCGCATCACTTCCTCACTCAACCACTAGGCAGGAGAATTCTTTCAGGACAAAGGGACGAAGGTCACTGTCTCCAGTAATTGCTTCCTGCTGCACAGGGGCGAAGATTCCATTTCAGGTATCCAGAATTGGTTGAGGAGGGGTAGTCAGCATGGGAGGTGGAATGTGGTGCCAGATGAGTCTAGAGTGTAGAGAGATGAATCGTTCAGGAACACCAAGGGCAGGGGCTGGTGTCCTAAAATCTGAAAGTGGAATTTCTGCAGGTGAGAAGACACAAAGCAAACCAGGAGGTTAAGTAAGCAAGGACCAAGTATGAAAGCATGTAAAACGACTAATAATGGGTCAGGATGAGGAAAACAAGGGAGAGGAACCATGTCTTCCAGGAGGAGGTAGAGAGATACCAGGTCAGAGAGGATGTCTTGCATCCAAGAGGCTGCCTGTAATATCTTTTTGAGTGCTCAAAGGATAAATTCCATGCAGGGTCCTCAGGGAATAGGGGAGAGCTCATAAGGAATAATGGAGACACACTCAGCAATCATGTACTCTGCTTTGCCCCGCAGAGTCCCCTACTTCCAATCCTGAGGGGGCAGTATCTAATCCTAGGCACAGGGTGGGAATTAGGAATCAGTGGGCTAGAAACAGAAGTGGTTCTAGGTGGAGCCCAGAGCACAGCATAGCTAGAAAGTGCACAGGCACGTCCCCACAGTGAGGGGCCTCAAGGCATAGTCTCCTTTGATCACTCCTATGGCTAGTTAGGCTTTGCATCTTAAATCTCACGACTCACATCCTGCCTCCTACTTGCTTCATGCGCCTCAGCACTCCTGTCTGCCCCACCATCCACCCAAATGCTTTTGGGAGAGGGACAAAGGAGCTCTTCTGGCCTGAGTGGGGGTGAGGAGGGGAGTAAAATGAGGCTAAAGCAGTGTCCAGGGGAGGAGGAGAATATAGACCAGGATCCTTGTTGCACGACCATCTCAGGTGGCCAGATGATAGTCTAGGAGACACAAATCTGACAGACAAATTAATATGCAGGGCTCAGATAGAGAATAGAGGAAAACAAAGAAAGAAACCAAGAAAGCCCCAAGAGGCTATTATTTACTTTTGACATACAGAATTATCTGATCTCGTTATTTCTTCAGAAGTTTCCACTCCGAGTCTAGTTCTTTAGGAAGATCAGATGCTGTTGAGGATACAACTCTATACATGTAAATATAAGTAACAACACTTACAGGTAGAAACTTTCAACTCTATCAACACTTTGCAGATAGAAGTTTTCTATCCTTGAGTTCAATAGTGATACAAATGAATTTACTTATAGGAGAGACTGACTTTTACTCCAGTTATTATAAAAGACTTGGGAGGATTCATAAGTAATTAATTCCAAAACAGTACATATCAATAAGTTGCTTATAATAAAACATGTTTGTATCACAGAACACACAGGTATTATTTCCACAATGGTAACAAACTTTGAATGAAGTTGACTCTCATTAATA
>CM053602.1:61156524-61172100 GCA_028646575.1 Pseudocheirus occidentalis | reverse complement strand
CACCTTTTAAAGTATCATCCCTTCCTATTCAATTGATCCTGTGCCCTCTATGTACACATATATACACATATTCAGATGTGTTCATATGCATATATAAACCCTCCTATATAGACATATGTGTATGTATATGTAGATATATATTTGTATTCCCTTCACCTATCCTCATACTGAGAAAAGCTTCATAAGTTACAATTATCATTTTTCCATGTTGACATGTAAATAGTTCAACTTTGATAAGTTCCTTATGATTTTTTTCCATATTTACCTTCTCATGCTTCTTGTATTTGAGTGTGAAATTTTCTTTTCAGTTCTGATTTTTTTTTCAGCAAGAATGTTAGAAAGTCCTCCACATCACTGAATGACCATATTTTCCTCTGGAACAGTATACTCAGTTTTGCTGGGTAGGTGATTCTTGGTTTTAATCCTAGCCACCTTGATCTCTAGAATATCATATTCCAGACCCTTTTATCCCTCAATGTAGAAGCTGCCAGATCCTGGATTATCCTAATTGTGTTTCCACAGTATTCAAATTGCTTCCTCTTGGCAGCCTGTAATATTTTCCCCTTGATCTGTGAACTCTGGAATCTGGCTATAACATTTCTAGGAGTTTTCTTTTGGGGATCTTTTTCAAGAGGTGATTGGTGAATTCTTTCAAGTTCTATTTTGCCCTCTGGTTCTAAAATATCAGGGCAATTTTCCTTGAGAATTTCTTGAAGGATGCTTTCTAAGTTCATTTTTTTGATCATGACTTTCAGGTAGTCCAATAATTTTTTAAATCATCTCTCCTAGATCTATTTTCCAGGTCAGTGGTTTTTTCAAGGAGATATTTCACATTGCCTTCTATTTTTTCATTTGTTTGACTCTGTTTAATAGTATCTTGATTTCTCATAAAGTCATTTGCTTCCATTTGCTCCACTCTAATTCTGAAGGAATTATTCTCTCCAGAAAGCTTTTGAGATTCTTTTTCCATCTGGCAAATTCAACTTTTTAAGGCATTCTTCTCCTCATTGGCTTTTTGGGCCTCTTTTGCCATTTGAGTTAATCTGTTTTTTAGGGTATTATTCTCTTCAGTCAGGTTGTTGACTCTTTCTTGCATCATTTCTCTTCCCAATTTTTCCTCCACTTCTCTTATTTGTTTTTCAGATCCTGTAAGGTAGGCCTACAATTCCTACTTTACAGATGAGCTCTCTAAAGCTCAAGGAGTACTCCCATCCATACCAGAAGTTTCAGCATAGGGAAGGATTCCACAAAACAGCCCACTAATAAACTGACTGAATTTATAAGGGGATGAGGGAGGAAAAGGAGCTAGGTAATCAAGGAAACCACTAAAGAATCCTTTAAAGAGGCTGCCCCAAGATTCAGCACTCTCAGGTTCTTCCTAGATTGGTCTGTTCTTTTTTTTTTTTTTGCTTTTTGGAGGGCAGTTGGGGTTAAGTGACTTGCCCAAGGTCACACGGCTAGTTTTTGTGTTAAGTGTCTGAGGCCGGATTTAAACTCAGGGCTGGTGCTCTATTCACTGCGCCACCTAGCCGCCCCTAGATTGGTCTGTTCTTAGCAGATGCACAGAATACCTGGGGTCTTCTGTTCCATGCTGCGTTCCTCCTTGTCACACCCCTATACCTGGTATATACACCAGGGCAGCAGTCAAGGTTAAGTAGTATTCAGAGGCAGGGTATGGACTCTTGTTCAGGGTCTGATTCCTTTCTCCTCTCCCACTTACAGGCAGAGAGACATCAGACATCATCCAGACAAGCCTGGCTCTCCAATGGGACAGGGTGGGAGTACTGGGCAAGGGAGGGTGGATCTAAAGCAGAGACAGCCTGTTGGAAGGGAACATGAAGAGTCTTTTTCAGGCTCTCTTGTCACTGGCGAGACAGAAAGTCCATTGTGGAGGCAGAGGTGGGACCAAGGCCTGTCTTTGCCTCCAGGCCTGGTGAGGGCTCTTTCCACTATGTGGGACACAAGAGGTTCTCAGGTCCCCCACACAGACAGAAGTCCTGAGCTCCCCTTCCTGGAAATGTAGCCATTTAGAACCTTCTTTACAGAGGAAGATCAGTCACTAAGGAAGTAGTGGCCAGCACTGGCACTGTACCTCCTTTTGGAGAGGTTACCCTAGAACTGGACAGTGAATCATGTTCAAATACCTCTTGTGACACTTACTATTTACACTAGTTACTAGTCACTTCCTCATATGTAAAATGGGGGTAATACCTACCTTGAAAAGGAGCGTGGCATATTGGAGATGTGAAGAATAATTTGCAGCAAAGTTTCCCCATTCTGAAAAATCAGATCTAGAGTAGCTGCAGCATCCACTAGGTCTAAGTTTAGAGGTCACCTGACCTTACAGGAATCTGGGACTTACAGTAATAGAGACCCTCCCCTTACAGGAATCTGGGACTTACAGTAATAGAGACCCTCCCCAGTGCCACCTCAGCACAAGATATGCCAAATAAAAGGATAAGACTGTTTTCCTGGCCTTGTGTTGGACACCCACATGTTTCCAGGTCTTTTGTCTCAGAGATAGATTTCTGCGCTTAGGTTGTGGGCCAGCCTCCTTACCAATGAGAGTGAAGGCTGGTTGGGGGGTTTGGGTTTATGCATTAGAAGGTTATATAACCATGGGCTTGCTTCTACCTGTTGCTCTCTCCCTGGCAGACACCATTTGAACTAGGTTCAAGTCCTGCCTTTAACCCTAGACAAATCATTTCACCTCTCAGTGCCCCTCTGAGACTCTAAGTTATAAATAGCTAATCTGCATCAGTTGAGAGAATTTCCATACCAAGAGTTCCTCATACAATTACATTTGGATTCTTTGCCCCCAAATCACCTTACCTCACAGGGTTGTTGGTGGGGTGGTGGTGTGGTTTGAAAGAGATAATGTGTATAAAGTGCTTTGCAAACCTCTTATTGCAATTTGTGCCCCATTATCTCAGGCTCCATTCTGGGAGGCCCTCAGTTATCTGAATTGGAAGCGTTTCACAGATGATGCTCAGAGAAGGTGAGGCTGGTCCAATTTAGCTGACTGACCCAGTCAAGAAAATGAATATGCTGAGATTTCAACTTCATGCTTATTGAAAACCAATCTCTTCCAGGTTACAACAAGTTGAATTAACACATAAGGTCAATACCCCAGTCCCTGTTTTTGTTCACACCCAACCTTGCCGTAATTTCCTCTCACATTCCCAGAGAAAACAATTTGAGTCAGTGTGAGCAAAGACCTCATTCACAACATGGGTATTAAGCAGGGGTTATGTTCCATTTCAGCTGTCTTGGGTCCAGGCCTGGCTGGGATGCTCTAGATCAGGGCTTCTTTTTCCACTCAAGGCCCCTAGCAGTGCTTCTTAAACTGTTTAAGAAGTGCTGCTCTGGATTACACTCTTTAAAGTAACCTCTAGGTGAGAGTTATCCTTTTGCTTTCTAAGGGTGGAGGGTCACTTCCTGTCTAGGTCGTAAAGAAGGGAGGATCATCAATTCGGGCTGCAAGGAACTTTCTTTATGGCCTACTCTGATACCTTCATTTATCATTGGAAGGCCAGTTCCGAGGTAAGTAACCTGAAGAGCCAGCTAGATCTGCCTTAGGGTCCTGGGATCCCTTTCCTTTCCCGGTGTGCCCAAATCATGACTTTTTACTAGGATCAGGCCCTGCCTGGAGTCTTACGTCTGGACTCTGTGACTAAAAAGACAAGGAATGTTTGAGGAGAGGCAATGGCATAAAAGAGGAAGAAGGCTCACCTAACAATACTGCAAAGAAGGGAGAGAGAGGGAAGGGAGGCTGAGGCATAGACAATCAGCTCAGCTAAATCCTCCTCCACAGAATAGTTTGTGTGTGGGAGTGGGGGAAGAGGGAATGGGATGGGGGTGAGAGATGTTCCAAGGTTTCTAGGTCTCACCCTCAGAAACAAAAGTCAGGAAAGACCTCAGAGGTAGTGAGATAGAAGGAAAACCAGGGGGAGCAGTGGGAGGGCAGAAAAGGGGAGACTTAATGAGACAGCAGCCAAGAAAATGAAAATCAGTTAGACTACAACAGAAAGTTTTCAAAAAGACTGCCTAATCTTGTACTTTGCCCCATATCCTGAATGTAGAATAAGGTGAAAGAAGACTAGAAAAGTGACAGTGGGTCAGGTTATGAAAGGCTTTACAGAACAAGATATTATATTTCACTCTGAAGTTTATAATATTTCACCACTGGAGTTTATTGAGGAGGGCCGTGACTTGATCAAACCTGAGCTTTAGGAAGTCACTTTGATGGCTGGTTTGGAGGACTGATTGGAGTAGGGAGAGACTTGAGGCAGGAAGCCTTCCTAGCAGGCTATGGCTGCAATTATCCAGGCATGGGGTGATGAGGGCCTGTCCCAAGGGGCTGGCAGTGTCAGAGGAGAGACGGAGGCTTATGGGGGAGATGTTATGATGACAGAAACAAGACGTAGCAATTGATTGGCTATGGGATGGGGCCAGTGAGAGTGAGGAGTCAAAAATGACAATTGGTCTTCATTTTTTTTGTTTGTTTATTTTGTTTGCATTTTGGAGGGGGGATGATAGGACATTTGGGGTTAAGTGACCTGCCCAAGGTCACACTGCTAGTTTTTTGTGTGTTAAGTGTCTGAGGTGGATTTGAACTCAGGTCCTCCTGACTCCAGGGCCAGTGCTCTATTCACTGCACCAACTAGCCACCCCTGGTTTTCATTTTCTTAGCTACTATCTCACTAAATCTCCCCTTTTCTGAGTTTTCCTTGTTCCATTTGTCTTACCACTTCTGAGGTTTTGAACCTATGACTTGGGAGGATGGTAGTACCTTCAACAGTTGAAGGAAAGGCAGAAAGGAACAGGAGAGGCCTTGAGAGAAAAGATAATGATTTCAATTTGGGGTATGTTGAGTTTAAGATGTCTATGGAACATCTAGTTCGAGATATCTAATAGGCAGTTGGAGATGTAAAACGAGATTAGGAAGATTAGGGGTGCATATAAATCTGAGAATTGTCCATAGAAAGATGATAATTGAATCCATGGTGGCTGCTGAGATTACCAATAGAGAAAAGGCTCAGGAAAGAGCCTTGGGGGACATTCACAATAGTGGGCATGACCTGGTTTAAGATTCAGCAAAGGACAGAAGAAGTCAGATAAATAGGAAGAGAATGAGGACAGGGCAGTGTCACAAAAATCTAGGGAGAAGAAAAAATCAGGGATAAGGTGATTTACAGTGTCAAAGGCTGAAGAAGTGAGATAGATTAAGATTGAGAACAGGCAATTAGGAGATGATTGGTAATTTCTGAGAGAGCAGTTTAAATGGAATAATGAGGTCAGACATCAGATTATGGGGGTAACGAAGACAGTAGAGGATAGTAGAGGCACCTATAGCATCCTCAAAGACTTTAGCTACAAAGAGAGGAGAGATATGAGATGATAGTGAGAGTGGAAATGAGGGTTTTTTTGAGGATGAGGGAGACATGGGCATGCTTGTAGGCTGTAAGGAGACAGCCAAGAGAGGGAGAGCTCGAAATAATACAATAGGGATGATAGAAAGGGCAATCTCCTGGAGACTAGATGGAATGGGATCACTCATTGCATGGAGAGAGGTTCCCCCCCCCCCCAGTCAGGCACTTTCCTTATCCTACTTGGATAAATTCTATCAATGCAAAAGCTCAATTTCGTATAGTCAAAATTATTTTGTATTTTGCATTTCCCTCTCTTATTTGATTAGGAATTCACCCCCTAACCACAGCTGTGAATGATATATGATTTGCTTCTCTATTATTTTAATATGAACTTTACTATTCAGGTCACATGTCCATTCTGAATTTATTGCAAAATATGCTATATGGTGCTCTAATCTAAATCTGAAAACCTAGTTTTTTGCCAAGCTGCTTTGCAGTTTTCCTAATGGTTTTATTAAAAAGAGTTCTTTCCTAGATAACTTTTTTGTTTATTAAACAGTGGGTTATTTTTTCTCATCTAGTGTCTTTCATTCATCTTTTCTATTTTTAACTAGTACCAAATGATTTTGATGATGTATTTTGAAGTCTAGAAGTGTCATTCCCCCTTAGTCCTACTGAACATTGCAAAATTATGGCCAGGCTTGGCCCCAAGAAAGAGCTATGTAGACACCACTTCCCTCTTCTTGGCAAAAGTAGGGAGGAAATGGGTGTGGACCACAGCATATAATGTTACCCTTTTTTTTTCTATTTTATTACAAAGGCTGTCTTTCTGCAAAGGGGAGGGAGAGAAATACAGTGGAAGTATAGGTCATATAAAACCAAAGATATCAATAAAAGTTTATTTTTTAAAAGACAAAACTATTCAGAATGGTCCTCAGAAAGCACATGGTTTAACTGATATTATTTTGCAATGCAATCACGTTATAGGCCCAATATTAAGGTCCAGCCTCAAAAATGAGATTAAAAAAGAAGGAAAAAACCCCAGTAGTGCTCGAATTGATGGCTCCAATTTCATATTGGAAGGCAAAGCTTGGGACTGGCAGCTGAGGTGAACAGACTGATTGCAGGTTCAGAATCAAGCCTTACTGACTGAAGACTTTTGAATTTGGCCACTGCTACTAATTAAGCCAAAGCTTTGGTTCTGTTTTTTTTTTTTTACAAGTATTCAGACATCTAGTATACACAGAACCATTTGAAAGGATTCTCATCTTCAAGCTTGTAATCTAACATACCAGGTGATACAGGGAAAGGATGTTTTATTTTGGAATCAGCACACCTATGTTCAGGTCCAGGGCTTTGCTACTCACTACTTATAAAATGGGAGTATCTCATATCTACTTCACAGGCTTGTTTTTAAGATGTTAAATGGATGAATGTGAGCTACTTATACTAAAGCCTTTGCTTTAAGCCTAGGGAAAAGGAAATTCAGTCCCTGTCTGGTCCACTTGTGGGCAGCTCTAATGAATTTCTTCCTGATGTTGAAATGAAATTGGTCTCCAATTGCTCCCTACAAGAGTCAAGGGTAGCAACTATCTTTGTACATCTTTGAATGACTAGCATAGCGTTCTGCATACAGTAGGCACTGAAACTGTTTTACATTTATTTCTACCCACTTTGGTCTAGTTTGACTTCTTTTTTTTTGGCTTTTAAAAACTATACAGAGTAAGTTCACTCTTTTCATGGGGACAGTCATTCAAATGCTTGAGGACAGTTATATTTCGTCAACTGCTCTCTTCTTCCACAAACTTAAGGTTTTAATTCCTGAAAAATCTATTTATTTTTACTTTACTGAACTGTCTGGGCTGGGGGAAAAATAGCTTTGAGGAATTTACTTCTGGTTCCTAAATATTATGTGTTTCCAAGTGCTGTATATGTAAAATGTCAGATGCTGATGGAAAGATCCATCATATAGTAGCAGTTACATAAAATGAATACCTTTTTCCTTTTTGAATCAAGACATAGACAGTTGTGAAATTAATATAAATTTACCAGAGCTTAGGTTTCTCTAACCTAAATGCCCTTGGCCTTTAACATAGCAGCCAAAGAATTAAACTGAAGCCCCTACTTGCAGCAAGGCAAAAAAGGAAGGTGGAATTACAACTCTACCCCATTCAGTTTTCCATACCCCAACTCCCTACCAGCAAAGCAAAATTTGAGTGGATATCTTCTAAGAAAGGTGACCAGGATAATGAGAGGACCTCAAAAGCATGTCATAAGGATCAGCTGAAGGTATTTAGGATGTTCAGCCTAGAATAAAATTAGAGGGGGCATAATGGTCATCTTTATATCTGAAAGGTTATCACCATCAAGGATCAGCTCTATATTTTGCTCAAACCCAGATCGAAGACTACATCCAGCCAAACGGTGAACTCATTAATGAAGGTCTTCAAGGAGAGACTGGCTGACAGCTTGTGAGGGGATGTTTTGGAAGAAATTAATGCTTTTTTTTAGGGACTTGACTAGCTCAGATTCTAGGATTCAAAAAGAATCACAAACTCAGAGTTGGAAGGGACCTCAGAGAACAATCCACAGCCGACTAAGAATTTCCTCAGGGATACTGGAAGCCATATAGCCTCCAATAGTAAGGAAAATTCCACCATCTGGATGTCATCTTGATGACAGCTATTGTGTCTCCCTCCCTCCCCCCATGTCTCCTTTTCTCCAAGCTAAATTTGCTTTTTTCAGCCAGTCCTTTTGTGTCCTGCTCTCCATTTCCATGGCCATCCTCTGAACAATATTCTTCAATGCAGTGCCCAGAACCAAACATACCACCTATATGGGCCAACCAGGGCAGAGCACTATAGGATTCTTATCTGGGACACTTTCTCCATTAATGCAGTCAAAGATTTTTTTCAGCTCTCCTCTCTTTTTTTGCTGCATATAACACTGCTGATGGCTATTTGTTTTCATGTGAATCGTTATCCAGTCAAGCCCCCCTCATCTTGTGTTTATGCAGTTGATTTCAACCATCATTGCAGAAATCCATTTGCAGATCATGTCCCAGGGCTCTAGCATACCTTGACCTTCAAGCCTTTCCTCTTACAAATGAGAGGGCAAGGGACTTGATTGGTCACATGGATATTAAGTATGGTCAGGAATGTGGAACCAGGTTTTCTGGCTCCACATCCAAAGCTTTTTTCTATTCTATCTTATTGTCTTCAGCTCTTTAGGTTTTAAAAATCCACTTGTCAGAAGTGGCCACCTAACTTGTTGAATACTGAATTTCTACCCATAGTTCCTCATAAGCATTGAATACTTCCTTGACTTATGTCATCAAATAACCTCTCCATTCCCCAAGATTGAATTATTATTGCAGCTATTGGTAATTTCCACCACCAAAGAAAAAAACAATTTACCTCATCAGCAACACTGATTATTACATCATTTAATACAGGAAGCTTTGGCTCTAAGCATGAGGAAATTGTTTCAAAAACTGAAAGCTCATATTTAAATGATAACTGTCTGCTATTTAACTGATTGACACTGTGCCTTATGAGAGTACAAATCTCAAAAGAACCCCCCTCCCCAAGTTTATGGTTAAAATATTATAAAGCTATGCAAGAAAATGACCTTGTGTTGTACTATTGTTATTAATTCCCTAGGCAGTGGAAAAGATTTTCAGACACTAGCAGCCCTTAGCATGAAGTTTTCATGGAATCTGTCCTCCCCATCAACACCAATACTTCCAATTGTTCATAAAACAGCAGTAAACCATTTTTACACAAGACTTGGCTGATGCTTTTAAGTCCAAAAGCAGTCATCCAATCATCTCTCTCAGGCTCACATAATTATCACAACAAAGCTGGGAGGCAAATATTAAGATTCCCATCTTCCAGACTGAGAGGGAGATTGTATAAATATAGAGAAGCAGGATTTGAATTCAGGTGTCTTATTTCCAAATGTGCACCCTTTCTACTACACCACGGTGCACAGGTCATAAAGATTACTGCACAGTATCAATGAAAAGGTAAATTTGCAAAGCTGAATATTTGAGAGGAAAGTCATTTTCATTATTACATCTGTTCTGGTCAATATTTGGCCCCAACTATAAAGATTACAGGACCCCGAGTTTGCAGTAAGAAGGGACCTTAGCCCTCTTGTCCAACAGACGGCAAACTGGGGCCCAGAGGCACAGCAGGCCCCAAGTCCTTGGACTCCAAACCCAACATTTCCCACTGCTCCACACTGTCATACATAATTACTGGATTGTGTTTCATTTTTAAAAGTCACCTTTAATGAATACTATCTTGCAGATACATAAATACTACAACTTCACAGATGTGGGTTAAATGTAATAAGTTAACTTCAGAAAGGTACCCTACTATAAATACTAAGATTTGGCTTGCACATTGATATTGGTTAGAAACTAACAAACTACTACAAATAGAGCCTATGAGGGATATGGTGCATTAGACAAACAAATCCTACGGGGGACCTCCAGAGACAACATTCAGGTAAGGGTATTATTTTTTATTCCCATTTCACAGAGGGGGTACCCAGAGAAAAAGGTAACATCTGAAAAAAGCACTATCATGTATTCAGTAAGAACCCAAAATAAGTGAAAATACCAAGACTGGGGTGACAAGTGACTCTCTAGCAAAAGAACTGGCTAAACCTTTTTGCTTGACTCCAGTTGATGAACACAAAGAATGAAAATCTGATTAAGCAAAGTCAAAAGAGGTGATTTCTTAGGCCTAGCCAGCGAGTTAAACATTTGGTAGTCAGATAGATAACAATCTAATTCCTTAGAAGGAGGTGAAATATGAGCTCAGAGAAGAGTGAATGGGAAATGGAAAGCACTGCAGGGTCCAAGAAGTTCGAGGTGAAGTTCCCATTCTGTTCTCCACATCTACAAGGATGGCACTAAAATTAGCTCCAGAAGTTTGACGGATTCAATGTGATGGACAGAGTGGCTGTAAAGTTGAGCTAACAGGTAAGGGGGGGAGGGGGTTCAGAGAGATCTCCTTTGGTCTTCTCGATGCTGACCGGTAGCTGCGACAAGTTAGTTCTCCTTGAGCCACTGAGGACACAGTGCACCCACCGAGCCTGGGAGACGCGGGATAGCATTGAGGATGACCATCAAATGCCCTGCCCCGAGGGGGCGATCATTTCCTGAAGGATCAGGTGCAGCAGGTGATTCTGATCAGCACTGAGCAGTGGCCAGAGCTCCCCCTGCAACACTTTCATGGCGTCCAGGTCCTTCTCGTGGGCCGCCATGACCAGGGACTGCAGCAGCAGGAAGAGCTCCTCGGGAAGTGGACAGCTGCTGTCTTGGCAGTGGCCGTCGAAGGCCTCCCAGCAGTACTTCTCCAGGGTCTGAGCGTGCTCCGGCAGCAGCTTGGGAGGTGGGGGCTGCAGCAGCAGCAGCAGCAGCACTCGGGACACCTCACACTGGACCAGCACGTCCAGAAAGGCGCCCGGCTGGCCTGGCCCGCCAGACCTGGCCGCGGGGGCGCCCCCGCCGCCCCCACCCCCAGCGGGCCCAGCCCCGCCGCCGCCCCCAGGCGCTCGCTCCCGAGCCAGCAGCTGCATTCGAGTGAAGAGCTCCAAGGCGCCGTCGTAGTCCCGCGTCAGCAGCTTGCAAGAGGCGGCGTCGCCGAGCGCCAGCAGCGCCTCCAGCGGCAGCAGCGGCAATTGCAGCTCGGCCGCGCGCTCGAAGTGCACGGCGGCCGGGCCCGGCTGCTGCAGGGCGCGCAGGGCGCCGGCCAGTTCCAGGCACAGGCTGGCGGCTGCGGCCGGCTGGCCCAGCTCCAGGTGCAGGCGCACGGCGAAGGCGAAGCAACTGGCGGCCGCCTGCAGGGGCTCGCCGTAGGCGGCGGCGCAGGCCAGGCGCAGGCGGGCCTCGCGCTCCTGCCGCAGGAAGAGGCGGGCCGCTTCGGTGAGGGCCAGCGCCTCGCCGGGCCCGTGGAAGAGCGTCTGGTGGCAGCGTGCCACGGCCAGCTGGCACCAGGCGGCGTATGGCAGGCAGTCCTGGGCCCGCAGCTCCTTGCCCAGCTGTCCGAACTGCTCGCCGGCCTCCGACACGTTGGGCTTGCGCAGGAAGCGCTTCCGCAGCTTGTTGGACACCAGCCTGTAGCGGGCCAAGAAGTCCCCCGCGTCGTGTCCGGTGCCCGAGCCGCCAGCCCCACCGCTACCGCCCACCACGCTGCTGAGGGAGCCCACCCCGGCAACCGCCATAGCTCCCCGGCCCCTCAAGCGCGCCCCCGCCGCCCGGACGCGCTCCCGCGGCGCGAAGCTCGATCTCATTGGCTGGTGCCCGGCTGGCGTCATTCCGGCCCTGGAGACCAATTACGTCCGTTGGAGGGGCCGTTGGGCCTCGGCCCTCCTCGGCTCTGCGCAGGCGCTTTCCCCCTCCCGGCGCGTGAAGGGGAGGGGTCGAGTGGAGAGATGGGAGGAGGTGGACGGAGGGCGGAGTGAGGTGGGAGGGAGAGAGAGGCCGGAGGGAAAAAGGGAAGACTTGGAGCGAGCGGGGGCGGGCCGGAAGGGGGGGGGAAGGGGGGGAAAGGCGAAGCCGAGGCGGGAGGAGGAGAGAGGCCAGAGGAGGGGCGGGGAGGGAAGGGGTGAAGGTTTTCCCGAGTCGGTGGGCATTTTAAATAGGAAATGTTTGGGGATGGAGCTGGCTGCTGGGCGGAGCGGAGATCCTTTGGGCAGACTGATTTGAGGCAGCCCTTTGTTCCTGGAAGTTGCGCTTAAGACTGGAGAGAGGGCGCGCGCGCGCGCGCCCTCGGGCTCTGACGCTGGCTGGAATAAGGAGCAGAAATCCTGACACCAACTAGGGTCTCAGAAAAAAAAAAAAAGAATGTCATCACATAATGTCTATCCTATTTCTCCTATAGCACTTTACAACTGTATATATCTCATGTTTTGGTAACAGTATATGCTGTTGTTTGGGGGCAGCTAGGTGGGTAGGGTGCCTCCCCTGGAGTCAGGAACGCCTGAGTTCTTACCTAGCTTCAGACACCTACTAGCTGGGTGACCTGTTTGCCTGAGTTCTTCATCTATAAAATGAGATGGAAATGGCAAAACCAGTCTAGTGTCTTTGTCAAGAAAACCCCATATGGGGTTACAAAGAGACATGTGATCAACAAAATGTTTGTAGTTTTCCTAATATTAGAATTGCATTCCTTGCATAACCCAATATAATAGTATATAATCTTTTTAATGTCATTGTAGCATCTTTACTAATATTAGGTTTTTTGCATACATGTTCCTCAGAGGTATCGGTTTATATTTTTCTCTTTCCCTGATCTAACTATAGGATATTTGTCTCATATGAGTTTGATGGTGCCTTCTTTCTCATATTTTGCAAATTTACGGATAGTTGGAATTCATTTTGCTTTGAGTGATAGGAATCCCTTGAATTTACTAGGAGCTGGAACTCGATTTTTTCCCCCTTTCTTTCAGAGTTCCTTTATAACTTATTCACTTTCTTTTTCTGAGGTTGTATTATTTAGATTTTCTGTTTCTTCTACCTAGGTATTTTATATCTTTGTAAATGTTCATCCATTTCACTTAGCCTTTCAGCTTTGTCTTCTACTTGGTCAGACTAGTTTAGTTTCCTTTATTTTCTCTTCATTTATTATGAATTCTTTTTCATTTTTGATATTGACAATTTAGTTCACCTCTCATAACTATTTTAACTATATATTAACTAATGATTTGATTTTATTCTTATTTCTATTAACGGAATTTTTACTGAGCCAGTTTTTAATCTGAGAATGCTCAGAGCCTCACAAAGCAGGCCTAGAGATTGGAGTTCCAGTAATCAAGTAGTTTTAATTAATCATTTTCAGTGAGGAATGTTCTCTTAGTTGAAGTTAAAGCACAGGTTATATACTTAAATTACAAGTGGGGGGAGAAGGTGGATTGCAAATCATTTAATGGTTTCCTACAATACACCAATTCTGGAGTCAAGTCTTTGGGGATCATGGCCATCTCCCCTAAAGTACAGAACCAGAGTTCTGTGATGGGAACAGTTTCTACAGTCTTTGATTCCCTTCACTTAAGATCCAGTGATTATGAGTGTTGTTAATAATTTCAGTTAATCAGTTTAAGCTGCATTGTGAGCTCTGATTGTTGGGTGAGAGAGGCAGCTCTCAAGAAATAGAAATTATTAGTATATTTATTACCCATGTTATATTGATTAATATGAAAATTATAAATTCCTTTCTTATTCCTTCCTTTTGGCCAGAAAGGTTTGAGTGACTCCTGAAGGCTGATAAGAAACATTGATTTGATGTGTAATTTCGAAAAATTTCTTGATTATAGAAATTTTCTATAAAAGGAAAAAAAGAGGGGCATAATTAACATATAACAAGGGGAAAGCCCCCTTAACTCTTTTTTATTCCAGGCATGAGTCATATCCAACAATCAGTCCTGTAGTTACAGTATTAAAGCAAGGCTCAGGATTAGCCAGGTGGGAATTTTCCTTTTCCAGAAAGGAAATAACATAATGGGGAAATAAAGTCAGGAGGAGCCTATCTAGGCTGTGTCCTAAATAGTCCACAACCTTTCCTAGGAGCAGACATCCACCTTAGCAGTCCTCAGATTGACACACATGTCATTTTTTATTATGGGCTTTGTGACAATTCAGACAACTATTCTTGAAATCAAAGCTCAAAACAAATTGCAGTCCCGGGAATTTTTACCTTAAATAGCAAAATTTTCATTAGTCACAATTTAAATCACAACTTAAGGCAATAAGTACAACGTAAAAGTGAAAGAAAAAAAAACCCTGCTACTTCCATGAACATTAAGAGATTGAGGAGACAGTAACAAGAAGGAAAAAAGGCTCAGTTCATAAAGGGAGTAAATAGCCCACGTCCAGTTTCTTGGGTTGGTGGTCTACTTCAGCGGCTATCTTCTTATTCTGGGGGTCTTGGGAACAGCTGGCCACCTCAGATGTTAGCTACTTCAGACCCCTTTTTAATCTTTAGGGTCAGGTCACTTATGGGTTCTGAAATCCAAGTGGGCAGAACTGCCCTCTTGAGATTGTAATAGCCAAATGAAATAGCAAGTTTTAACAAAGTGACCACAGAGTCCAATTAAAAGTTTTAAGGAGCTTTAATTTAGCCAACTGGTGACAGTCCCATATGCCAATTAAAGGGGCAGCAAAATAACAGAAGTACAGGGTCTTTTATACTGTCATTGTCCTCTCACCCTGACAACAGGTCTGTCAGGGCCACTTTCCCTGACGACAGCTCTGGGAGGGGCAACTGGTTACTCACCACCTCAATTGAGAAGGCGCCAGCGCCTTCTCTAGAACAGAAGAGTCTCAAAGGCTCGGAGGTGCAAAAAGAAGGTTTATTGTTAAGTCTTCTCCATTAGGGAAGCCTAACAGCAACATTTCAAGACCCATAACTGAACGAACCCCAACTGCCCCAAAACCTGAGTCTTATATAACCCTCAGACGCACCTACTACTTGGGATAAAAGAAACAAGGTCTGGCTACGAGGTGCAGGATATACCAAATGTGGGGATGGGAAGTTACAGTAACAATGGCTTCACCTGGCTCCAGGGTAAGGAGACACTATCTGGAAAGTCTGGTTTCCACACCACGAGAACTTAAGCACCGCTGCTCCCCACGGCCTTTGAGAGACCTGGAGAGTCCAGCACGCCCCAAACTCCATGTGACCCAGACTTTTTGAGGGCCTCATCCCAACCACCTGCAACCTGAAAGTATTTCCCAGACCTTCACATTATACCATTTTGGGTTTCTAACAACATAATCAGTAACTAAGTTAGTATCCAAGTATAATCTGTAACTACAACTAGTTTGGTATCCAGATACAATCGGTAACCAAAACTAATTGGTATCCAGGTATAAGCAATTACTTTTCTTTTGGGGATCTTTTTGAAGAGGTGATCGGTGAATTCTTTCAAGTTCTATTTTGCCCTCTGATTTTAAAACATCAGGGCAATTTTCTTTGAGGATTTCTTGAAGGATGCTTTCCAAGTTCTTTTTCTGGTCATGGATTTCAGGTAGACCAATAATTTTCAAATTGTCTCTCCTGGATCTATTTTCCAGGTCAGTGGTTTTTTCAAGGAGATATTTCACATTGCTTTCTATTTTTTCATTTTTTGTAACTGTTTAATAGTATCTTGGTTTCTCATAAAGTCATTAGCTTCCACTTGCTCCACTCTA
>CM053602.1:61140584-61156024 GCA_028646575.1 Pseudocheirus occidentalis | reverse complement strand
GCTATCTATTTCCTCCTCTAATTCCCTTGACTTTTCCTCTAGGAATTTGAATGCTATACTGCTTCGTGCATATATGTTGAGTAATGATATTGCTTCATTCTCGATGGTGCCTTTTAGCAGGATGTAGTTTCCTTCCTTATCTCCTTTAATTAGATCTTTTTTTTTCTTTTGCTTTATCTGAGGTAAGGATTGCTAAGGGTGGCATACTTTTTGAGAAGATCCTGAGGTACCAAAGAAAGAGGGACCCATGCCAGCTTGGTTATAAGTAGGTTTTATTAGGGTTAAGTAGGTTAATTGGGGGAATTACTCATAAGATGCCAGTTGTCCTGGGTGGCAGTAGGACAAAGTAACATCTTGTATATCCACATTGCCATCAAACCAAGTAAGGTATCATATAGAAGCAGAACAAAGAAGACATAGTACCAAGGATGGCCCAGGGCCATTTACAAGTTTTCCCAGTGGATAGTTGGAGGTTCTTTTGCTGTTTATATTTAATCAAGGTAGTTTAAAGTCTCTGTGGAGTCATAGGTTACGCTCCTACTCTGGCTACCTTCATAGACACCACCCCTTGTGACTTGCTCATACACTCTTTCTGATACTATCTCCTCTTATTTAAGGTTAATTAAGGTTCCCTTAATTCAGTGGTTCTCAACCTTCCTAATTCTGCCACCGTTTAATACAGTTCCTCATGTTGTGGTAACCCCCAATCATAAAATTATTTTCATTGCTACTTCATAACTGTAATTTTGCTACTGTTATGAATCATAATGCAAATATCTGATATGCAGGATCTATTTTCATTGTTGCAAATTGAACATAACCCATAGGTTGAGAACTGCTGCTAATGGTATGTGAGTGGTTTTGTTAACATGTGGGAAGCAAAGGAGTTTACCAGTAAACTGCAGTGGAGGTACAACCCACAACAGCAATAGAAGCACAAGTAAAGAAACAACAATAAAAAAAATTACCACAATTGTTACACTTTTCTTTCATGCTACCCCTTGGTAGGTGAAGGTAGAATCGATGATATTTGGTGATTAGCGGTAGAACTAGATTTCTAAACTTAACAGTACAGGCCAGCTGAATTTCTGAACTAATTTTAGAGACAAAAGAAACCTGGCTTGGACAATTATACAACATATTGGGGTTGATACAGAGTAGAATCAATTACAAAATGGAATCGGAATCATTTGATTTTTCTTAATTCCCCCTTTTTTGTCAACAAGAGAACTGTCACAATTTTCCTTGCCTGGTCAAGGTAAGAACAAGAAAACGATTAGTCACAGTACATGTCATAATTAAAGTGTCTAAGACTATAAACTGATTTAGAGGGGAAATTCACATGACACCAAGACAACTGAGAGAACTCAATATACAGATACAGTGAAACAAAGAGCCAAAGTAGTGCAATAATTATCATATGACTATCAACATTACCTAACATCGTCTTTTTTTGTATTTCAGTAACTCACTCCCAATATCTATTTACTCCACAAATTTTACCTTGGATCTCAGATGTCCAATGTAGTTGTCTGGTCTCTGGAAACATATTTTCTTAGACATCCCTGAAATGGACTCCTTTTAAGTAGATTTGCTTCCCTGGTCCCCAGTTACTTGTAGAGACTCCTTAGATGTTCCTGCTAAAATCTTTTACAAAACAGATCTCAATACAAGTTAGCACAGCTCATCAAATTTTACTTCTCCAATAACTAGTTTATATGGTGAAAACTAGCTCAAAACTTTTGGTTCTAATATTATCAATATAAATATGTTGATAAGGTATAAGGACAACATCAAACTAGGGGCCGATTGTTCATTTGAAACTTCAGAGAATTTAGATTTTTTTATGTACTCCATTAGAGTTATTTACATTTAACATACAGGATTGTCTGATCTTGTTGCTTTCTCAAAAATTTTCACTCCAACCAATTCAAGTTCCTTTAGGAGGATCAGATGCTATTAAGAATCTAATCGTATATTTCTAATCCTGCATAGGTAACAACACTCTTTACAAGTAGAGGTTCTCCACTTCTAAGTTTGATGGTTACACAAATGAATTTACTTACCAGAGGCTGACTTTACTCCAACTGTAACAAAAGGCCTGGGACAGGCTATATAGATACACTAATTAATTTCCAATTATATACAGAGAACATTGTATGTCAAATAGGTTGCCTGTAGTAGAACATGTTCAATTGTTAGCCATATTCAAATGGAATAGGTATTACACAAACGTTACTCTTCACTAGGATGACTGCAATGAGATTCTGTTCCTTAAAACAAAATAGAAGAGGTTTCTGATTTTAACTCACAAATTAATAGACTCACACCTTTGTTTCATAAAGAATTTTCACCTTCGTCCACTTATTCTCATAACATTCTGAAAGAATGAGATACTTCAGGCAGGCAGATGACAAGCCCAAGCACTAGTTTACTTGGTTGTTTGGGATATGGAATGACTACAAATTCAGATCTAAAACATTAGCATCTTGCATTGTGCTCTTCTTCTTCTTCTGACCACTTGCTTTTATTATGAAAATTTGTTAAAAAGGAAAAAAAGCAGAGACATGATTATAACAGTGTCAAACTGGTTCTCCAGGTCTAAGACTAAGGTCATAGAGTGATTCAACACACGTATGGCAGGATAAAGCATCCTTAGCTCTGTTTGATTTCAGATAAGAGTCACAGTTGATAACCAATTATGCAGTAATCATTCCACCTCATACCCAGACTCAGGTTTAATCAGGTGGGAAATATTTCTGTTCAAAAGGGAATAACACAATAGGGAAACTGAATCAGGAAGCTCCTACCTTCAGCCATGCCAAGGTTGTCATCTTGGCTTTTCCCCAGATACAGATCTCTACCTCTAACAGTTCAGGATCACATTCCCTCTGAGTATCTTGTGGCATTTCTCTCAAATGGTGGATTACTGATTTAATGATCCATCAGATAACTATACCTAAATTCCAAACAATATCAGTTATAGTCCCAAGAGCTTTTACCTCAAATGACAAGTTTCACTAATGACATCTTAGGGCTAAGACTAGATACAATTATTTTTACTCTTATGGAATTGCCATTAACAATAAAAGTTTACCAGGACACACACACACACACACACACACACACACACACACAAACATGCACACACACGCGCATGCACAGGTGATTTCACTTAACATCCTTCACTTGTTTTTATTCTTCTTGAGTTTAAAGTCATCCTGGTATAAATATTAGAAATTAGAAATTTTATATTATAAGCAAACTCATAAATTCTCAGTAACCCAATTTCATTGTTTAGGAATTCCACAATCCTTAACTTGCTCTTTTCACAGGGCTGATGACCTTGCCCAAACAGATGGTTTCAGTTTATAGGTAAAGGGGAGTCTACAAGGTCTTTCTTGTTTGTACCTTTTTCATGTATTAATTACCAATTTTTCCTTTTTCCCATTATTTTTCCAGTCCTTACCAAGTCTCATCACTGAGTAATGGACCTAACTGGTAGGATTTTTGCCAAGATATTGCAACTTGTCTATCATGGAGTTCTGAAAAGGGCTCAGGCTTACCTCTCCTCTTACCCCCATCCCTTCCCCCCCGCCTCTGTTTCCCTAAATAAATTTCTCTTTGTGTAGGGAGGAAACAAGACAGTTCTTAAAATTCAGATTGAGCATAATATATAACAGAAATGGGAAGGAGTCTCATGTAATTTATAGCAAAGTTTCTCATTTCAAGACACACCAATTTAAAAAGTTATTTTAAAATGCATCAGTACTGTAATTCAAACTCAATTACTTTTTGACTTTTTTTCTCTTTTTATGAGCCAGGAAAGGGTATTGGATAGGCAGGCAGTTTCTAAGTGCTGGTGTTTTTTTCCCCCTGAAACTTCACTGGCATAACTCCTAAACCCAACTCTCTATAATCAGTGAGATGATCCTCATTTCCTAGTTGTAAAACAGTAAATCTGTCATTCTTGGGGATGAGGGGTGGAAAATATTCTTAGTTCCCTTAAAATAAATTCTAAAGAAATCTTTAACATTTATAAAAACATTTAGACCACAATTAGGGATTCACAGTAGAGAGTTTATATTTTAGTGCCAAATTCAGTTCCTAAGTAGTTTACAATGTAAAAACTCAGACTGTATAGTCTGAGTGAAAATATTCTATTTCTCCTTATGTACTCTTCCTTCCACATTTGCTAAACCTGGCCATCATTTGGGAGTGTAAAGGGAAAGGAAGAGTCTGTGAAAACTTCTAGATATTTACATTAGTTAACAAGACACACAGAGAGAAATTTGCCAGCAAAGTTTTTCCTTCTAAACTCTGTGCACATAATTACAGTCTCAGAGACACACAAAATGGGCACAGAAAGACACAGAAATAGACTGAGCTGTGAGACAGTGGCCCCAATATTATTTTCTTTAATCTGATTTTCTGTTTAATCAACTTTAAAATAAATCTGTACAAAGAATGACTGGAACAACATTTTCTAGCAAATATTGCACTGGAGAATATGATTTTTACTATATATATATGTGTGTGTGTATATATATGTTTTACTGTATATATGTATGTATATATGTGTAAATATACTATATATATGTGTGTATGTATATATATATATGTATATGTCCAAAAAAGAAAAGAAGTTCATATACAAGTTGAAAAGTTAATGCTTGAATCTGTCTTGAGTTAGTTATTAAGATTGCAAAGCAATTATTCATTTTAAGTGGTCCAGATAGAGTATAAACCAATTTAAGTATAATGGTGCACATATCATGTCAGTTCATTTTAAAGGCCAATTATAGCTGAGCTTGTCCAGCTTAACAAATTGGTACACAGGGCTACATTTTAAAGCACACCCTAAGATCTACAGTCTTGAGAATCCCTTCAGAAATAATGACAAAATACAATGTAAAGGATATTTAAACAGGCCCCTATATTTAAAATAAAATTGGTGAATTATCACAAAAGGCTTTAAAGAACACAAGACAGTTATATACTAAATGTTTAATAAGCAGCATTGGTTTCACCGATTAACAGGAAAAGCAATAACAATTTTCTAACAAGAATATGAAAGTACATTGAAAACAGTAGGTAAACTTATTCCTTCTACACTTATTTCAGAAAACTAGTCACAAATCCCCATCCCCAAATGTTTTTTTCCCCTCCCAATTATAGGTTCATGATGTATGACTATAAGATAAAATTAATGATCCTGAATCAGCACTCACAGCCACTTCTAAAAGTTCCAATGGCTTCCAAATTCAATGTATGTGAAAGGTGCCAGATGGCTTTAAAGAAGGAAATATCTACGGGGCAGCTATGTGGTGCAATGGATGGACCACTGGCCCTCAAGTCAGGAAGACCTGAGTTCAAATATGACCTCAGACACTTGACACACTTAGTAGCTGTGTGACTTTGGGCAAGTCACTAAACCCCAATTGCCCTTCCCCTGACCAAAAAGAAGGAAATGTCTAAAGAAGAAAAGCTGCAATTTCTGATGGTGATCCTTCCTCTATTCTGGAATACAAAGATGTGCTCAAGGAGTATGAAGGGTAACTAAGTCTGTAAAGCCTTTTTGATACCAAAAGCAGATACAAAGGAGACAGGAGGAGGAGAGTCACATGAAGTAAGGGACTAGAAGGATCCCAGAAATGGAAAACATTCAACTTAATTCATGTAAGGGTAAAACTAGGTTATCATAAAAAAATGAAACACTCATTCTTCAAATCATGTCCTCAAGGTAAAAAATTTAGTGTGTATTTTTGTCTTTTACACAAATCTCTTGGAACAGAAGCCTATTTTAAAGAGTTTTTTAGTTTTAATTAAGATCATGGTTGGCTGGACTCCCAGGAAGAAAAGATCAGCCTTAGCATTGTGAGGGCATAGATTTACTATACTACATACTAGATATGAGAAGTCCACTAGCTATTGTTTTGACGTTGTTGTTGGTGACGCTCTAGCTCCAACTGGAGCTAACAACTAAAATCATGAAGGAATTACTTCCTGCTATCCTCTTTCCTAGAAACTGGTAGGATGTTCTGCAAACACATTCTAAAAACCAGGGAAAGGCAAGCAAACTGAATGTGGGAAGACAGAAAGAAGTCATATTGCCTGGGGACTGGAAACAATGAGTCAGGAAAAGGGCTCAAGTCTTTTTTAAACAGCAACAATGACAACAAAGAAGAATGAATTAGGCTTCGCTCACCAATATATGTGGCATGGCTTTATGTTAAAAAAAGATTTGTAGTCCCATATCACCAATTAAAGAGGTGAAAAATATTTGCTATCATACACCAAGGATGGGTTCTGGTTTATTTTAATGACCATTATTATTTTAAGAGAGTAAAAAACATCAAGGAACTAGACAAGAGACATCTCATCAGGATCTTATTATGCTATGAAAGGAGACAGGCAAATCTGCACAGCAAACTCCAATGTTATTTCTTGTGTTATCTTTTTTTCAATAAAAGTGATCATCATTTAAACAGCATGAAGAGTTTTAATGACTCTTAGGAAGGAAGGCTATTATGTAAACTCTTGGCCTACAACAGAGCTAGTACAATGCATTTACCTTCATTATAACTAAAGTTAGTAAAAATATTTATGCTAAAGGCTTTACATAGTGAGAATCTGAGGGTTCTGTAAACATGAATGATCATTACTATTCTGTATAAGTCTTCAAGACAATTAAAAAAATCAAAGCTGAAGTTTCAAAGTTTTGTTTTGAGGCATACTTGTTCCTAATGCCAGAACCCTTTAATACTCGTATGTGGTCATGTCTGCATGTGAGCGGACCCACCTGGAGACAGATAGAGGAGCGGTTTCTAGGTTCCTAAGACCATCAGAAATATGTGTTTTCCGATGGTCTTAGTCAACCCCTGTGAACCCTGTGAAAGGGTCATTCAACCCCCAAAGGGGTCATGACCCACAGGTTGAGAACCACTGCTCTAGAGAATGCTTTTCTGACTTCTTCTCTTGGTGCTGCCCAGGGGGCTGGAATTTTAATTTTCCACTTGGCCCTTCTGGAGCTATTACTTGTTGTAATTTCTTTTGTTTCTGTTGTACTGCCTGCTGATATATTCATGTTTCTAGACCTAGAGCTGTTTGTGCCAACCCTGGAGCTCTTCTTTTTGCTTCTGGAGATCTGCCTTCTGCTTGAGCTTGTTTTATTGTTTGGTGATGTGATTTTAGAATTCTTTCAGCTGTTTTGTGGAAAGCTGCTGCTGATGCAATGTCTCCCAGCTATCTGGCCCTTTTTTCTTGTAGCTTTTAGAAGCCCTTCCAAAGTCGCTAACTGGTCCTTCTTAACATCAACCTCATTCATAACATGTTCTCTCATTCTAAGCCTTTCATCTTCCATTTCTACCATGTCCTCTTCCTTTTTAGGGTCATATACTTTCTCTAATTCTTTGGTAAACAGGGATTCTAATTCTTGCTCATCCAAGAAACCCATCACTATTGACATCATGCTGTTTGAAAAATGTCTTTGGGTCAAAATCACTAGGATCCAGTTCATCTGTTTCCTCCAGTATCTCTTAATTGGTCTTTGCTTCCTAGGTAGTTAACTTTTGGATGATTTCCATGTTTCTTCTTCATTTCTTCAAATTTAGATTCTTCTTCATGCCTTTTTATTCATTCAATGTTTTCAAATGTTCTCACCTTTCATGATCTTTCATCATTTCATATTTTTGAAATTCTTCATGGTGAGTCCTGTCACAGTTTTCTAAATCACTTGTAGTGGCTTTGATTAATGTATCTAAGTGTATTGGTTCAAACTTGTCAGAATTCCGATGATTTAGGTGCTGAAACTGTTTCAGAAGAGCTTGATAATCTATGCTTGTGTCTTTAATGGAATCCAATTTAGCTTTAATTAGAATTCTTAATCTTGCCACTTTCTGTTTCTAGTTCAAGTCTTGTCCTGATATGGTGATTTACTAAATCAAACTCTTTGCTTAGTTTCCCACTCTTGATTTCCTCTATGTCTGTATTCTGGAGCTTTTCTCTGAAATGTTTATCTGTTTCCAACACATCAATCACTATCCTGAGACACTCACTGTAACATAACCCAGTATCCTTGCCTGTAGGCTCTGCCTGGGCACCGACTCTCATCTGCATGGTCACTTTGGTTCTCCCAGACCAGGGCTGTGCTCCCCTGCTGCAGTGGCACTGGCCCCTCTCTCTTGCCTTCCCAGCCCCATGTTAAAAGTTACTTCTCCTTGAATGCCTTACTAGATGCTGCAGAGGCCATGCTTTCCCTTACATGTGTATGTATACACACACATATAATATATATACACACATATATAATATATATACACACACATTCTAATGAATTATTACTCTTTAAAACTGCACCTATCTTGTTTCTTGCATATTGTGATCTGACACTTCCTTTATCAATCATACCTAAAATAATCTTCACTTCACTGAAGTTTTCTGGTTTTGCCTCTTTCCTGTCCCTCTGATGCACACAATGAAAGAGAGAGAGAGAGAGACTCTGTTCTTTTCCTCTAGGCCATCCTCTGTCTTCCCAAAAAACATTCCTAGTCACCTCCATCTTTTACCTCAAGGTTATTTTATTCTTTATCATATGATACAGAGGGCAATTGCTGTTTCAAGCTCTCTCTTAATGGTGCTGAAAATTCTCATGTTTGCTTAGGCTATAAATCTACCATCAAGCAACACAGTCAGAATATGAGATTTCCCCTGTGAAGGCCTATCAAGGCACAAGCTAAGGTGCATTTTCCAGTTGTCTCCATGCTTGTGTGGCTTAGACCATCCCTCCCACGTTATGTGGATTGGGTCAATCCAGGATTACTCCCCCAGAAGACATACCACCTCTCCCCCAGGGATGAGATATGAAAATTAAAATTGTCCAATCTTCAAGGAAAACCACTGAGGCAGAGCTCCGAGCCAATAGCACTTTATTAAAGGGTACATAAGATGTTCCCCTTCTTCCAGGACCTTGTTTTTTTAGGGTTTGATACCCAAATATAGAAAAGAAGGTAAAATACAGAATCTCATTGGTTGATAGATCTTGCTTTTGTGGGCCAAAAATGACATTTTAGTGAGGCAGGGAGGGTCACAGATTGGGCAAAACATGGGGGCATCTCTACTAAGTGGTTATAAGATGGACATTGCTCATGTTGGAAAAGAGAGACTGGTACAAAGAATAAAGGCATCTTACCCATGCTGGATTTAGACATGGAATTTGAGTAAAACATTATGGAGATATGTTTGTCAGTATTCTTCTGGTTGCACAACTGAGTTTCATAACTGGTAAACAAGTAGTGAATGTTACATTGAAGTTTAAGGCCTACTATAAGAACCTATCTTATCTAATTATTCTTCTATGATTTATGTAAAATATCAAACTGATTAATACTGATTGGAATAAAATAGGGGTCCAAATGAATCGTTTCTCACAGGAGATGGCCAGGATTCCCCCTGCAGAGGCCTCCTGCACCCAATTTATTTGGCATCCTGCTGACTGTGCCAAATGTAAGCGGGCAGAATCTGTTTGCCCTTATTATGCCATTTATAGGGCAGCATACCCTCTGAGAGAATACTGATATTGAAGAAAGGGGGGCCCATACAGGCTTGGTTATTGATAGGTTTAATTAGGGTTAAGTTAAATGAGGGAGCATACTCACTAGAGACTGTCATCCTTGGTGGCAGGAGGACAAAGTGACATTGTGGATCCTCACACCAACCTGGCCAGGCCAGGTATAATGTGGATGGCCAAGCCAGGATTCCTCCCCAGCAGACATACCACCTCTCCCCCAGGGATTATGTAGAAACAAGCCAGGTATTATGTAGAAACAGAACAAAAGAGACAGGCCCAGGAGACCCAGTGCAGTGTGCACTGAGAGGCCCCTGGATGAGGCCTACTGATCCACCAACCACAAGGGCCACTCCCAGGCCTATCACCACAGGGTAGAGATCAGGCAGATCTAGGTAAGAGACAAAGGCAAGGCCTGTGGCAGGGGCAGCAGCTACTCCTGGGACTGCTCATCCACAGCCTGGAAATTTAAAAAGCCCCTATCTGACTTTCTAGGGACCAAGATGGCAGACTGAATCCTGGGTGCTCCAACCCCCCCTCTAACCCCCAAATACAGTAATTATTGGCCCAGAGGAAAATTTTAAGCAGTAAAGGCTTAGGAGGAAGGGCATGGCTAAGTTCCTGCCTGAAAATCATAAGAAAGCAGACTATAAAGACAAAGACTCTGGAATCGTATTATGGTGAGAGGGAGGAATCAAACTCAGAAGGAGGGAATATTGACTCCTTGCCCCGCAGCTGAAGCATTAACAGGAACTATGATCTGGTCTCAGGCACAGAAATCATTCCTAGATAAGCTCAAAAAGAACTTTGAGATCCAGCTTAGAGAGGTAGATGATAAAATCAACACCTCTTCCAAAAACAAAATTGCAAAATTAGAAAAACATTACAATGAAGAGAACAGCCCCTTAAAAAGTAAAGTGTGTGAACTAAAATTAAAATCTGAGCATATGGAAAAGGAGCTTCAAAAACTGAAGGAGAATAGTTCACTAAAAATTAGAATCAACCAAATGGAAGCCAATGACTCTATGGGGAACCAAGAATCAGTCAAACAAAACATCAAGACTGAAAAATTAGAAAAAGAGGTAAAATATCTCAATGGAAAAATAACTGACCTGGAAAACAGATTCAGGAGAGTGTAAAGCCAATCAGCAGTAGATTCCTGAGAGAAAGCTGCTGTGAACAGCTTTTAAGATTCGGATTACACAGTATTAGTGAACACTATTCTATTACAAATCAACAAGGATCAGCCAGGCCATTGACAAACAAAGTCCCATCCTGTTCATGTCTTCAGTCAGCTTCACTGAGGAGCCAAATCCAAAATCTGTCTTGATTCTCTAAAATTATTCCTTATAAGTACTGGCCTTCTCCCAAGTCAACAGGGGAGTGTCTCAGCCAATAGCCTTCTCCCAAGTCAACAGGGGAGTTCACATCTTTTCACCAATGGACAGAGTTCTATATTTAGCCCTAAGTTACTAGGTGCTACTTAGCCCTAAGTATCTGATCTACTTAGCCCTAAGTATCCTATCTACTTAGCCCATAATATCCAACAAATTGATTACAATCTGAGAATTGCTGGTCTACCAGAAAATGATGATGAAAAAATAAATCTGGACAATATCTTCCAAGAGCCCATCAGGGAAAACTGCCCTGAGATCCTAGAACCAGAGGGAAAAATACAAATTGGGAGACTCCACCGGACACCTCCTGAAAGAGATCCCAAATTGAAAAGTCCATGAAACATTGTGGCCAAACTCCAGAACTATCAGGTAAAGGAGAAAATACTACAAGTGGCCAGAAAGAAACAATTAAGATATTGTGGAACCACAGTGAGGATCACACAGGATCTGGCAGCCTCAATGTTGAAAGACCAGAGGAACTGGAATATGATTTTTCACAAGGCAAAAGAGCTCAGGCTACAACCAAGGATCACCTATCCAGCAAAACTGAGCATAATCTACCAGGCAAGGAGATGGACATTTAGTGACAATACAGAATTCCAGACCTTCCTCATGGAAAAGCCAGAGCTCAATGGAAAATTCAACCTCCAATTACAAGACCCAGGAGAGACATAGAAAGGTAAATAAGGAAAAAAAACCACACATACACACAACTTGTTATATTGACAAGAGCAAACTGTTTACATCCTCATATGGGAAGCTGATAGCTCTTAATATTGTGAACTCTATACCTACGACAACATCTAAAAGGGATATAGATAAATAGAGGATGTAGGTATAAATTATGCAAAATGATGATAAAAATCCTTATTAAGGGACTGCAGTGGAAGAAGAGGAATGAAGCAGAAAAGAATAAATCATGTTGCACAAAGAGGCATAAAAACAATATAATAGAGGGAAAGAAGGGAGGGAATAACACAACCAGTTAAATATAGGACTCTATCGAGAGGAGACATAAAATTATCATAATAGAGGGAAAGAGGCGAGGGAGAGGAGCACTGCATGAGATCTATTCTTGTCAATCTTGGTTCAAGGAAGAAATAACATACAATGCTGAGAATAAAAATCTATCATATCCTACAGGCAGTGGGGGGGGGAGGGTCAGGAAAGGGGAGGGGTTAGAAGGGAGGGAAGAAGTGTAAAGTAGAAGGGTAAGAAAAGGGAGGGGGGCCGATAAGGAGGGAATACTGAGGTAGGTGGTGGGCAAAAGGAAAACTCCTCAGAAGGGGAAAGGAGAAGGGGAAAAACAAAAGCATAAACAGGGGAGGGAATAGGATAGAGGGAAAGACACAGATAGTAAACTTAACTGTGAATGGGATGAACTCTCCCATAATACAGAGGCAAATAGCAGAATGGATTAAAAACCATAATCCTACAATATGCTGTTCACAAGAAACACATCTGAAACAGGGGGATACACACAGAGTAAAGGTAAAAGCCTGGAGTAAAATATATCAGGCCTCAGCTAAAGCAAATAAAATCAGGGGTAGCAATCCTTATCTCAGACAAAGCAAAAGCAAAAATAGATCTAATTAAAAGAGATAAGGGAGGAAACTATAGCCTGCTAAAAGGCACCATTGAAAATGAGGCAATATCATTACTAAACATTTATGCACCAAGTGGCACAGCATCTACATTCCTAAAGGCGAAATTAAGGATGCTAGAGGAAGAAATAGATAGCAAAACTATACTGGTGGGGGACTTCAATCTCCCCCTCTCTGAGATCGATAAATCTAACCTCAAAATAAACAAGAAAGATGTTAAGGAGGTAAATAGAGTCTTAGAGAAGAAAGATATGGTAGACCTCTGGAGAAAATTGAATGGGGATAAAAAGGAATATATCTTCTTCTCAGTGGTATATGGCACATACATAAAAATCAACCATGTACTAGGGCATAAAAACTTCACAATTCAGTGCAGAAAGGTGGAAATATTAAATGCATCCTTCTCAGATCATGGTGCAATAAAAATTATATGTAATAAAGGGCCATACACAAAAAACTACATGGAAACTAAATAACTTAATCCTAAAGAATGAGTGGGTCAAACAAGAAACTACAGAAACAATCAGCAACTTCATTCAAGAGAATGACAATGAGACATCATACCAAAACTTGTGCAATGCAGCAAAGGCCGTTCTTAGGGGAAATTTTATATCCCTGAATGCATAAATGAATAAATTAGAGAAAATGGAGATCAATGAATTGGGCATGCAATTGAAAACACTAGAAAAAGAGCAAATTGGAAATCCCTAATTAAATACTAAATTAGAAATAATGAGAATCAAAGGAGAGATTAATAAAATTGAATTCAAGAAAACTATTGAATTAATAAATAAAACTAAGAGTAGGTATTATGAAAAGGCCAACAAAATTGATAGACCTTTAGCCAATATGATAACAAAAAAAGAGAAGAAAACCAAATTACAAATATCAAAAATTAAAAGGATGAATCTACCTCCAATGAGGAGGAAATTAAAACAATAATTAGGAATTATTTTGCCCAATTGTATGCACATTTGAAAATCTTAGCAAAATGGATGAATATTCACAAAAATACAAGTTGCCTAGACTAACTGAGGAGGACATAAATTACTTAAATAACCCCATCTCAAAAAAAAGAAATTGAATAAGCCATCAATGAACTCCTTAGGAAAAATCTCCAGGGCCAGATGACTTTACTAGTGAATTCTACAAACATTTCAAGAATAATTGACTCCAATACTTTACAAACTGTTCAGGAAAATTGGAGAAGGAGTTCTGCTAAATTCTTTTTATGACACAAATATGGTACTGATATCTAAAGCAGGAAGAGACAAAACAGAGAAAGAAAATTACACACCAATTTCTCTTATGAATATAGATGCAAAAATTCTAAATAAAATATTAGGAAAAAGACTACAGCAAATCATCACGAGAATAATACACTTTAATCAGGTAGGATTTATTCCAGGAATGCAGGGGTGGTTCAATATCAGGAAAACTATCAGTATAATCAGTATAAACAAAACTAGCAGAAACCATATGATTATCTCAATAGATGCAAAAAAGCTTTTGACAAAACACAACATCTATTCCTATTAAAAACACTAGAAAGTATAGGAATAAATGGAGTTTTCCTTAGAATAATAGGTTGCATCTATTTAAAGCCATCAGCAAGTATTATATGTAATGGGGATAAACTAGAAGCATTTCCAATACGATCAGGGGTGAAACAAGAATGTCCACTATCACCCCTCTTATTCAATCTGGTACTAGAAATGTTATCAGTAGCAATTAAAGGAGAAAAAGAAATCAAAGGAATCAAATTAGGCAAAGAAGAGGCTAAGCTATCACTCTTTGCAGATGATATGATGATATACTTGGAGAACCCTAGAGAATCAAGTAAAAAAACTTCTTGAGACAATAAATAAATTTAACAAAGTTGCAGGATATAAAATAAACCCACATAAATCCTCTGCATTCCTGTATATTTCTAATGAAGTCCAACAGCAAGAGATAGTAAGGTTTCCCTTAAACCCCATTTAAAGTTACTGTAGCTTCCGCTGTCGTCCTTGGAAGTCGGTCGTCTTCTTCGGCTTGTCGTCGTCCCAGCGGCCTAGGCATCAGAGCAGCGCAGTGGAAAGCGCAGCGCTGCCCTTCGGTGAACGTCCGTAAAAACCGCAGAGCTTTCCGCAAAAAGTGCGGCAAGCACCAGCCTCACAACGTGACGCAGTACAAGAAAGGCAAGGATTCCCTCTACGCACAGGGGAAGAGGCATTACGATCGATCGGAAGCAGAGTGGCTATGGTGGTCAAACAAAGCCAATATTCCGCAAAAAGGCAAATACCACAAAAAAGATTGTACTGAGGCTTGAATGTGTGGAACCCAACTGCAGGTCTAAGAGGATGCTTGCCATTAAGAGGTGTAAGCATTTTGAATTGGGAGGAGATAAGAAGAGAAGGGGCCAAGTGATCCAGTTCTGAACTTTATTGTTTTTGTCTTAATAGAAAAAACCATTCCATTCCAAAAAATAAAATAAAATAAAATAAAGTTACTGTAGACATTATAAAATATTTGGGAATCTACCTGCCAAAACAAGCCCAGTACCTATATGAACACAACTACAAAACACTTTTCACACAAATAAAATCAGATCTCACTAATTGGAAAAACATCAATTGCTTGTGGCTGGGTTGAGCTAATATAATAAAAAGGACAATTTTACCTAAATTAAATTACATATTTAGTGCCATGCCAATCATTCTACCCAAAAATTACTTTATAGAGCTAGAAAAAATAGTAACAAAATTCATTTGGAAGAACAAAAGGTCCAGAATATCAAGTTAATGAATGAAAAGAAATGCTAGGGAAGGTGGCCTAGCCATATCAGATTTTAATTACTATTATAAAGCAGGGGTCCTGAAAACTGCCTAGTAC
>CM053602.1:61124606-61140084 GCA_028646575.1 Pseudocheirus occidentalis | reverse complement strand
CCTCAAGGCAATCCCCGGCACACGCTGAAGTTCACTGGATTCAGCACACCTCAAACCCTTCAGGACTTCTCTTGCCTAGAACTCAAGGATCAGCCAGGCCACCAACAAACAAAGCCCCATCCTGTTCATGTCTTCAGTCAGCTTCACTGAAGAACCAAATCCAAAATCTGTCTGTCTCTCCAAAATTCTCCTGCTTATAAACACTGGCCTTCTCCCAAGTCAACAGGGGAGTGTCTCAGCCAATAGCATTCTTCCACATCAACAGGGGAATTCACACCTTTTCACCAATGGACAGAGTTCTATACTTAACCCTAAGTTACTAGGATCTACTTAACCCTAAGTATATGATCTACTTAGCCTAAGTATCTGATCAAACAAATTGATTACCATTACAAAGTGCAACATCTGTAACAGGTTTTACAGATTGCACATGCTTTCAGACTTTTTTCAATGTCTTGATCAAGAGTGCTTCTTTCTCCCTTTTTCCTTTCCAAGAAATGCTATTTGTCACATGGGATGGCTTTCTGGGAGGGGAAGCGATACATTGGATATTATGATGACTTAAGAAACTAAAGACATAAAAAACCCTTTTTAAAAAGCCAGCCTGTGGGCCTTGTCCATAATCAATGTTGAGATTCATGAACTGCAGAAAAGTTACATAAATGCCCAAGGATTCCAATAAATATCATGTAAGCATCAGCAAAAAATTTTTAAAGATTAAAAAAAAAATCACACTACTGCAGAAAATTATCTAGCTGCCTTTGACAAAGGCTCCACAATTTCTTCCATGTAAATGCTTCTTCTGTTGTTACATGCAGGAACCCAACTTTTCTTTCTCAATCTATATTATTCTTGTCCCTGACCTGTAAAGCCCTGGTGTCCTCCAACATTCTCTCCTGTATCAGTGGTTCTCAAAGTGTGTTCCAGGGATCCGTTCTCTCTAAGACCTTTTCAGGGGGACCAAGAAATCAAAATTATCTTGATAATAATGACAATAAAACTTTTCAATTGCTAATATTGTAAATACCAATAGATATACACCACATAAACAAAAGCTCTTGGGGGTGGGGTCCTCAAATGGAGATAGTAAAGTAGTCTTGAGACCAAAAAGTTTGAGAATCACAGATGTACATGAAAGCCTTCCTTGTTTCCCCAGATTCTAGTACTGTCTTTTCATATTATATTGTATTCAGTGTGTGTGTGTGCGTGTGCATGTGTGTATATCTGTGTGTATAGATGGTCATCTACCTGAGAGCCAGTGTGGCTTCAGAAATGACCAAGGAACAGTTGATATGGTGTTTGCTGCCCAATAACTCCAGGAGAAATGCCAGGAGCAGAACAGAGGTCTGTACACAACATTTGTAGATTTGATGAAGGCCTTTGATACTATTAGTCTTGAGGACTTATGGAGTGTTATGTTAAAATTTGTTTGCCCGGAGAAGTTCATCAGCATCATACATCAATTTCATGGCAGCATCCTGGGTTCTAGATAATCAACAAAGCTCTAGTGCCTTCCCAGTCACCAATGGAGTGAAACAAGGCTATGTGTTTGCTCCCATGCTTTTAACATGATGTTTTCAGTCATGTTGTTGAATGCTTTTAATGAGGATGAACATGGCATCAAGGTCAGCTACTGTACTGATAGTAAATTCTTCATCTTGAAAAGACTAAAAGTGAAGGGTGTGTTGGTGCATGATTTTCTGTTTGCAGATGATTATGCACTCAATGCAGCCTTTGAAACTTAGATGCAAAAAAGTATGGATCAATTCTCTGCTGCTTGTGCTAATTTTGGCCTAACAATTAATATTAAGAAAATGCAAGTGCTCCATCAGCCAGCACCACACCATCCACACATGGAAGCATTGGTTACAGCAAATGGAGAAGCTTTGAATGCTGTGGATAAGTTCACTTTCCTTGGTAGTGTACTTTCCAGGGATGGACACATTGATAATGAGGTTGACACATACATTGCCAGAGCTAGCTCAGTGTTTTAGAGTCTCTGAAAGAAAGTATGGGAGAGAGGTATTAGAGAGGTATTAGACTGACTACTAAATTGAAGGTCTACAGAGCCACTGTGCTGACCTCATTGTTGTATGCCTGTGAAACCTGGACAGTCTATCAGAACCATGCCAGGAAACTGAATCACTTCCATTTGAATTGTCTTAGGAAGATTCTGAAGACCATCTGGCATGATAAGGTACCAGACACTGAGGTCCTTACTAAAACTAAACTGCCAAGAATTCAAACTCTGCTTCAGAGAGCACAACTCCAATGGGCTGGCCATGATGTTTGAATGCAAAATATATGCTTGCCAAAAAGACTTCTATGGGAACTCACACAGGGCAAGGGCTCACATGGTGGCCAGAAGAAGCAATACAAGGGCACTCTCAAGATCTCTTTCAAGAACTTTGGAATTGATTGTATGACATGGGAGACACTGGCACAGGACTGCTCAGCATGGCATGCCCGCATCAGAGAAGGTGCTGTGCTCTATGAGCAAAGCAGAATTGAGACAGCTCAAAGGAAACACAGGATGTGCAAGTTTAGAGAATCCACCCCAAATGTTCACACCAACTCTGTGCCTGACCTGTGGTAGAGCATTCCAAGCTCGTATTGGTCTGATCAGCCACAGTGGGACACATTGAAACTTAACTCTAGCATAGTGATATCATTTTGGTTCTCTTTGAGAACAAAGGACAACAACCAACCAACAATCATATGTGTATACATACACAGATATGTATAACACCTGTCCCAAAGCCCATACATGTTATAAAACATTTTTGTTTACACATTTTTCTTTTATTTTTCTCTTCATAGTAATTAAAAAAATTTTAATATAATTTTTATTTTGTTTTATTAGTTTTTTGAGAGGTATCCTGGCTTGGCTTCAACCTTGTTTTTGTTGTTCAATCATTCAGTTGTGTCCAACTCTTTGTGACTCTGTGGACCTTAGCATGCTAATACTGTCCATGAGGTTTTCTTGGCAAAGACATTAAAGTGTTTTGCCATTTCCTTCTCCTGTGGATTAAGACAAACAGAGGTTAAGTGACTCACCCAGGGTCACATAGCTAGTAAGTGTCTGAGACTGGATTTGAACTGAGGTCTTACTGACTCCAGGCCCAGCACTCTTTCCATGGTGCCACTAGCTGCTTCAACCTGCTGTTATGTAATTGTTGCATTTATTGATATATTTCTCAAAAGTCTAAATGCTACCAAATATATAGATGGTGTTACATGAAAAAGTCATTAGTACTGTTTTTGTGATGTGAATTCATGTCCTGCTGTATGGTAGTACTGTTAAGCATGACATATTGATCTAATAGACCATTGTTGTAGCCACCCTGCCCTAACTGCCAGCCCAGATATAGACATGGAAGTCTATGACGATACTGATGGTCTGGTGCAGGAAATGAAAGGTCAGTGACTGGAGAATGATACCTGTTGGAGCAGTCATTAGACTGCTATGATGTCACAAGTAAACCTGAAGATACGGTCACACACGTTCTCTAGGTGACAGTACCAGAGACAGCTCCTGTGAAATGTTCCTTGCATATAATTGCAGATGTTTACTGCTGTCCATGTGAATTACTACAGGCTTGAGAATGCACACTTTGAACTGCTTTGTGCTGCATACATGCTATAGCAATGTCTCTTTGTTCATTGTTTTGGGTACCTGCTACTGCTTATATTGTTGTCTTTTCTATATAGGCCTATTGATAGTGTTATTCTTGCAGGTAGCTAGCTTTGCTTTGTTAGTTAGCCAAGTTCCATTGGAAGGATCACTGTGTCCTATGGATATACACACACTATTTTTTTTCTTTTTGGAGGAGGAAAGGCAGGGAAATTGGGGTTAAGTGACTTTCCCAAGGTCTCACAGCTAGTTTTTGTGGTAAGCATCTGAGGCTGGATTTGAGCTCAGGTCTTCCTGACTCCAGGTGCTCTATTCACTGCACCACCTAGCTGTCCCATGTGCACATACTATTGAAATGTGTGTATGTTATATGTCCTGTAGGTAGGGAGGCATGTTGTCACTGTGGTATCCTTGAAAATGATGCTTTATACAGTGCCATGTCTACTGTGTGTATTGTGAATGTGCATTTTTATTTAATTTTAAACAGTACCAAAAGTTGGTTAATTGGAATGCCAGGAAAATCACCCTTGTTGTTTTAAAGCATTGATATTTGTGTTTCTACTATATTTACAGGTTTGGGACCTGTCCCAGCTGATCTTTGCAAGAGACTACAAAATGTTTTGACTCATGGAGGAATGTACCCCAGTCTCAAAGTCCATTGTTATGAGACTCCTTACTGGTGGAGATGAATGCTCTGCCCTCTGTGAGGGGCGGGGCAGAGTTGGCCAGAGAGGAGAGTTTCAGTTCTCAACTAGTTTGTTTTTGGTACTCTTCAAGTAAGAGTTCCCTTTGCATACCTCTTTAGGACTCTCCAAAGGCCAATCCCCTTTAGGGACTCCTCAAACTTTGAGTCCTCAAGCATTGAGTAGCTTGAGCTTCAAATTCTAGCTTCGAGAGAACAGATGGAAGAGGCAACCCCTTTTCAGATTGCTGAAAGAAAAGACTGAGGAGACTTGAGAGCAGTCTCTATTATGTACCTATCCCCAACTCACTACACTAGAGGCTTCAGGGAATTTCCCCTTGGGTGAGATCAAAGACACTGTCTTGGTTGAGCTGAGTTATGTCACTCCCAAAGGGAGACCTCCTTCATTCTCTATCTTTTGATATATATTCCCCTATGTATCTTCTCTGATTTCTGTTTAGCTACCAATTTGGATAAATGGGTTTCTTTGCTATTTTCCATGAGTATTCATTGTAGAAATGGTATTAGATGGGAAAGAGGTCAAACCTTGGATATAGAGCTTGGGATCCTCCTCCCCAGAATGACAAAGCATTCAAAAGTTAGCTCAAACTCAATCATCTCTCCTACACCAATAATATTTAAGGGCACAGATAGATATAATGCTGTAAGCCTCCTGGGGGCAGGAACCATTTGTTTCCCTTTTGTCTTTGTATCCCCAGCACCCAGCACAGTGTCTGGCACACAGCTTGACTAATAGAGGATCCATGCAATGTTATGTTATCTTTCCACTTACCTGATACCAGTACTGCAGTATATAAAGTCTTCCATTAGCATATCAACTCAATAACAATACACCATAGAGGTAAGCAACTTGAAAAGCTCTAAAAGGTCCAATCAAGGCGGAGGTGGATGACATGGCACACGGAGGCAGAATATGTGGTGGCAAGTTGACCCACCAACCAAAAGGGCAATTCCCAGGCCTATCACCCCAAGGATGGGATATGTCAAAGCTAAGTAAGAGGCAAATACGGGGCCCAAGGCAGTGGCAGCAGCTACTCCTGGGACTATCAACCCACAGCCTAGAAATTTAAAAAGCATCTACCTGAAATTCCAGGGACCAGGATGGCAGAGTGAACCCCAGCTGCTCCAATCCCTTCCTCTGACCCTGAAAACATAGAAATTATTGCCCCAGAGCAAAATTTTAAAATAGAGAAGGCTTGGGAGTCCTAGAGGAAGGGCATGGCTAAGACCCTGCCTCAAAATGGGTAAAAAACACATTGTAAAGACAAAGACTCTAGAATCCTATTATTGTAAACAGGAGGAACCAAATTCAGAAGGTGACATCATTGACTCCATACCCACAGCTGAAGCCTCAACAGGGAATATGAACTGCTCTAAAGCACAGAAAGTATTCTTAGAAGAGCTTAAGAAGGACTTTGAAAACCAAATTAGAGAGGTAGAAGATAAAATGAATAATTCTTTTATTTTTTAATTTTTAAATTTTTTGCTTTTTTTTGGAGGGAGGAGGCAGGGCAGTTGAGGTTAAGTGACTTGCCCAAGGTAACATGGCTAGTTAATTGTCTGAGGCTGGATTTGAATTCAGGTCCTCCTGACTTCAAAGCTGGTGCTCTATTCACTGTACCACCTAGCCACCCCAAATAATTCTTTTAGAATCAAAATTGTGAAATCAGAAAAACATTACAATAAAAAACCAGTTCCTTAAAAAGAAAAATGAATGAAATGGAAAAAAAAACATATGGAAAAGGAGCTTCAAAAATTGACTGAGGAAAAGAATTTGCTAAAAGTTAGAATCAACCAAATTGAAGCTAATGACTCTATGAAGAACCAAGAATCAGTCAAACAAAACATCAAGACTGAAAAATTAGAAAAAGAGGTAAAATATCTCAAGGGGGAAATAACTGACCTGGAAAACAGATCCAGGAGAGATAATCTAAGAATTATTGGTCTACCAAAAAAATCATGATAAAAAAAGAGCCTGGACAACATTGTCCAAGAGCTCATCAAGGAAAACTGCCCTGAGATCCTAGAACCAGAGGGTAAAATAGAAATTGAGAGAATCCACCGGACACCTCCTGAAACGGACCCCAAATTGAAAACTCCACAAAATTTTGCAGCCAAATTCCAGAACTATCAGGTAGAGGAGAAAATACTCCAAGCAGCCAGAAAGAAACAATTCAAATATTATGGAAGTACACCAAGAATCACACAGGATCTGGCAGCTTCTACATTGAAAGATTGGAGGGACTGGAATATGATATTTCGCAAGGCAAAAGAACTCAGTTTACAACCAAGGATCAGCTGTCCAGTGAAACTGAGCATAATCTTTCAGGAAAGGGGATGGTCATTCAATGATATAAGGGACTTCCAGAACTTCCTGATGAAAAAGCCAGAGCTCAATGGAACATTTAGTTTCCAATTACAAGAATCAAGAGAGACATGGAAAGGTAAATAGGGAAAACACACACACGCACACACACAAACACACACATAACTTGTTATTTAATAAGAGCAAACTGTTTATATCCCTATATGGGAAACTGATACCTGTTAATATTGAGAATTGTATACTTATTATGCCATTTAAAAGGGATATAGATAAATAGAGGATATGGGTAGAAACTAAACAAAATGATGATAAAAAAAACCTTATTAAGGGGTAGAAAGGGGTACAAAGGGGGTACTGCAATGGAAGAAGAAAAAAGAAAGAAGCAAAAAAGGGTAAATTATGCCACACAAAGAGGCATAAAAAATATTATAGCAGATGGGAAGAAGGGAGGGAGATGAACATTATAGGAACTTAACCCTCATTGGTCCTCGTGTAAGGAGGGAATAACATAATCAGTTAAATATAGGACTCTACTGAGAAGAGACATAAAGCCTATCATAATAGAGGGAAAGAGTGGAGGGAGAGGAGCATTGCATGAGATCTATTCTCACCAATCTTGGTTCAAGGAAGAAATATCATACCACATTAAGCATAAAAATTTATCATACCCTACAGGCAGTAGGAGGGGGGAAGGGCTAAGAAAAGGGGGATTGGATAGAAGGGAGGAAGAAGTAGTAAGGGTGAAGGGTAGGAAAAGGGAGGGAGGCTGATAAGGAGAGAATACTGAGGGAGGCAGTGCTCAAAAGGAAAACTCTTATGGAGGGGAAATGAGAAGGGGGAAAAATAAAACCATAAACATTGAAAGGAATAGCATGGAGGGAAAGACACAGATAGTAATCTATCTGTGAATGTAAATGGGATAAACTTTCCCACAAAATGGAGATGTATAGCAGAATGGATTAAAAACCATAATCCTACAATATGCTGTTTACAAGAAACACATCTGAAACAGGGGGATACACACAGGCTAAAGGTAAAAGGCTGGAGTAAAATATATTATGCTTCAGCAAAAGTAAAAAAGAAAGCAGGGGTAGCAATCCTTATCTCAGACAACTCAAAAGCAAAAGTAGATCTAAAAGAGATAGTAGATCTAAAAGTAGATTAAAAGTAGATTTAGTAGATCTAAAAGTAGATTAAAAGAGATAAGGAAGGAAAATACATCCTGGTAAAAGGCACCATCAAAAATGAAGCAATAGGGGCGGCTAGGTGGCGCAGTGAATAGAGCACCGGCCCTGGAGTCAGGAGTACCTGAGTTCAAATCCGGCCTCAGACACTTAACACAAAAAACTAGCCGTGTGACCTTGGGCAAGTCACTTAACCCCAACTGCCCTCCAAAAAGCAAAAAAAAAAATGAAGCAATATCATTACTATACATTTATGCACCAAGTGATAAAGTATCCAAATTCCTAGAGGAGAAGTTAAGGGAGATAGAGGAAGAAATAGATAGCAAAACCATACTAGTGGGGGACCTCAATCTCCCCCTTTCTGAACCTGATAAATCTAATCTCAAAATAAACAAGAAAGATGGAGGTAAATAGAATCTTAGAGAAGATAGATATGGTAGACTTCTGGAGAAAACTAAATGGGGTTAAAAAGGAATATACCTTCTGCTCAGTGGTACATGGCACATACACAAAAACTGACCATTTACTAGGGCATAAAAACCTCACAATTCAGTGCACAAAGGCAGAAATATTAAATGCATCCTTCTCAGATCATGATGCAATAACAATTATATGTAATAAAGGGCCATGGAAGAATAGACTAAAAACTAATTGGAAGCTAAATAACTTAATCCTAAAGAATGAGTGGGTCAAACAAGCAATTACAGAAACTATCAGTAACTTCATTCAAGAGAATGATAATAATGAGACAACATATCCAAACTTGTGGGATGTAGCAAAAGCAGTTCTTAGGGGAAGTTTCATATCCCTGCTGCATGCATAAATAAAGCAGAGAAAATGAAGGTCAATAAACTGGGCATGCAACTGAAAAAAAGCTAGAAAAAACAAATTGAAAATCCCCAATTAAATACTGAATTAGAAATAATGAAAACCAAAGGAGATATTAATGAAATTGAATTTAGGAAACTATTGAACTAATAAATAAAACTAAGAGCTGGTTTTATGAAAAAAACCGATAAAACCGATAGACTTTTAGCCAATATGATTAAAAAAAGAAAGAAGAAAACCAAATTACGAGTATCAAAAATGAAAATGGTGAATTTATCTCCGATGAAGAGGAGATTAAATCAGTAATTAGGAATTATTTTGCCCAATTGTATGCACATAAATTTGACAATCTTAATGAGATGGATGAATATTTACAAAAATATAAATTTTCCAGATTAACTGAAGAGGAATTAAATTACTTAAATAACCCCATCTCAGAAAAAGAAATTGAACAAGCCATCAATGAACTCCCTAGGAAAAAATCTCCAGGGCCAGATGGATTTACTAGCAATTCTGTCAAACATTTAAAGAACAATCGATTCCAATACTCTACACACTATTTTGAAAAATTGGTGAAGGAGTACTACCAAATTCTTTTTGTGACACAAATATGGTACTGATACCTAAATCTGGAAGGAACAAAATGGAGAAATAAAATTATAGACCAATTTCCCTCATGAATATAGATGCAAAAAATTTAAATAAAATATCAGCAAAAAGACTAAAGCAACTGATTACAAGAATAATACACTTTGATCAGCAGCATTTATTCCAGGAATGCAAGGATGCTTCAATATTAGGAAAATGATCAGTACAATTGATCATATAAACAATAAAACTAGCAGAAACCATATGATTATCTCAATAGATGCAAAAAAGGCTTTTGACAAAATACAACATCCATTCCTATTAAAAACACTAGAAAGTATAGGAATAAATGGAATCTTCCTTAAAATAAAAAGTAGCATCTATTTAAAGGCATCAGCAAGTATTATCTGTAATGGGGATAAGCTAGAAGTGTTTCCAATAAGATCAGGGGTGAAACAAGGATGTCTACAATCACCCCTCTTCTTCAATGTGGTACTAGACATGTTTGTAGTAGCAATTAGAAAAAAAAGAAATAGAAGGAACTGAATTAGGCAAAGAAGAGACTAAGCTATTACTCTTTGCAGATGATATGATGATTTACTTAGAGAATCCTAGAGAATCAAGCAAAAAACTACTTGAGACAATAAATAAATTTAGCAAAGTTGCAGGATATAAAATAAACCCACATAAATCCTCAGCATTCCTATATATTTCTAACAAAATCCAGCAGCAAGAGATAGAAAGAGAAATCCCATTTAAAGTTACTGTAGACATTATAAAATATCTGGGAATCTACCTGCCAAAACAAACCTAGGACCTATATGAACACAACTATAAAACACTTCTCACACAAATAAAGTCAGATCTAAGTAATTGGAAAAATATCAATTGCTCATGGCTGGGTAGAGCTAATATAGTAAAAATGACAATTTAACCTAAATTAAATTCCATATTTGGTGCCCTACCAATAAATCTACCCAAAATTACTTTATAGAGCTAGAAAAAAATAGTAACAGAATTCATTGGGAAGTACAAAAGGTCCAGAATATTAAGGCAATTAATGAAAAGAAATGCTAGGGAAGGTGACCTAGCCATGCAAGATTTTAATCTGTACTACAAAGAATCAGTCATCAAAACTACTTGGAAATGGCTGAGGAATAGAGTGGTGTATCAATGAAATAGACTGGGTACACAAGACTCAGCAGTCAATGACTATAGTAATGTACTGCTTGATAAACCCAAAGACCCTGGTTTTGGGATAAGAACTCACTATCTGACAAAAACTGCTGGGAAAACTGGAATATATTATGGCAGAAACTGGGCATAGACCATTATCTAACACTGTTTACCAAAATCAAGTCCAAATGGGTGCACAATCTAGGTATAAAGGCTGATATTGTAAGCAATCTGGGAAAACAAGAAATAGTGTACCTGTCAGACTTATTGAGAAGGAAGGACTTTATGACCAAACAAGAGTTAGAGAGCATTATAAAATGCAAAATGGATCATTTTAATTACATTAAATTGAAAAGTTTCTGTACAAACAAAGTCAACGTAACCAAGATTAAGAGGGAAGTGGGAAATTGGAAATTTTTACAATCAGTGTCTCTGATAAAGGCCTCATCTCTAAAATATACAGAGAATTGTGTCAAATCTGTAAGAATACAAGTCATTCCCCAATTGGTAAATGGATATTCAAAGGATGTGAACAGGCAGTTTTCAGAGGAAGAAATTAAAGATATCTATAAGCATATGAAAATCACAGACACAACATATGTGTGACGACTAGCTTTGATAAACTGGACTCTTCTCAGCAACGCACAGTTATAAGACAACTCTACAAGTCTCAGGATGGAAGGAGATGTCTACATTCAGAGAAAGAGTTAGAAAGAACAGAGTTTAAATGGAGAGTGAAGCAATCTACATGCTATCATTCTTTTTCATATTGCGTTCTGTTTCTTTTTGCCCATTCTTCACTCCATGGGTTACACTCCTTCTATACAACCAGACTAATGTCCAATGTAAAAAAAGTATTTGCAGATCCTATACTTGAAAGCATGCTGCCATGGCAGGGGGTGGGGAGGAAAGGGAGGGGAGAAAATTTGAAACTCAAGGGATTGTGGAACTGAATCTTGTAAACTAAACATAAACAAACAAATTAATAAAGACGAACATTGGAATGAATTGGACAGTGAAAGCAGAAAAGTGAAAAAAAATTGAAGGAATTGAGATACAGAAGTAGGTAATGAATATACACTACTTTCTTGAGGTGAGCAGAAACTAGAGTGGACAACAGATAAGTTTTTTCTTTTGAGGAAAAGGAAAACATGAGATTTTTATGCAATAGTGGAGTCATTGGAAAGTAAAAAGATGTGAAGAGAGAAAAATGACTAAGATTTATGAAGAGGAAAGAAGGGATCAGAGAAGTGGGCAGAGGGCTGGGGAGAGAAAGATAGGATAAGTTCTCTCCTGTGACAGGAAGGAAGGAGGAGAAGACAAATGAAGATATAGAAAATTTTGAGGTGCAGTGGAAGAGAATTGAAGGAACTCACAGTTCAGCAGATGTCCTTGATTTTCTCACTTTAGTCAGAGGCAAGGTCATCTGCTGAATATGAGAATGGAGGGGGGGGGAAAGAGACTGGAAGACTGGAGAAGGTTTGTAACACCTGCTTCAGGGAATTTGATAGGGATGAACAAAAGAATTGCCAAGGGGTAATGAGCACTCATCTGCGGTTACCTAGCTTGAATTTGCAATGTACCCAATTAGCACAGTTACTTCAGATAGCAACATGAACATGAATAATGAGGTGGGGGATTACCCAGGATTGGGAAAGCAGGTGATGGAGGTGATCCAGGATTGGGGATCAGTTCAAAGTTAATGACAGAAGATCAAGGATATTTTTGAGTTCCCTCTCCAAAGTCCTGACTTTGGCGATGGGGGCAGGGTTAGGCTGGATAGGGAGGGAAAGAAAGCCCGAATTTGATCTTTCATTAAAAACCACCCACACGGGGGTGGCTAGGTGGCACAGTGAATAGAGCACCGGCCCTGGAGTCAGGAGTACCTGAGTTCAAATCCGGCCTCAGACACTTAACACAAAAAACTAGCCGTGTGACCTTGGGCAAGTCACTTAACCCCAACTGCCCTCCAAAAAGCAAAAAAAAAAACAAAACAAAAAAAACCCACCCACACTTTATTGATGCCTTTTGTTGTTCATCAAAATCATTTCCCACTGCCTCCAAAGGGAACCATCCCTAGTGACAAAGAAAAAAAATTTCAACAAAATCATCTGACTTTAAGATGATGTCTGACAGTCTTCTCTCCTAGTAGTCCCCTATTTTTCTTCACCAATGTAAGAAGTATGTGATGTGACATATTGAATGGAGTATTAGGAAGATCTATGTTCAAATTCTGACTCTTGCTTCTACTAGCTGGATGACCTTGGGCAAGACACAACTCTCATAGCCCCAGTTTTCTCATATGTAAAAATAGGGATAATAATAACACCTACCTCATAGGTTATTGTGAAATTGAATGAGAATACATGTAAAAGTACTTTGTATGTCTTAAAATATTAAACAAATTAAATTAGCAAAAAAAGTCCAATCAGTGCAATGGGCATCCATGATTCCTGAACAGCACTGTTGAAAGAAGCCTTTCAGAGCCTGACACTAAAAGGCAATGAATTCAAGATGTAGAGGAGACTAATAGTGTTGAACATATGGACAATGACAGAATTTATAATGGTTGAGTATGGATATTTGTTTTAGGAAACTTTCTTTTAGTCTTTGTTTTTTAATGTGGTGTGTTTGGGAAGGAGAGAAAACAGATTTCTGTTAATTAAAAAAAACTTTAATACGTTCAAGAGCAACAAAACCAAGCTTAAACTACAATAGGTAGCACAATGATACTTTCTCATTAAGGCCAATGTTTACATTTCCTTTCTTTCAATAAACAATTGCATATGCCATCAATTGTAGTTATTTTTTAGTGTTATTTTGCTTAATTGTTTTCAGGGAGTATACTTTGTGAATTTGTATTTGTCTACCGTGTTCAATCAAAGCTCTTCAATAAAACAAGATGAACTTAAAAAATATTAAGGCTCCCCTATCCATTTTAGAATGTATTGTGGAATATAGTTGAAGGTATTGATCTAAGCCTAATCTCTGCCAGACTGCTTTCCAGTTTTCTTAGTAGTTTTTATTTAAAAAGGAGTTTCTCCCTAGGTAATTTATGTTTTCCACTTTATCAAACACTGAGTTTCTGATTCTCCCTTCTCTGATCTGTTCCACTAATTTGTTTCTCTGTATTTTAACCAATGCCAATCATTTTGATGATTGTTGCTTTATCATATAGTTTGAGGTCTGGAAATGCTATTCCGCCTTTATTTCTACTTTTTCGTAATTTCCCTTTCTATTCTATTCTTTTGTTTTTTAAATGAATTTTGTTAAGATTTTTAAAAATCAAATTATATAAAGTATTTCCTTGGTAATTTGACTGGTAAATTGAGTTTTGTAGTATTGTCATTTTTATTATATTGGCAAGTCTAGTCAGGAGTACTGAGTATTCTTCTATTTTCAATGTTCAATGAACAAACATTAAGTGTCTTCTATATACCAGAAACCATGCCAAGCTCTGGAGATACAAAAAGAGGCAACATACAGCCTCTGCACTCAAGGAACTTACAATCTAATGAGGGAGACAACAAACAAACATGCAAAAATGCTATATACAGGACAAACAGAAAATAACTAAGAGGAAAGGTGCTTGAATTAAGAGGGATTGAGATAGGCTTATTTTGCCTGATTATGTGCCAATAAACAGAATAATTTAACTGAAATGGAAGAGCATTTACAAAAATATAAATTACCTAGGTTAGCATATCTAAATAGACCTATTTTAGAAAAAGAAATTGAACAGGCCATAAGTGAGCTTCCTAAGAAAAAAGCACCAGGACTAGATGCATTTACAAGGGACAATCTATCAAATATTTAAAGATCAACTAATACTAATATAAAATCAATTATTTGAAATAATAGGTAAAGAAGGGATCCTACCAAATTCCTTTTATGAAACAAATATGATACTTATACCTAAAGCAGGAAGAGTAAAAAAAACACAAGGAGAAAATTATAGACCAGTTTCATTAAGGAATATAGATACAAAAAAACCTAAATAAAATATTAGATAAAAGATTACAACAATATATTACAAAAATTATACATTATGATCAAGTGGAATTTATATCAGGAATGCAGGGATGGTTTAACATAAGGAAAACTATTAAACAATTGATTGCATCAATAATGAAAGTTAAAAAATTGTATGATGATATCAATAGATGAGGAAAAAGCTTTTTGTTGAAGTTCAACACTCATTTTTATAAAAAACCACTTGAAAGTATTGGTATCAATAGATTTTTTCTTAAATTGATAAACAGCATTTATCTAAAACCATCATCAAGAGTTATTTATAATGGGAATAAACTAGAAGCCTTACCAGTAAGGTCAGGGGTGAAACAAGGATGTTCACTATCACCAGTATTATTCAATATTGCATTGTAAATCCTAGCAATAGCAATAAGAGAAGAAAAAAGAAATAGAAGGAATCAGAATAGGGAATAGGGTAACAAAAATATCTGTTTTTGCAGACAATATGATAATGTATTTGGAAAATCCCAAAGACTCAGCTAAAAAGTTAGTTGAAACAATTGATAATTTTAGCAAAGTAGCAGGATATAAAGTAAATCCACATAAATCATCAGCATTCTTTTTTTTTAAATCTTAATTTATTTTCTTGGTTATATCATTCATTTCCACAAGGTTTTGAGTTACAAATTTTCTCCCCTTTTTGTCCCTACCCCCCAGTCCAGAACATTGCTCCCACTGCAAGACCCCTCCCACAATCTGTTCCCTTTTATGCCCTCCTCCAACACCTCTCTAGCTTTCTAGCAGGGCAGGGAGTTCCTCCCTGCCCCCAGTCCCTGTATGTATTATTTCCCAGTTGCATTTAATTCTATAGCTTTAAATACTAGATTCTTGCAATTCCTCCCCTGTCACCCACTCCCACTGGGAGGAGCAGCAATTCAATACAGGCTGTACCTGTGTAATTACACAGGACATCTCCATGGTGGGCAAATTGTGAGAGGTTAATTGTATGTCCCTCCTTCCTATCCTGCACCCCCACCTTGTTTTGTTCTCTACCCTGTCCCTGTCCC
>CM053602.1:61106089-61124106 GCA_028646575.1 Pseudocheirus occidentalis | reverse complement strand
AATTGCTGGGGCCCTCTCAGCTGCCGGAGCCCGTAGTGGGGTGCTGCAGCTCCCCCCCCCAGCTTCGGCTCACTGAAAGCGCACCCCAGGACCACCACTCAAGACCACGATCCAGATCCAGGCCGCTCAACGCAAGAGCCCTTGGCCTCCATGGGTCGAGTCAGCCCCCCTGCTATCTGCAGGCCAAGGGCTCTGAAGCAGCCCAGTGGAAGCCGCTGCGGCTCTCAGCCGTTCCTGCTGCAACAGCCGCCTCCCGCTGCCTCCTTGCCCTGGGAGCAGTTTGGCCGGACCCGCTCTTCTCTTCCCCGGTTAGCAAAATCCACTGACCTTTCTCTTAGCCTTTTTGTGGTAAATGTGGTAACTGTGCCTCCAGTGCAGCAGATCTGCTCTCCTATAGCCACGGTTCTCTGCCTGATGCCCCAGGGCCTGAGCCAGCTGGGTTTCGGCAGCGGGTCCCAGACTGCTGCGAAGAGCCCCGCCTGCTGCGCTGCCTGTAGCAACAGATGTGCTTTCTGTCTTGTGGAGAGTTTTTGGAGCTTGAAAATCTGTTTAGCATCCCATTTTATGAGTTTTTTAGTGTGTTTGTGTGGGAGCTGTGGTCCTTTGCTGCTTCTACGCCGCCATCTTGGCTCCGCCCCCAATTATCAGCATTCTTATATGTCACAAACAAAAGTCTGCAATAAGGGATAGTAAAAAACAAAACAAAACCCAATTTAAAATAATTCTAGACAGTATAAAATACCTGGGAGTATACCTGTCAAGAACAAAGCCAGGAACTATATAAACAAAATTATTTTAAAAAACTCTTTTTATACAAATAAGATCAGATTTAAGTAATTGGAAAAATATTAATTGTTCATGGGTAGGCAGGACCAATATAATAAAAATTAAAATTTTAACCAAACTAGTTCATATATTCAATGCCATCCCAATTAACAATTTTTTTTACTCAAGTAGAAAAAAATAATGACGAGATTCATTTGAGAGGACAAAAGTTGAGAACATAATAATGGAATAATGAAAAAATGTAAAGGAAGGAGATTTAGCTGTACTTGATCTTAAACTATATTATAAAGCAATAATTATCAAAACTATCTGATACTAGCTAAGAAATAGAAAGGTAGATCAATGGAATAGAGTAGAGATATAGTTTACAGCAGCAAATAAGCATAATAACCTTATATTTGATAAGTATAAAGACTTAATTTTGGGGGATAAGAATTCATTATTTGGTAAAAGTTGTTGGGGAAACTGGAATGTAGTATGGTGGAAACTGGGCATAGAACAGTATCTTATACCACTTACCAAGATAAAGTCAAAATGAATATATGACCTAGATACAAAGAGACGTTTTACAAGAAAATTAGAAGAACATGGAACCTATTACTCATCAGATTTATGGACAGGTGAACAATTTATGAATAAACAAGATAGAGCAAAGTTAGGTGTAAAATGGATATTTTCAATTATGCTAAATTAAAAAAAAGGTTTTGTACAAATAAAATAAATGTAACCAAGATCAGAAGGAAAGGAGAAAACTAGGAAAAATTTAGAAACAGCTTATCAGATGAAGGTCTCACATCTAAAATATATAAATAACTTTGTCAAATCTATAAGAATGAGTCTTTCCCCAATTGACAAATGGTCGAAGGATATGAACAGTTGAAGAGATAGGACATAGGACATACAAGATAAGAGATAGGAGATAGGAGATAGGAGAGACAGGAGAAAGAGTGGTGTTCCAAAAACCTAGACAGAAAAGAGACATGGGCAACAATATCAGAGACTACAGAGAGGTAGAGGAGAATGAGGATGGAGAAAAGGACATTTGATTTGGCAACTAAGAGATCAGTGGTAACTTTGGAGAAAAGTTTTGGTGGGGATGATGAGGTTGGAAACCAGACTGTAAGGGGTTAAGAGGAAGGAAAGTGGAAGCATGTATTATAAATAACCTTTTCAAGGAGTTTAGCTAATAAAAAGGCAGAAGAGGGGTGGCTAGGTGGCGCAGTGAGTAGAGCACCGGCCCTGGAGTCAGGAGAACCTGAGTTCAAATCTGGCCTCAGACACTTAACAGACAAAAAACTAGCCATGTGACCTTGGGCAAGTCACTTAACCCCAACTGCCCTCCAAAAAGCAAAAAAAAGGCAGAAGAGATATAGGGATGATGGTTAGCAGGGGTGGATAGATGAAGTGAGGGTTTTTTCCAGGATGGGGGAAATATCGCCATGTTTGTAGGCAGTAGGGAGTGAGCCAATGGACAGGGAGAGACTGAAAATAAGTTATAGAGTGGAAATGACAGGGGGACAATTGTTTAGAGAAGACAGGAAGGAATGGAGCAGGTAGAGAGCAGGTAGAGAGGTTTGCCTTGGGAATAAGGTAAACAAGGGAATTTCATTATATGAGTCAGGGGTGAAGGAGGAAATAGTGGCAGAAGACATCTGAGTGATCGGAGATGAGAAAAAGGGCAAATGCCCTCAATTTTTTTCTGTAGAATATGAGGCAAAATTCTCAGCTGAGAGAGTGGGGGGAGCCATGGGAGATTTCAGGAAGAACAAGAAGGTTTGGGAGAGACATTGTGGAGAGTGGGAGAGTGAGTTAATAAGGCAGGTACAGTAAGATTGCCTAACAGCACTGAGGGCTCAGATGAGGTTGTATAATGGAAATTGGTAGTAGATCCACTCAGAACAGTTAGTTGCATAATTTTTCCATCTTTGTTCAGCAGTACACATGTAGGAGTGAAGGCAGTGAATGGTAGGAGTGATTCAAGACTGAGGCTTGGTTAGGCTCTAATCACTAAAATGATAAGTCAGTTGGGAATTCATGAGAGAAAAATGTAGAGTTGAATTGGTTCGCTAAGGAGTCAGGACGGAGAAAAGGAGATTCAGGGGATAGTGCAAAGGAGCTGGCCAGTAAGAGAATTGAGGGGTCAAGAGATTTGAGATTGCAGTATGAAAGAAAAGTAGGGTTTACTAAGGGAAGGTATAATGCCATGCACAAGCAGCTTCCCAAAAGAATGCTACTGTGAACAGCTTTTAAGTTCTGATTACACAGTATAGTGAACACTCCATTTATTCCATAACAAATCAAGGCAAGCATTCACAACAATTCACAATATAATATTCACACCATTACATCTTATCACAGAAAATCACAATATAGTGTTTATAACAGCTTAACATTAGAATGATCACATATTTTTCACCAAGTGGCCACAGTATTTGGAACAAAGAACAAAAGAATAATCATCTGGTTTCCCTAAGGAGGTTTGCTTCCTCTCTTAGTCATTCAGTCATCTCACAATACAATAATCAGTCTTCCACTCTTGGGGCAATTATAGACGAACTTAATCAATCACTTATCTAGCAATCAGTCACTAAATATCATTAATCACCTAATACAATCATTAGAAAATTACACAAACCGTCCACCCCTCGGTGTCTAGTAAACTTAAATTTTATCATCCATCCAAGGGGAGGCCTTTTCTTCATGGGGTGGTCTCTTAGATTCCCTGGGTCCCTTTCCATGGTCCCAGCTCCTACCTGAATTCACCAAACAGTCACCTGGATTCAGAGACAGACAACTCCCAGGTTCTCATCCAGTCCTCTGGGAAGTTCTTGGTACACACTGAAGTTCACAGGGTCCAGCACATCTCAAAACCTTCACCACTTTTGTTGCTGGGAATTCAAGCATCAACCAAGTCACAAACAAACAAGGTCTTATCCTGGTCATGCTTCTTCAGTTCTCCAGCTGTTCAGCTGGCCCTAGGACCCAGAAGAGATCTAAGCCTTCCAGGTGGCCTTTCAGGTGGCAACTTTGGCTTTCACCAGATTCTGGTCTCATAGAAAACTCAAACTCAGTTCTCAGTACAGCAAGTAGCAGGCCAGCTTCCAGATACTATGAAAATTCTGCTTCCTCCACCAGGAACCACCAGGAGGAAAATTCTTGATTCTGCTTCTCTGTCTCCTGGAGCTCTTCTTAAATACTATGTAACTAAGGGCTAAGTATCTGCTAAATTAATTATCATTACAAAAGGCAGAGAGAGGGGTGAAAGACCAATAGGTTATGGTCAGATAAGGGGATTTTAGAATAATTGAACATGGAGGTGGTATATTTGTGGGTGATGGCAAGATCCAGGGCATGATCATCTTTGTGTGTGGCTGAGGTGGGGTGAAAGAGTAGGTCATGGGAATTGAGTAAATTAAGGAACTGAGTCCTTAGGGAATTTGACCGTGTAAAGTTAATGGGATATAAGATCTTCCCTGCCCATTAATAGGCCTCATATGGAGACCTGATGCAAAGCCAGTTAGGCTCTGGGCCATAGGGATCCCCACACCTTTCCAATTAAGTGCTGATTTCTAAGCTACTCTGCACTAGAGGTGTGGGCAGAGAGAGAAACAGGCTGAAAGAGAAGCAGATTGAGGGAAGAACTGGCCTATGGGAACTTGCTTGTGGGGAGGTTTGACAGAGAAAACACTTGTGATATCAGTGCTCCCTGGATTGGTGATGACTATCTTACTAAACTGTGCTTTTTGGTATCCTAATAGCAATGTCCCAAATGAATACCTTGGTTTTGTCTTGGAAGAGGAGGGTTTACTATATTTTGCAAACAAACCCTGGGAATACGTATGCATATTCATAGCAGCTGCTATGGGTATTGCACTGGTGTTACAGAACGAGAGTCAATATGTATTCTCAGGTATAACATCATATCATCAGCAAATAAGGATACTTTTATTTCCTCTTTACTTATTTATACCTTTTAATTTTTCTGTTGCCTTATTGCTATTGCCAGCATTTCCAGAACTATCACATAATAGTGGGGAGACTGAGGATCCTTGTTTCACTCTCATATTTGCTGAAAAAATAAATAGGCTGGAAATGCATCTCCATTGCACATGATACATACTTTTGGTTTTAGACAGATGCTTTAAATTATATTTTTAAATGTTACTCTCTGTCTATACTTTGTAGGGTTTTTAGCATAAAAGGATGTTATACTTTGTCAGAAGCTTTTTCTGCATCTATTGAGATGATTATGTGGTTTTAGATGTTTTGGTTTTTAATATGATCAGTTATGTTGATCTCCTAATGTTGAACCATCCTTGCTTTCCTGGTATAAATCTCATTTGGTCACAATGAATGAATTCTTGGATAAATAGTCCTAAGATTTTGTTTACAATTTTTGAGTCAATATTCATTAGTGATATTGATCTATAGTTTCCTTTCTGTGTTTTATCTCACTTCCTGGTTTAGGTATTAGGACCTAAAAGGATTGTGGTAGGGTGCTTTCTTTCTCAATTTTTTTTTAGAATAATCTCTATGGGTACTAACTTTTTGAAAATTTGATAGATTTTTCTTGTGAATCCATCAGGAACAGTAGTTTTCCCCTCCTGTAGTGATTACTTTACAACTAAACCTATTTCCTTTTCTAAGATTGAGTTATTTAAGATTTCTATTCAGTCTTCTGATGGGTTGAATATTTTATTTTTTATAAGATATTCCTCTATTTCTTTTGTGTTCTTAGTTTTGTTAGCATATAACTGCACATAATGTGTTCTGATTATTCTATTTATTTCTTCTGATTTTGTGGCAATTTTACCTTGCTCATTTGTTATTTCATTGATTTTATTTTCTGCTTTCTTCTTTTTCATCAAATTAGTGAAGAGTATTAATTTTATTAGTCTTTTCAAAGGACCAGTTTATGGTTTTATTTATCATTTCTGTTTTTATTTCAATTTACCTATTTTCTCTCTCATTTTTAATATATCCTTTTTTTGTGCTTATTTTAGGTTTGTTAGCATATTGAGTTCATTTCTCTCTCTCTCTCTCTCTCTCTCTCTCTCTCTCTCTCTCTCTCTTTGTCTCTCTCTCCCTGCTTTAGCTGAATCTCAGAAATTTTGGTATGTTGTTTCATCATTATAATTTTCTTTTACATAGTTATTAATTGTTCTTTGATCCACTCATTATTTAGTATTTCATTGTTAAGTCTTCATTTCACTCTGCATGTTTTCTTTGTGGTCTCTGAACTAATTAATATTTTTATTGCATTATGGTTTATAAAGGATTTAGTCATTCTTTCTGCCTTTTAACATTTCTTTTCAATATTTCTCTGACCTATTACATGGTCAGTTTTTTACAAAGGTTATATATGGTGTTGAGAAAAATGTATTTTCTCTAACATTTTTTCATTTAGAAGACACCATAAGTCTTTTAACTCTATTTTCTCCAGCAAATTGTTCAGTTTCACATTGGCCCTACTTACCTTTCTCTTAGACTTGTCCAAAACTGATTGAAGCCTCATGTCACTATTATGCTAATTTCTAGTCCCCATGGGAAACACACACAGAGACAGAAGCAAAAGCAACAAAAAACCCCTAAACTTTTGTATTTCCAGTTATATGTCTATATATTTTATTTTCTTTATTTATTCCAGGAGATCTAGGGAACTGAATTTTAATGTGCCCTGTTTGACTGCACCACCTTGACCAATACCCTGGATATGGGGTCAAAAATCCAGCCCCCTTTGATGACCCTCAGGGCTGAATCTATATATAATCTATAACAAGGTTCCTCCCCAAACCCTCTTTGGCTGAGTCTTCCAATCCTGTCCTAGCTAGCATAACCTTTATCCAAGGCCCATGGGTCACTTGTGGCCCACCAAAGGATTTTGGGTGGCTTGTAAAAAATATAGAGGATGTAAAAGGAAGTAAAGATGTACTTTGTAACTATGTGTTAACTGCACACTCTCTCCTGTTTGTCACATGACCCAAAGCAACCAACTGTCATCACTCTGTCTCTAGTCTGGGAGGAGTGATTTCATGATAAATAAAAATCTTAAGTAATAAGTGTAATTAATATAAATGGAAATTTCCCTTTAAAAATTATTTATTTACTTTCAGTTTACATCATTCAGTTCCACAATCCCTTGAGGTCCAAATTTTCTTCCCCTCCCTCCCCCACCCCATGGTGGCATGCGAATCTGATATAGGTTCTACAAATACCTTCACATTAAAAATTAGTCAAGTTGTAAAGAAATGTTCCTTTTAAAAAAACTTGGTTCATTTGCAAAAGTTTAATCAATAATTGTACCTTTACATGGAAAGTGAGCCTCTAAAAACCTATCTGTGGCTGGAAGAAGTTTAGCCTATTTTAATTTGGGCCTCATCTTACTGCCAAATTGTGCAGGTTTGCTTTACCTAAACATCCAGCCTACTTATCCAAATCAGATTTTCAAATCCTCATCAGCTGGGATCATCTTAACCAAACAAGGTTTTCCCTCTTTACTGCGGACATCATGCTTTCTCTTGCAATGAGGAACTCAACCCAAAGAGAGGGGCGTCCAAGATATGAGTGGAGAAGTGAAACTTTCCAAACCAGAAGTTGGATACAGGTGGGGAAAAAACTCATGCTGGTACAAAGAGCCCTGCATCTGAACCCTCTGCCCAATGAGTCACCTTCTCTCATCATAGCCCACTGCTGCCACCATTTGTCAACAGGCAATCATGTCAGGAGACTTAGGTGAAAACCAGGTTTATTTCAAAAGAAACAGACATGCATGCGGAACCCAAAGAATTCAGTCTGTACAGAAGTTTGCAGATTTATGACAGTACAACAAAAAGAGGAGGAGAAAACAGGAAAGGGTGTGGCATGGGAGGAAAAAGGCACAGTACACGTGGGAAAAGGACAAAACCCTTCCTGAAGTGGAGGAACAAGCCACATTTTTTCCCCTTGGCTTGACTACGAAGATTGGAGGATCCACTTGTCTACAAAGGTCCCCAGCTGCATAAATGCTTTTCCAGCGTAGCCCAGACTGCCAGGAGCCTGTCTTGCCTCTCAAGGACACACAGGGAGTCCAGCTTGGGTACAAACAACTAATTGTATCAGCTGGTGGGGAAGAGAGCTCCATCCTTCACACAGTCAGTGCTTCCTGCATGATTGTGGAAAATATGGCAACTCAAGAAAACAAGTTCAGGGGACCCCATGGCCCTTAACAAGTTTTAAATCAATAACGATGCTTATCTAATGAAAAAGGAAAAATTAAAGATCCATTTGTAGTGTGAAATCATAACACGTCAGTAACACACCCCTCAGAAGAAGGAAATCAGTTAATAAATGTTTATTTATTATGGTAAGTGGCCAGATAGAAAGAAAAGTGAAAGACAGTCCCTTCCCTCACAGCCTAACAGATTCTCATCTGTTATAATAATAACATAAATAAGGAAACAACCAGGCACAGAACAAAAATAGGAAATAACCAACTTCCTACAGCCTTACAACTTATTTTGTTATTCTTTTTTATCATTTATTAAATGGATTTATTAAATTGATTTTTTGTTAATTTGTGAAACAGTTCTTAAGCAGAATACACAGCAGTGGTACTGGGCTGGAACTGTTGCTCCATTTCGTTTTACTAAAGGTTCCTCATGATAATCCTTCATCTCTTGAAAGGTCTTTATCTCTGTCCCAAAGGAAAACTTGTTTTTTTGTGGAAAATGGGGGCTTTTTTATGATAACCTCAACAGAGCCTTCACATTGTCATTTTTAACTTCTTGAGGGTCTATCATCTTTATTGCACTTCTAGAACAACTATTTGAAACCTTTATCCAAACCAATTAATTCCAGGTCCTGTTCCCTGCACCTACCCCCACTGCGTATGATCACACTGTGTGGGGTATAAAGACCCTACCCAAATTGACTACTGAGAGATTTCTCCAGGCAAAAGCTGAAAGGTTTCTTCATTAGAATCTCAAGAGAAGTGGGCAGTCCATACCACTGGAACACCAGAAGGAAGAGGCCTCCATACAGAAGCAAAAGCTGGCTTAAATAGACAAAAACCACAAAATCTCTCCCAAAACCCCCACCCCAATAACCGGACCTTCCTTCCAATTGGTAGGAAGAGGTGTCCTTACAATCCTTTTATCCAATACAAAATTATTTATCAGAAGTTAGCTTATCACAGATTACATAATTTTCTCTTGTTTTTCCAAAAAGCAAACAATTTACAGAAACATTCGGGAAACATATTACTTGTTGCAAAAGTAGGCAATTTATGGATCATTTGTTGCTTTTCTTGTTTACCAAAGACAGGTAGCTGGCAGACACATTATAGAAAAATAAAATTTGGGCCTAGCAATGCTAAAGCCCAGCTCAAGTTGGGTAACTGTCTCCTTTACTTTATGGGAACATCTTCATTTGTTCCTCTCAATCTCTATCCAATTTCCTGATAATGTGTATGTGTGTGTGTGGTGACCAGTATAGATACCACAGCAGATAGTCTATTTGGGAAACCACATTCTGTCCCACACAACACCTACAACTTAGCATTTTAGTGAAAAGATTGAGAACCAACAAAATACTTCTTCCTAATTCTCCCACCTTCCCCCTCAATTTCCAAATACACACACTAGTAAGTGGGTCAGAGAGGATGAAGAGCAATACAGTTTCAAATGATACATTATATGTAAACATAACATACTTGCATATGAATGTATAATGAATAGATATCTGTTTCTATGAATAAATATATAAGCATGCCTATATAAGTAGAGATAGATATACCTGTGTTTGTATACATATATACAAACTAGTCATGCATACTAGTCATATATGCAGGCTTGTAGATATCTGTCTATATACATTAAACAAGACCCCTGTACATGTCTATATACATGCACATGTGTTAGGTAGGCATGTATATGCATACAGACATATCTATGTACATACCTGATACAATATATAATTACACATATAAGTGTATAGAAATATTTATGTACAAAGTAATTTGGAGGGGAATCTGGAACCATATGCAAGTATAAATCTCACACATTACATGTTCATATAACACATACATATGTCAATATATCTACAACTACATACACAATTTTGCATATTTAATATATTGAGTAGATACTTATATATAATCATCTATAATTCAGATATTCTGTTGAGCAGTATATCTATACATATTTCACCCATATGTATATATACATACATACATATGTAGAAATAAAATTCTTTTTACTATACACACAAGAATATATGTGTATAAGTATTTTGTATCAATACTTGAGTGCACATATATGTATAGTTATATATACCTCTATCTGAATTTACTTGCATGTATATGGATAGGCACATTTCTATATGTAATACACTCACATAAATATGTAAACAGAACATACATGTATGCATATCATATATGTGAGTGTTCATATAGAATGAGTCTGTGCATATGTAAATAGGAATATACTTATTATGTTTGATTACCACCCACATGACTGTATATGTGTATACACACAAATGTATATGCATACTATTGGAGATATGCATAATTAATAAAATAGATTATACACATGAGTGTACAATTACATAGGCATATATACGTCTACACATATATATCCATTAGTATATAAGTAAACAAATGTTTATGTCTACATATGTAGCTATGTGTATATGTACACATGTGTATGAACACATATGTACCTGCATGTTCATTACACACATGCAATGTAGATATAAGTCTATACATACAGGTATTTATGGTCATCTATAAATGTATATATAGAAATGTGCCCAGTCCATATATATTGTACAACAGCATATACTATATTGTATACATGTGTGTATATGCCATTATATATTCATTCGTGTATAGGTTTTGTGAACCTATATATTAACACACACATGAATATGTGCGACATATATGTACATGCACACATACACAGAAACACATCAGTATTGTGCACATGTATGAACATATATTAACCTAAATATAAGCACTAATCTCTATGTATATGTGCATGTATCAGTACATATATACGGGAATGTGCTGGTACACATATACATATACACACATAATGCATAGTTACACAATATAGATCTATATATATTTATATGGATAATATATACACAAGCATAGAAATATTACAGTATGCAGTTAAACATGACTCACATATACACATATATGTATAAAGGACTATCAGTCATAGCTATGCATATATGAATGTACATGTATACTTAGATGTGTGTCTATAGATATAGATGGGTATATTCTATATATACAAATATATGGTCTATATCTATTTTGTGGGCATATGTATATGTGGACCTGTATATACATTTATACTTTTGTGTGTGTGCATGTATGTAAACTTGTGTTTGTCTTCTAGATATGTGTATCTTTGTATATATACACAAATACTCACATAGGTATGTATATGTAAACATATTACATATTTCTATCTGTCCACTCACCTGAGTATGTACAGATACTTTTCATGCTTGCGTTTGGCTTTTAAAACCCTTCATAACCTGACCCTTTCTTCCCTTTTCAGCCTTCTTATACATTGCCCCCACATTATCTGTGGTTCAGGAACTCTGACTTCCTTGCTCTACCTCCATTTCCTGTTTCTAAACTTTTTCTGACTGTCTCCTATTCCTGGAGTTCTCTTTATCATCATCTTGGCCTTCTGGCTTCCCTTGGTTCATTCACATCTCAGCTAAAGCCACACCTTCAGCAAAAAAGCCTTTCCTAGTCTTCTTTAATCTTAATACCTTCTCCCTGCAAATACCTCCAATTTCTCCTGTCTAGAACTTGTTTGTACATAGTTGTTTGCATGTTGTCTCCCACATTAAACTGTGAGTTCCTGTCTTTTGCCCTTTTTTTGTATCCCTAGCACTTAGCACACAGTAGGCGCTTAATAAATGCTAATCGATTGATTGGCATTCATTGGTTAACTATCGCAATAGCTTGCCTCAAGTGTCTCCCCATTCCAATCCACCAAAATAACTTTCCTACAGCTTATGTCCAACCATGTCATTCCCTGCCACACCACACCACACCACACCACACACACACACACACACACACACACACACACACACATACACGCACACACTCAATAAACTCCACTGGCTTCCCATCACCTCCAGTACAAATGCATTCAAAGCCCTTTATGCCTAACCCCCTTCCTCCCCTTCCAGTCTTCTTATACCTTACTCCCCAACCTGTTCCACAAACAAGACACTATCTTTTGGCTAGGGACATTCTTTCTGACTGTCTCCCATGCCTGGAATGCTTTCCTTAATTTTGTCTACTGACTTTCCTGGCTTCCTTTAAGTCCTTAATGAAATGTCATCTTTAATGGAAGCCTTCTACAGCCTCTCTTAATTTGAGGACCTTCATTCTTTTAATTATTTCCTGTTTATCCTGTATATGGTTTGCTTTGTTTTTATTTGCTTGCACATTGTCTCTCTCTTAGATTGTAAACTCCTTGAGGGCAGGGACTATTTTTTTTGCCTCTTTTTGTATCCCAAGTGCTTAGCACAGTGCCATGTGTAAATGCTTCCTTAATAAATGTTTCTCAAAGTTGAGCAATTTAGTTGATTGACTGACTGTAAAGACAGCTCTAAACTGTCCTTGACAGCAAGTCACCAATCTAAATCTACTAGGATTACCTCTACCCCCACCATCCCTTTATTCATACTCTCTTTTTCTCAAAAATAATGATTATATTACTTTATACTTTGTATTGGCAGGTAGGTGGCATGGGAGATAAGAGTGTCAGACTTCAAGGCAAGAAAACACAAAATTCCAGCTCCTTTTTAAAGTATGGAAGAAAAATTTGACAGGATATAGCCTTGATTTCTTTCTTTTTTTTTCATAGTGTGACATTGATCATTTCAATGAAGATGATAGTTCCTAGGGATGGTGATGCCATCAAAGAACCTGATTCCCAGAGCAGTAGAAAGAGTTCTACAGAAAACCTTGTACTGGATGTAGACCAAGCTGATTATGAGATGGATGAGATTCAGAATTTACAAGAACTGGCAAAAAAAATTTGAAATCCAAAGTCGGCAAATAAGACCTAGGAATCAGGCAGATGTTCCTAAAGAAGAGACCTTGGACAAAGAAAATCAAAATGTCAGACCAAATGGAGGGGGAAATAGAGGTTTCAGTGACAAGTTAGAAAAAACAGAGTCAACTTGGTGAGATGAAAGAAAGCAAAGGTTTAAAAGGAGGTATAGATATATAAGTTCAGGTTACCAGAAGCATCAACTTACCAAAGGACCATGCTGGTAGGTACATTGCACTCATGTATAGTGGTAATTATACAGTGGGCATAGCTATATCAGCTAGGCCCAAAGTTATGGCCTCTGAAATGGCTGGACATATTTCCGCTATGGAGACAGAGTTAGGCAACCTCTGACCCGATACATCATTGTTTGGCCCAATACTGGATGATGTGGAAATATTAGAACTTGGTGACTTATCTGAAGGAGATGACAGCAATTGGTATGTATATCTTGGAAGAGTATGGACTTCCCCCTTATTTTTTTCTGAATTTGAGACATTCTTAGTGGAGTTCTATTTCATAAGGTGATCCCTTTTCTAGCCTTGTCAACAATATGAAAGAAATGAAAACAAGTTTGTTTGCATGAAGCTTACAAAATTATATTCAGTTTATCTGAATTGTGATTTCTTTTTAATTAACTTTTATTTTTTTAGCTTACATCATTGATTTCCACAAGATTTTGAGTCACAAATTTTCTCTCCATCTTTCCTCGACCCACCCCCCCAAAACAGTGATCCCACTGTATACCCCCTCCCCCAATCTGCCCTCTCCTACATCCTCCCCCATCACCTCTGACTTTCTATCCCAGTGCCTGTATATCTTATTTCCCAGTTGCATGTAACACATACACACATATGTACACACACACACACACATATATATATATGTTTGTAACATATGATTTTAGAACTTCAAATTCTAGATTCTTTCCCTTCCTCCCTCGTTACCCACCCTCTTTGGAAAGACAAGCAATTCAATACAGGCCATACATGTGTAGCTATGCAGAACATCTCCACAATGGAGATATTGTGTAACACTGAAGATATTTCCCTCCTTTCTATCCTGCCCTCCCCTTGTTCTACTTTCTACTTTGTCCCTGTCCCTTTACAGAAGTGTGTGCTTCTAACAACCCTCCCCCTCAAACTGCCCTCCCCTCCGTCATCCTCCCTCTCATCCCCATCCCCTCTACTCTACTGTAGGGCAAGATACCCATTTTAGAGTATATGTCATTCCTTCCCTAAGCCAGTGAATTGTGATTTTTTAAGTGCATCACCTCTGCCCTGGCTCCCAGTCATCAGAGAGAACTAAGAGAGATGAAACCCACTCTAGACAGCCAGTTTCATAACTGAAATTTTGAGTTTGAGCTGCATCTGAGCAATAAGTGTTTATTCAATCAATAAGTGTTTATTCCAGTGTTAAATGAAACCATGGAGATGGAGATCATTGAGGGTCTCAGAGAGTGAAGGGAAAGAAGGGAAACTTGGGAAAGAGCCATGGTTAGGGGGACAGGATGGAAGAGTGACCTCAATAGCCACATGTAGGTCCTTTCACCCACCCATCCACATTTAGTTTGTGTATATTGTAGTCATGGGTGCAACAGTCATTGATTGATAGTAGGAAACATTTAACATCCTACCTCCATCAATGTTAGTGATTGTTGACTTCGCTCTAAAATTAAGTGTAATACCTTAGCATATTAAGTTACATTTCTATGTGAAATATTTTAAGAAAATAGTTCAACAAACTTTTATTAAATGTCTACTAACGTGCCAGAGCCCTGTGCATATGTATCGATGTGTAAATCTCATTGAAAATATTAAAAAATGGGGGCAACTAGGTGGCACAGTGAATAGAGCACGAGTTCTGGAATCAGGAGGACCCGAGTTCAAATTCGGCCTCAGACACTTAACAGAAGAACCAGCTGTGTGACCTAGGGCAAGTCACGTAACACCAATTGCCCTGCTTTCCCGCTCCAAAAAGACAAAAAAATATTAAAAGATAACTATGGCATATGTGCTCTCTTAAGAGGAAAGGACAGATCAGTTATTTGAGGATATTTGAGGACTGAAAGACTTGCTTCTTTTCTTGCAAACATATAAATACTTTTTTTTTTGCAATCTTGAAGACTGTGATTTGCCAAAAAGTAGACTTCCAGGAAAACAGAAAACAGAATCTCTTAAAGTGGTGCCATTATGTCCTCGATCATCCAAGTCCCAAGACCAAAGCAGCCTGCTCCGCCTTCCTGAATCAACTTGATCAAGGTACGGAAATTGTCTGAGTTATGGAAAGAATGCTAGGCCCCCAGTCAGGATTCCACATTAGCTATGCAAGATTTTCCCACAAGGTTAACACATTTTCAGTAGCTGATTCTTGCAGAATCCATTGGATACCCTTTATTACAGTGATGTTATGAGAGATGGGGTTAATATTTGCCTCCTAATCTGCGTTGTCAGTTTACTAGATGTTATGTTTCAGGGGGTATGATGCATATCCCAATCCTTGTAATTAACAATTCATATTATAATAACTTTCTACTGAATTTAGAATGCCTTCTTCATTATTTATGTTTAGAAGCATTTGAGTGTTTGGAGGCCATTTTTTCAAATCAGATCGTCTATTTATAGGCTATTTGGGTTATATTGGGAACCACAGAACTCAATTCCACAGTGGGAATTCCAAAGCCTTTCTTTTGGCTTTCAGGCTTATGGCCAGAATAGTATTCAGAGGACCAGACTTGGCTTTCTCACCTCCTGCTACAGATAAATGCTGTTGAAACTAAAATATTTAACCCCATTAAAATAAAGTTTATCCTTGGCATATTATTTTCATTGTTAATGTATTCCTCTTTTCTGTTTTCCAGTTAGCAAGTAGGAGAAAAACTTTCTGTAGAAGCACATTGATCTCTTCAAGTGCATATGGCTCATTTATAGAGTCCCACTTTGGTGGTAATAGCCCAAATGCTCCCACAACCCTGGAGTCAGCTCCCAAACCACTGTTCTCCTGGGATACCTCAGGTAAGGTATGTGAAATCTACAGAGTGAAACTGATCAACTGTGCAGAAAGCGGGATTGAATTGGAAGGAAGAAAGCACAAAGGACTTAAATAGACAGGTTCTATCATTCTGTTTTACTTATGAACTTAGTGTAGAAATAATAGAAGCATAAGATTATCACATGAAAAACTATGCCCTGCAAGGCATGGTGGTACATGCCTGTAGCCCCTGATGCTCAGGAGTCTCAGGCTAGGGATTGCTTGAGTTCAGGAGTTTTGAGCTACAATAAGGCTAAAACTGGCGAGGTATCCACATTAAATCTGGAATTAATATTCAGTATACTGGAGCAGGAGCCCAGCCTAAGGAGGGGCAAACTGACCCAGGTGTAATGGCAATGGGAGTTTGAAGATCTTCTCTGCCTCTTGATAGGCTTAAGTGAATTTGAGGACCTTTCCTGATTTGAAAATAAACTCTGCCCCCAGTAGGTTGAATATGGTCACATGGAGCCTGTGGCCTGAGACTTGTTTTTTCAGGAATGGACACCTTTTGTTACTTTGTAGCCAAGTGGGTGACAAGGATTGTGATGTTATCTGACCCTGAGAAGATTATATATACTCTGAGGTGGGGTTTTGCTTTGGGGTTCACTCATGGGAAGAGTTATATGATTTGGCCAGATGAAACTCTGGGCAGCTATTGAGCCACCCGGCTTTGAAAACCCAGATGTTGGTGCTTCTCTCTCTGGTGACTAACTAGGTATGGATGCAATGTTCAGACAGCTGGAAGCCCTATCTGTTGGTCTGTTTCTCTCTCTGTATTTTTTGACTGCTTGTAACTTGTTTGTATTTTCTGAAGTTCAGGGTGCTGACTTTTCCCCCTGAACTAGGTAAATGATCTATGCTTGATTAAAGTAACATTGTTAGCCTTTTTTGAACTGCTTTCCTTTAGAAAAGCAGATCAAAGAACTTGTGCTAGCAGCCATCCTGGGTATGCTGGCACATTTGCTGATACACCAGGTCAGAAAAAGAGCAGCTCAAAACATCTGTGCTGATCAATAGTGCAGTGAATGACCACTGGGCAGGGATTGAGAGACCTGGCCTCCCCAGATCTACCATCCTCCACCCTGCCAAAAAAGGGCAAGAAATGCCTTTAATAGATTCTGAAAAATTCTTAGGTTCACTATTTTTTTGAATATAAATTTTTTAAATGGGATTTTTGAGCTACAATTTTTCTCCCCGTATTTCCCCTACCCACAACCCCAAAATAGCTATCCCATTGTAAAGCCCCTCCCCCGATCTGCTCTCTTTTATGCCCTCCTCCAATACCCCTCTAACTTTCTGGTACAGCAGGGAGGGTCTCCCTACCCCAGTCCCTGTATATCTTAATTCCTACTTGCATGTATTGCAGAGTTTTAAATTTTAGATTCTTTCAGTTCCTCCCTTGTCACACACTCCCACTGGAAGGACAAGCAATTCAATACACGCTGTGCATGTGTAATTACACAGGACATCTTCATGGTGGACATATTGTGACAGTCTGATCATATGTCCCTCCTTCCTATCCCACTCCCCCTCTTGTTCTGTTCTCTACCCTGTCCCTGTCCCTTTACTGAAGTGTGTGCTCCCAGCAACCCTCTCCCAAACCCTGCCCTCCCCTCCGTCATCTCGCTTCTCATCCCCATGTCCCCTACTCTCCTTTGTGGCATGATACCCAGTTTAGAGTTTATGTCATTTCTTCCCTAAGCCGAATTCAATGAGAGTAAATGAAAGTAAAGTTGTAACAGTTATCCCTTGCCTCTTCTATATGGGATGATTAACCCCATTTTGTCTCTCCTTGTCTCCTCCAATTCTAGTCCTCTCCCACCTCAGAATTTTGCCTTTTAAAGTATCATCGCTTCATATTCAATTGATCCTGTACCCTCTACGTACACATATACACACATGCTCAGATATGTATTCATGCACATATATAGCCTCATATATAGACATATGTGTAAGTATACACACACACACACACACATATATATGCACATTTGTATTCCCTTCACCTATCCTCATACTAAGAAAAGTTTCACAACTTACTATTATCCTTTTTTCATATTAGCATGTAAATAGTTCAACTTTGATAAGTTCCTTATGATTTCTTTCCCATGTTTAACTTCTCATGCTTCTTGT
>CM053602.1:61082633-61105589 GCA_028646575.1 Pseudocheirus occidentalis | reverse complement strand
ATGAATGCCACAGGATTCCATACCCAGGAAGGATGGCTGGAAGAGGGCCTCTGGACACCTGAACCTCTCATTGCCAATGGTGATCACCTGGCCATCAGGAAGCTCATAGCTCTTCTCCAGAGAAGAGGAGGAAGCAGCAGTGGCCATCTCCTGTTCCAAGTCCAGGGCAACATAGCACAGCTTCTCCTTGATGTTACGAACAATTTCCCTTTTGGCTGCACCACAGCAATATTCTAACTCAACCTCATTCTACCTGAGACATTGTCTATGAAAGTTTCCCCCCAATTTTCTCCATTCATTCCATTCTTGGCTGTAGCATTTTATTTATACAAGAACATTTTAATTTAAAATAATCAAAATTATTCATTTTATACTTAAATAATGCTCCCACCTTATATGATTTAATATTACATATAATAATAATATTATAATTGTAATATATACCACTGCATCTGCTTCCTTTACATATCCCCCACACCGTTTCTTTGAAGTTCCTGACCTTTTGTTCCTCCAAATGGATTTTGTTATTATTTTTTCTTTTTCTTTTTTTAAAATTTATTTTCTTGTTTACACCATTCATTTCCACGAGATTTTGAGTTACAAGTTTTCTCTCCATCTTTCCCCTACCCAACACCACAAAACAGCCATCGCATTGTATACCCCCTCCCCCAATCTGTTCTCTTTTATGTCCTCCCCCATCACCTCTCTGACCTTCCAGTAGGGCAGGATGGGTCTCCCTACCCTAGTGCCTGTATATCTTAATTGCCAGTTGCATGTAGTTAATAATAATAATAATAATAACAAATACATATATATTTTTAGTATTTGATTATAGAACTTTAAATTCTAGATTCTTTCCCTTCCTCCCTCATCACCCACCCCCACTGGAAGGACAAGCAATTCAATACAGGCTGTACATGTGTAATTATTATTTTTTCTAACTCAGTAAGATAATTTTTTTAGTAAGTTATTAAGATGGAATTACATATATAGATTATTAGTTAGGCAAAATTGTCATTCTTTAAAATTACATTGGCTTTACTTACCCATGACCAATAAATATTATTTCAATTATTTAGATCTGACTTTTTTGTATGAAAAGTATTTTGTGTATATATTCATATAGTTCCCTGTGCCTGTTTTGGCAGGTATACTCTCTATTTTATATTGTTTAGTTATTTTAAATGGTTTAAAATAATATTGACTAATATTGCTGACACATAGTATAGTTTCCCTAGTTTTCTCCTTTTATTAAATCTGTTTTAGTTTGAACTTTGTCTGAAATCATGCTTACTCCCTCTGTTTTTTTACATAATAAATTCTACTCCTGACCTTTATTTTATGTTTGTGTGTATCTCTCACTTTTATAGCATTTCCTGAAAGCTAAATATTCTTGAATTCAAATTGTTCATCTGCTATCACTTTCCATTTTATGAGTAAGTTAATCCAATTCACATGCTAGGCTATAATTACTTGGATATTTTATGTAATAATTATTATACATATATATCATATAATTGCTTGTGTATTACTTGTATATTTTCCTCCTTCCTATGTTTCCTCACTATCTTTCTCAACCTAGTACTCATTCCTCTGTTTTACCTGCTACCTTGCCTTCCTATTCCTTAATTTATTCACCCCTCAAGAATCCCTCCTTTATCCTCTCTTTCCACCTTACCTCCTTGCCCTCTCATTTCTTTCTGAATTTAGAAGACTTTTATATGCTTCTAGATATACGTTCCTCTTTAGCTCATTCCCAATGCGAGTAAGGTTTCAGTACTCCCCACCCTCCTCACTACTAGCTTCTTCCCTATCAGTTTTTCCTTTCTTGCCTCATTTGTATGAGATAATTGCTCATACAATTTTTATCTCTCCCTAAACCATTTTTTTAGAATCACCCCATCATGTGTGGAGGTGTGAACAACCATTCTGGAGAGTAATTTGGAACTATGTCCAAATGGCTATAAAACTATGCAAATCTAGTAATACCACTACTACATTTGTATACCCAAAGAGATTTTAAAAAAGCAAAAGGACCTATATATACAAAAATATTTTTAGCAGCTATTTACTGGGAGTAAGGAATTACACATTGAGGGGATGCCCATCAACTGAGGAATGGCTGAATAAGTTGTGGCATGTGATTATGATGGAATACTATTGTACTGTAAGAAATTATGAGCAGGATGCTCTCAGAAAAACCTGGAAAGACTTGTATGGACTGATGCAAAGTGAAATGTACTGTGTACAAAGTAATGGCAGTATTGTAAGATGATCAGTTTTGAATGACTTAGCTATTCTCAGCAATACAATGATCCAAGCCAACTCTGAAGGACTTATGATGAAAAATGCTCTTCATCCCCAAAGAACTGATAGTGTCTGAATACAGATTGGAGCATACTTTTCTTTCACTTTATTTTTCTTGAGTTTTTGTCTATGTTTTCTTTCACAAGATGACTATTATGGATATGTTTTGCATGGGTATGCATATATAATCTATATTGAATTGCTTGTCTTCTTAATGCGGGGGGGGGTGGGAAGGAAGTAAGGGAATTTGGAACTCAAAGTTTTAAAAATGAATGTTAAAAATTGGACATGTAACTGGGAAGAAAATAAAATACTAAATAAAATGAAATAAAAAATAAAAAAAGAATCACCCCATCATAACTCAGCTTAGCCCAAGCTTTCCTTCCAAACTACCTAAATTAGTGGTTATCAACCTTCCTAATACCATGACCCTTTAATACAGTTCTTCATGTTGTGGTGACCCTCAACCATAAATTATTTTTGTTGCTATTTCATAACTGTAATTTTGCTACTGTTATGAATCATAATGTAAATATCTGATATGCAGGATGTATTTTCATTGTTACAAATTGAACATAACCCACAGGTTGAGAACCACTGACCTAAATAAAAATGACAGTAATAAATGGAACTGATAACATTTTCATATTTAAGAAGTAAATGATTTGACCTTATTGAGTTCCTTATAATTTGTCTTCTGGGTGTCATATGTCAAATTTTCCCTTAAGTTCTGCTGTTTTTGTCACAAACACCTCAAAGTCTTTCAGTTAATTAAATATCCATTCCCCCCCCCCCCATTCAGGATTATATTTAACTTTCCTGGTTGTTACCCGTGGTCATAACCCCAGCTCTTTTGCTCTATGTAATATAGTATTACAAGACCTACTGTCCTTCAATGTAGTAGCTCCTAGGTCTTGTGTAATCCTTATTGTAGTTCCATGATATTTAAATTGTTGGGGTTTTTTTCTTGTTGCTTGCAATATTTGCTCCTTAACCTGGGAGCTTTGAAATTTGGCTATGATGTTCCTCTAAGTTTTCCTTCTGGGATCTCTTTCAGGTGGATGTTTTCCTATTTCTGCTTCACTTTATTGTTCTAGAACAGTGGTGCTCAATCCTCCGAATGCTGCGACCCTTTGATACTCATATGTGGGCATATCTGCATATTGGCAGCCCTGCCTGGAGACCGATAGAGGAGCGGTGTCTCAGTTCCTAAGACCATCAGAAATATGTTTTCCGATTGTCTTAGGAGACCCCTGTGAAAGGCTCATTTGACCCCCAAAGGGGTTGTGACACACAGGTTGAGAACTGCTGTTCTAGAACTTCAGGGCAATTTTCCTTCTAATATTGTATCAAGATGCTTTTTAAAAAATAAATCATACTTTTCAGGTAGTCCAACTATTCTTATATTGTCTCTCCTTGATGTCTTCTTTCTGATGAGGTGTTTCATATTCTCTTCTATTTTTTTGATTTTATTATTTCTTTGTGTCTTAGAATGTAATTAGCTTCCCTTCACCCAATTTAAATTTTCAAGGAATTATTTTCTTAAGTTTTTGGTTCTCTATTTGAAGTTGGTTGACTTCCTTTTTCTATAATTTTCTTGGTTTTCTTGAATTACTTTTTTCCCCCCTAATTTTTCCTTGATCTCTCTTATTTGATTTTTAAAATTAAATTATAAGAAACCTTTTTGTGCTTGGGGCCATTTGACATTTCTCATTGAAAAAGGAGTGTCTTTTTTTTAGTTCTATATTATCTTTCTCTGAAGATGAACCCAGATCTTCACTATCCCTATAGTAACTATCTATGGTTGGATTCTTTCTCATTTGCTTGCTTATTTTTATTAATTATTTTTGTTTTATTTTATTGCAGCTATTAGTGTGATCAAGTTCTAGTCCCAGGGTATGGAGAATAATGACCCAAACCTCAGGTCCTTCTTTACTGATATTTTCAGATGTCTGTTCTGGGGCTCAACCTTGGACTCTCCTCTCTACTGCTAAGCCATGGCTAGAACCCCTGGTCATACTGTCCCATAAATGATTTTACTCCTTGCAGTTCCTCTGGTGGCTGCAAACTACAGCTGTTCTCTCTACCCTGGAACTGAAACCAGGGACTCTGCTCTCCTGCAAGTGCCCACAGCCAGCAGTGTCCCTTCCCCTCACCAGGTGTGTGCTAGCCCCTTCTCCCTGCAGCCACAGCCCGGGACACATCTGATTAGCACAGACTTCCTTAGACAGTGGAAGTTCCTTCAATCTTCTCCTCCTCAGCCATCAGACCCCCCCCCCCCAACACACACTGTCTGTGAGATGAAAGTTTCTAAGGCTGAGGCTGCCTCCCAACCCCAGCTTTCCCCTGGGCGTGTTTGTAGATTCCAGAGTTGTCCTGGAGGTGTTTGTACTTCATTCAGGCCAAACCTCTGCTTCTAAATGCCAGGTCTTTCCTGGGGTCTTCTTAGGTTGTCTTAGGAGAACAACTGCTTTATCCTGACTCGTTTATTTCCCCTTCTCTGCATTCCCTCTGAGGCAATGTTATGTCTTTTTCCATGGAGCAAATTTGGAGAGCAGCCAAGTTTTCTGACCTATCTACTGTCTTTCCAGAATCCTCTCCTGTGTCTGTTTCTTAAATGCCTTTCTTGTAAGCAATCTGTCACTCATTTTTTGTTTTCTTAGATTGTTTAATCCATTCACATTTAAAGTTACAAGCTGGGTTCATATTTTTCTCCAGCTGTCTCTAAAATTTTTTCAAGTTATGATTCTCCCCCCTCTTCAATTTTTTTTTAAAAAGGTGATCCTGTTCCTACTGGCTCTCTTCCCCTCATCCCTGACTCCCTCCTCTCATTTATTACCCCTTTCCCTTTTTTTTTTTGCTTTTTGGAGGGCAGTTGGGGTTAAGTGACTTGCCCAAGGTCACACGGCTAGTTTTTTTTGTGTTTAAGTGTCGGATTTAAGAGGCCAGATTTGAACTCACATACTCCTGACTCCGGGCCGGTGCTCTCTATTCACTGCGCCACCTAGCTGCCCCATCCCTTTCCCTTTTTAAAATTATTTTTAAATTAATTTTTAATAGTTTTATTAATTTCTATCTCCTTTTTTTTCTTCCCAATCTTCTTTCCTCAGTTAAACAGACTCTCCTTTTCTCTTCTTCCCTTCAGCTAATTCCATTCATTAGTTTTTAAATTTCATTTTGCACCTCTTTCAAAAAAGGATTTCTTACTTTCATCATCAATCATTTTCTGTTTACTCTAGAGCAGTGGTTCTCAACCTTCCTAATGCCATGACCCTTTAATACCTCATGTTGTGGTGACCCCCAACCATAAAATTATTTTTGTTGCTACTTCATAACTGTAATTTTGCTACTGTTATGAATAGTAATGTAAATATGACATGCAGGATGTATTTAAATTGAACATAACCCACAGGTTGAGAACTGATGCTCTAGACCCTCATTTTCTGATTCATAATCCCTATAATCATGTGGTCTACTTTTCCCCTGTATTCTTCAAGAAATCAAAGCTTCCAGGGTATTCATTCCAGGCTCTGTCTTCTACACACTTTCTGCCACTGCCCTGTAGAGCTTACTCTGTGAATTTCCCTTTTCCACTATGCCTCATTCTCAGGACAATGCCAATTATTGTAGGTGTCAGAGAGGACACTAAACTATGTTAGGTTCTCCCTCCTCAGTAATCTATGCCCTCCCTTCACCTATTAAGAATTCATCACTGAAACCTCCACCCACCTCAAAAGGCCTCCTTCCTTTCTCCATTTTTGATTTTTCTCCCCTCCTCATCCACTCTCCTGCTTTTCTCTGAGACCACTCACTGTTAGATTTTGATTTGACCCTGATGCATCACTCACTCCCCTCTCTCTGCTCCCCTTCCCCTCCCCACTTTCATATACCCTCCCATTATTATAATATCCCTGGAAAAAACACATTCACCTAGAGCGCGGGGTTCTTTCAGCCATCAGTTCAGTCTGTTTTCTCTGGCACCAGAAAGAGGGAGGGGAGAACAGGGTGTAGGGTGGATTTTGGTGTGAGAATGTGTTGTATCTTTGGGTCCACTAACATGACCTTTCTGGTATCATGGAAGGTGGGAGAAGAGTGCTGAGTGAACACATGTAGGGTTAGGATCAGTGAGCATCAGCTCCTGTTTTGAAAAAAAGAAAACTTTTATCTTGGGTGTCTTAGACCATGAAAATAGTTGGTTACTTTATGTTTAGTACACAGCTTTTGTTTTGGACAGGTTTGAGAGGACATAGGGACCAGAGAAGATATCTAATCCACTGTTTTATTGCCCATGTTACATCTATCTTTTTGCATTGATTAGGCTTAAATTTTCAGGGTATTTAATTTTGAATTGTATCTTGAACTCCTTTGCTAATATACCCATTTCCTACTGTGACTTTCAGTGGATGCAGAAGTTATATGTTATTAAAATGTTTGAATGTTCCTCTTCTGGATGCTTGCAGAATTTGTCATTGAAATCGTTAAATTTAACTACTATGTATCTTGGCATTTGAAGAGTAGGATTTTTTTTCCCCTCTAGAGATGATCCGTCCATTGATGCTTTGTTTCCTATGTCTGGTTGTTCTGGGCAGTTTACTAAATGATCATGTTTAGGGTATTTTTCTCTTCTGAGAGACCTATGATCTTTATGTTGTCAATGTTTTCAAGGCTTTGGTTTGTATTTTCTTATGCTATTACATTTTGCTTTTCTTCTGTCCTCTAGTATTTTTGTATTCAAAATCTGTTAATCTATTTCACTTTTTTTTAAAGAAACTACTACTGATTATTTAATTTATCTGCTTTTTAAAAATTTATGCTTTATAAGCTATAAATGAGCTACTTATTCATTCCTAATTTATTTTCATCCCTCCCTTGCATTATTCTGAAATTCCCATGCTGTTCTGGGATATATATACCCACAGGTGTATCCTGTGAAATACAGTATTTTATATTTCATCGGGCATTGAATTCCTTTTTCTCTATCTTGATATATTTGTTGAGAGCTTTGTAATCTCTTTTAAGATTTTAGTAGTTGTCCTTCCCTCTAGCTTTAGGACATTCTTTGATATTTTAACTGCTTGTGCTCACTGGAAGACTTACATTTCACTGGACTTAGTTCCTGCTCCAAGTAGTTTCTGTTAGGATAAGACTGGTTAGAGGTGGGTCTCAATTCCCTTTTCTTCATGTCAGGTGCAGGGACTCATGCTGGCCCTCTAACCCATTCCCTCCCTTGGTGCCTGCCTTTGACTCTTCATTGTCTGCTGCTTTTTGCAGAGTCCCAGGTAGGAGGGACCATGCTTCCCCTTTCCTCCTCTTCCTCATGTGATTGGGAAGAATGTTTGACTTGCAGGGTGGTAAGTGTGAGGAAGGTGGGCTTTGTCAGTAAAGTCTGTATGTAGCAGGAATGGATCTCGATGGCATGGATGAGTTTGTATCCAGAAACATGGAGGCTGGTGAAGGTGTACTGAATGATTACCTCAAGAATTAGTGTTCCTTATTCTTTAAAATCTAAGGCTTTTATTTTGTAATATTTTGTCCCTGACCTGGGAACTCTGGAATTTAACTATAATATTCCTGGCAGTTTTCTAAGGCTTTTATCTTGTTGGAGTTCTCCCTTTCATGTCCTATGGATTCAGTTGCAACTGTTTTATACCTGGGTCATAATTTTTGTTTTGATTTTTGTTTTTTTGCAAAGTTAGTGGGGACTGGGGGAAAAGGTCTATCATCTTGTTGGTAACATGATTATAGAGCCATCCCAAAGTGGAGTGGTTTACTTTGGGAGAAATAGCCTCTCACTGGAAGTCTTCCAGAAGAGACTGGATGATATGGTTATATTATAGCTTAGATTTCTTATGGGTATGGGTTGGATCAGACGGATACTTCCAACTCAAATTCTACAACTCTGATTCTGAGTGGTTCGACAGGTCTCAATCATGTAACAAGACTCCCAGCATCAAAGTTGTAAAGTCAAGGACCTAGGTCTTTGATGTGTCATCTGGTTTCCATTTGAATTGCTTTGCCAAATCCAATAGTTCTGAGTATACTTGATGTTTTTTTCCTGCACAGGGTATTACTCCGTAGATTGAGTTTTGTGACACTGCTCTCTCCTGGCTCTCCTCTTACCCATCTATTCCTGCTAAGCATCCTTTGATGGTTTCTTCTCCATGTTACACCACCTAGTTGAAGTTAGATCCCAAGTCTCTAGGCCCTCTTCTCATCTATTTTTTACAATTTAATTTTATTTACAATCCAAATTTTCTCCTTCCTCCCACTCCCTTCCCCATTCATTGAGAAGGCAAGAAATAGAATAATCATACATATGAAGTTACGTAAAGCATTTCCATATTGGCTATTTTTGGGGAAAAAAAGAAACAATATGCTTCAATCTGCGCTCTCAACCTATCAGTTCTCTAGCTGGAAGCGGGTAACACATTTTTAGAATCATGAATCCTTTGGAATTGTGACGCATCATTGTGTCTTTCACAGTTGATTACCATCACAATATTGCTGTTACAGTGTACAATGTTTGTGAATCAACTCATACACATCTTTCCAGGTTTTTCTGAAACCAAGCCCTTTGTCATTTCTTATAGCACAACTGTATTCCATCACATTCATTTACCCTAACTTGTTCAGTTACTCCCCAACTGATGGGCATCCCCTTAATTTCTAATTCTTTGCCACCACAAAAAAGAGCTGCTATAAAATATTTTTATATCTATTGGTCCTTTTCCTCTTTCTTTGACCTCTTTGGGGTAAAGGTCTATACTCTCTCTTCTTGTGACATCTTTATTAACTCCAGTGGGACCAATTATCTTTATTTATGATTCCTTATCTGGATCAGGTATGAAGGTGTAGCAGTGTATAACAGTTTAATGTTTACTTTAGTGCTTAATGGTTTTAATTAATGCTTTTAAAAATATCACTGATATTTCCTAATTTCCCCTTCCCAATAAGGCCCTCCCTCATATCAGAGAAATAGTTAAGAAAAATAAATCAACATATTGGTAACATCCAACAATGCATGCCCATTGCTGTAATGTAATTGTCTGACAAGGCTCTGCACCTATGGCACACCACTTGTACTAGGAAGAATGTTGCATCATCAACCCTCTGGAGGCCAGACTGATCACTGGATCAATCCAAGTTTAGTTGCTTTTCAGTGCTGGTTTCCTTTACATCAATGAAGCTGGTATAGAAATTGTTTTCTTGCTTTTCCTTATTTCTTGCTTCATTATATATCAGTTCATACAAGGCTTCTCAAGTTTCTCTGAAATCTTCATAGTCTTGTTTTCTTATGGCACAGTAATATTTCATGATCACATACCAGTGAGTTCAGGCATACCCCAACTGATGGGGGAAATTTGTTTCCAGTTTTTTGCTAACATGAACAGTGTTGCCACAAATATTTGCGTACTTTTTTGTACCTTTTCCTTCTGTCTCTTACCTCCTTAGGATGTATGCTCAGTTGTGGTATCACCAGAGCTGAGGGTATGAACAGTGTATTGACCTGTAGTATAATTCCACATGGTTTTCCAAAATGATTGGACCAATTCCCAGTCTGTCTCTTCACAGTCTCTCCAACATTCATTATTTTCATTTTTGCCAAGTAGATGGCAATCTGATTAGTAATTTGGAGCAGTCTTTCATATGATCATTATTGATCATTTTGGGGTAGACACTCTCCTAACTCACCAGTGAGTTTGAGTCCCCTCGGTTCCCTTCAACCTGGTTTAGCCTGTCTGCTCAAAGGTTTACCAGGGTGTTGTTCGCTGTGCATGCTACAGTTTCTGGGAGCCACAGGTGAGAGTCAGGTGGAATAGGTGGACACCAAAGGTGGAAAGCAGCCCTGAAAAGGGCTAGGCAGCCTTCACACCAGATAGTCTTCCCTGAACACACTAAGCTCACTTACATTGGCAGTGTATTTTTCAGGGATGTACACACCGATAATGAGATTGATGCACAAATTGACAGAGCTTGCTCAAGTGTTTGGGAGGCTCTGAAGGAAAGTGTGGGAGAGAAGAGGTGTTAGACCGAAGAGGTGTTAGACTACCAAACTGAAGGTCTACAGAGCTGTGGTGCTGACCTCACTGTTGTATGCCTGTGAAACCTGGACAGTCTATCAGAATCATGCCAGGAAACTGAATAGCTTCCATTTCAATTGTCTTAGGAAGATCCTGAAGATCACCTGGCAGGATAAGGTACCAGACACTGAGATCCCTTCTTGAACCAAATTGCTGAGCATTTAAACTCTACTTCAGAGACCATGACTCTGATGGGCTGCCCATGTTCTTCAAATGCCAAATGTATGCTTGTCTAAGACTATCTAATGGAGACACACATGGGCAAGCCTTCACATGGTGGTCAGAGGAAACAATACAAAGACACTCAAGAACTTTGGAATTATGTGATATGGGAGACACTGGCACAGGACTGCTCAGCATGGCATATAGACATCAGAGAAGGTGCTATGCTTGGTGAGCAAAGGATTGAAGTAGCTCAAAAGAAACACAAGATGTGAAGATTTGGAGAATCCATCCCAAATGTTGACATGGACTATTTGTGCCTGGCCTGTGGTAGAGCATTCTGAGCTCATATCTGATCAGCCAGTCAGACATACTGAAACTTAACTCTAGCATACTGATGTCATTTTGGTCCTCTTCAAGAACAAAGGACAACAACCAACTACTGATCATTTAAATTTCTTATTTTGAAAACAGTATGTTTATATCTTTTGATCACTGATCTCTGGGGAAATGTCTTTTGGTCTACATATTTGTGATAATTTTCTAAATATGTTGGATATTACATTTTCATTAGAGATATTTCATAAAAAGATTTCCCCCCAACTTCCAATAGGGTAGCTGGTGGCACAATGGATAGAGCACTGGACAAGAAACGTATGAGTTCCAATCCAGCCTCAGATACTTATTAGCTGTGTGACCCTGGACAAATTACTTAGCCTTGTTTGTCTCAGTTTCCTCATCTGTAAAATAACCTGGAGAAGGAAATGGCAAACCACTTCAGTACCTTTGCCAAGAAAATGCCAAATGGGGTCATGAAGAGTCAAAAATGACTGAAAAATGACTGAACAAAAACAACAAAAGCACCTTCTTCCCGGGGGTTGTTGTAAGGATCAAATGAAACAATATTTGCACAAGCAGTTAGTATAGTGTCTGGCACATAGTAGGTGGTATATAAATGCTCATTCCCTTCCAATAGCCAAGAGTATCTGAGTGGGCTCATTGCTGCATTGATTTTGCCCATTTATAAGCTTTAAAAGTTTATGTAGTAAAAAACTTGCCCAAAGTCACATGGCTAGTAAGTGTGGCAAGCATCTGAAGCCGTATTTAAACTCGGATCCTCCTGACTCCAGGGTCGGTGCTCTACTCACTGAGCCACCTACCGGCCCCCTTTTTTATTTTTTACAATTGCCTCAATCTCTTGTTTAAGAATTCTTACCAAACCATATGTATGTTTCCACCTTCTGTTTTCCAATTTTTAAAATATAATGTAACCTTTTATGTTAAGATCACCAAGCTCATTATAGAGCTAAGATGAACAGGGTTAAGATTACAGAGTTTATTATATGGTACATGCTATATTGAAGTGTAGTTCTTAGGAAATTGGTTTCCAGTTTTTTCAGCAATTCTCGTCCAGTAACTTGTGTCCTTGGGTTTATTAACATTTGGCAACTATGTCTGTGGGCTTGGCCTCACTCAGACTAGTCCTCTGATTTGATACTGGAACAAAATGAGACACTTATAGACAGGTCATTCAACAGTTAAAAAAAAAAAAGGAATTTTACTTAGCCATAGCAGAAGGCTAGACAAGACAGCCATTTTTTTCTGAACCTTCGATCACCCTTCAAGGTGATTCCGTTGAGCCTAACTTACTTGCCTGAATCACCCACCACGACCTGCCAAAAGCCTTACAAAACACCTGCAGCCAAACTGTTTTGTACTCAGGTAATAAGGAAGTGATGTAAATAGGCTGAACCTTTAGTCCTCTGAGCCAATCAAATCTTGAGGGTGATATCTCAATATCTTTGAAGGAAAAATCAACCTAAGTAGCATGGGGAGAAGGATTAGGATATTTATCCTATCACACCCCAATCCTTGGTGGTAAGGTCATTGGGGTCTTATAGATGACCTTTCAATATTTAAATGACTAGGGCTATTACTGGTCAACTCTGATTCCCACTATTTAAGAAGCCTGATACAGATAGGTGGTGCATAGAGTACTGCTGTTTGAGGCAGCTGGTGGCAGCACATTCAATAGGCCGTACAACTCTGTGCAAGTCATTTCACCTGTCTGCCTCAGTTTCCTCTTCTGTAAAATGAGGACCACTGTACCTATCTCCCACGGTTGTTGTGAAGACAATACAGATAACACTGTTAAAGCACTTAGAACAGTGCCTGTTTTCATCAGCTGTACATGACACTTTCACAAAAACTAACCATGTATTATGGCATTAAAAACCTCACAAAAAATGCAGAAAAACAGAAATATTAAACGCACCCTTCTCAGACCATAATGCAATAAAAATTATATTCAATAAAGGACCTTGGAAGCATAGATTAAAAATTAAAGAATGAGTGGGTCAAAGAACAAATCATAGAAACAATTTCATTAAAGATGACAACAACGAGACAACATACTCAAATCTGTGGGATGCAGTCAAAGCAGTACAGGAAATTTATATCTTTTAATGCTTATATCAATAAAAAAAGAGAAAAAGCAGATTTTTTTACTTTTGCATCATTACTATTGGGCATGAAACTAAAAAAAACTAGAAAATAACAAATTAAAAATCCTCAATTAAACATCAACATAGACTCCTGAAAATCAAAGGAGAGATTAATAAAATTAAAAGTAAAAAACAAAAAACCAAGCATTTAACTAATAAATAAAACTGGGAACTAGTTTTGTGAAAAACCAGATAAACCACCAGCAATTTAGATTTTTAAAAATGAAGAAAACAAAATGACAGAAATAAAAATTAAAAGGATGAATGCACCAATGAAGAAACTAAAGCAATTATTAGGAGCAATTTTGCCCAATTATGTGTTAATAAAATTTGACGATTGAAGCGAAATGGATAGTTACAAAATATAAATTGTGCAGATTAACAGAAGAAGCAATAGAAAACTTAAATAACCCTATCTTTTTTGTTGTTCAGTCATGTCTAACTGACCTTCTACCCAAGTTCATGTTCATTGTTTCCATGATACTATTTATCCATCTTGAAATTAAATAAGCTTTAAATGGGCTCCCTAAGAAAAAGTTCCCAGGAACAGATGGGGTGGGGGGAGACACACAAGTAGAGAATACATAAAACCAGAGTGCATGCATGGAGGCAAAAGTTATCACTGTAATTTATGTAAGCATTTAATGAACAGATCTTAAAAAAAAAAGCATGTGAGTTACAGTATTTGAAATCATCACAGGGTTCATGGGACATTTTGGTGGTAAAAAGGGATCCGAGGAACACAAACCACTGAGAAGTGCCACTGAACATTTGCTCTAGTCTAATTGGGTTCTTTGCTTTACATTTGATTGCCCCATAACTCTTTCAGTCTCTGTAATGTGATGCTTGTGAATTACAAATTCAGAAGGCATTTCTGCTTTGTAACGAAATATAGATTTATTGAATGGAGCACATGCTCGCCAGTGTCTCATCACCATTACACTGTTTAGTCTTTGCTAACAGATTTGCCATGTGATTTCATGCTTGGCTGCCTCCAGACTCTGTAAAGATTGAAAATCTGGTCCTTTAAGACTCAACTAACCTTTTCCTCTTTTCTATATGTGTGCCTACCGGTCTCCTGTAATAATTCTGACACCTGAATAATTCAACATTTCCATTTTTGTTCCCTGGGGAAGAGGTGTCAATACAGAGAAGATTCTTGATATGAGCCACTGCCATTATCTCTGCTGTGAGATGTTTAACTTTGATTTTGTCCATATACAGTGCTCTGACTTTGAGGATGGAGGCATCACTTGCCTTCCCCGTAAGCAAAGATTATATTTCTGACCTAGGAAATATGAATTCTGCCTCACTTACAAATACGATCATGACTTAGCTTCATCCAAACAAGAGACTTCTAATTTTGTTCTGTCTACCTCCCAGTTTCTTTGCTGGGGTGTCCTCTTTGCTCATTCAAACTGAGTAACTCTTCTTTCCTAGATGGAGGTTTAAAATTCAATTCCCATTTACTGCCCCCTACTGGGACTGTATCAAGAATTTCTGAGTGATAAAATTGGTCTGGCACTTTACAGAATATGTTGTGTATTCTCTTGGGCTAAACTTGGCTATAAATTATTGTTCAATTCCCTAATTATTTTATGGCTCCTTTCAGTACTCTGATCTTATAGTGTCTTTAAAAGTTTTATACCTGGGTCCACTCAGTATGAGTAGACCTCTGTGTGCTAAAACACTTATCACATGACAATATATCTACTACAGAACCTATTTTCAAAAGACTGATCCATAATGACAGTACTTATGGAAATCACAAAGTTTTGGTACTAAACGTGTGACATCATCAATCAATCAATCATTTATTAAGCGCAACTACGGGCCAGGCATTGTGCTTAAGCACTGGAGATACAAAATGAAGCAAAAAGGCAGTCCCTGCCCTCAAGGAGCTTACAATCTAACAGGGGAGATAACATACAAATAAATATGTACAAACAAGCTACATACAGGATAAACAGGAAATAATGAAGAGAAGGAAGGCACTGGAATTAAGGAGGGTAGGGGAAGGCTTCCTGTAAAAGGTAGGATTTTAGTTGGTACTTCAAAGAAGCCAGAGAGGTCAGTAATTGGAAAGGAGAGAGAACATTCTAGGCACAAGGGACAGTCAGAGAAAATGGCCAGAGCCAGGAGATGGAGGGTATTGTTTAGGAAACAGCTAGGAGGCGAGTGTCCCTGGATCAAAGAGTAAGTGTTTGGGAATAAGGTGTAAGAAGATTGGAAAGGAAAATACAAAGAGTTTTGAATGTCAAACAGTGAGCATTTTGTATCTGATCCTGGAGGTACAGGAGCCACTGGAGTTTTGAGGAGGTGGGGTGACATAGTCAGATCTGTTCTAGGAAGATCACCTTGGTAACTGAATGGAGGATGGACTGGAGTGGGGAGATATTTGGGGAAGGCAGCAGATCCCACCCCTCCAGCAGCTACTGCATGAAACGATGAGGTCTGCACGAAGATGGTAGTGTCACAGGAGAAAAGGGGGATGTACTCAAGAGAAGCTGCAGAAGTAAAATCAGCAGGCCTTGGCAACAGCTTGGATATAGAGGTGTGAGAGTGAGGAAGCTAGGATGACTCTTAGGTTGTGAACTGGGGGACTAGAAGGAGGGTGGTGCCCTCTACCATAACAGAGAAGGCAGGAGGCAGGGAAAAGATAATGTGTTTAGTCTTGGCCATGCTGAGGTTTTTGAAGCTATTTAAGATGTCCAACAGGCAGCTGGAGGACTTCAGGGTCACATGATGAATAAGATGGAAAGCTAGATACCTTTCCAGATGCTCAAAAGCTTCAAACTTTTCCAAAATAGGAATTATGCACAAGAGATGACATACATTCAGCTGTCTCCATGATCTGACACTAAGAGACCCAGTGAGGCAACAACTTGATGTGAACTAATGATACAGAAGGTTAATGTAGTCACTCAGCACTCTCTCCTCCCTACCTTGCTCTGCACTTTCAAAAACCAAAAGCCAGGGGCAACTAGGTGGCGCTGCAGTGAATAGAGCACTGGCCCTGGAGTCCAGAGGACCTGAGTTCAAATCCTGCCTCAGACACTTAACACTTACTAGCTGCGTAACCTTGGGCAAGTCACTTAACCCCGACTGCCCTGCCTTCCCCCCTCCAAAAAAAAAAAGCCAAAAACGTGTTCTGGCTAGAACCAAAATGTGCTGGCTTTCTGAGAAATAGAGGGAACAGAGGCACAATGTTAGTGTGTGCATGTGTGCCTACTATGTGCCAGGAACTATTCTTTATATTTATTACAAATATTTACAAATACTATTGTCATTTGATCTTCACAAACAACACTGAGAGATAAGGGCTATTATTATCCCCATTTTACAGTTGAGGAAACTGAGGCAGACAAAGAAGTGACTTGTGCAGGATCACAGTTCATAAGGGTCTGAAGCCAGATTTGAACTCAGGTCTTCCTCACTCCAGGCCTAGAGTTCTATCTACTGTGCCACCTAGGTGCCAAGAAAATAAAGTGAGCAATAGGGAGACATAAGGAAAAAAGACTGAAATTGCCAAAGATCTTGGAAGGAAGAAAACTCAAAGACCTTGAGTACTAGCAGATAAACCAACAGGAAAGACACTAATAACAGAAGGGAATGTGGCCTTCAATTCAGCTCAACAAAGTCAGGTATCTATGAATATCACAAAACTAAGGAAAATGAATTAATACCTGCTAAGGCACGTACTCTTCAGATCAGTGGTTCTCAACCTTCCTAATGCCGCGATGAGGGTGTAGCTGCATGTGGGCGGACTTGCCTGGAGTCAGCAGAGTAGTGTCTCAGTTCCTAAGACCATCAGAAATGTGTTTTTGGATGGTCTTAGGTGACCCCTGTGAAAGGGTCATTTGACCCCCAAACAGGTCGCGACCCACAGGCTGAGAACCACTGCTGTAGATTCTCAAGACAGCAGAGAACCACAGCAGGATGTTCTGAAGAGTTTGAGAGAAATAAGAATTGTGAAAGTAGAGTTTATGGCCTTTACAGCAGAACATAAAAGTCTGAATCCACAGTGGCCAGTCTTGCCAAAAGAACTAAAGAGAAACAACTGATTGGGGCTGCAAAAACACAGAAGTGCAGGAAAAAGTGAAAGAAGAGAAGTATAAAACAGTAACATTCAAAGAAAACATCAATTCTATACAAGAAAAATATTGATGCCAACTTAAGGCATCAATTTCTTCTAGAAGAATGTCACAAGTCAAAATCCAGCAGGCAGCTGGTGATCAGGAACAGACGGAGATCCAAGTTGTTGGTGTTCTCGAATTTATCAAACATAATTCTCCTGTTTCTGGGTCTTGTGTACTTCATCTGCTCCAAAGATCAACTTTTGAACCCATTTCAAGTAGTTTTGATGCTCCTGCTTGGTAGTAGTTGGATCCAATACTGCTAAGACCCCTTTTTCCCACTTTCTTCCATCATTTCCCTTGAGATTTTTGATCTATTCCTCCAGATGAAAGTTGATATTATCTTGTCTAATTCTAGAAGGCAACCTGTGGTAGCCTGATTGCTAGCACTGGATATGTAAAGCACTTTTTTTAGTATATTTGCATAGTTCAACCACGAACAATTAATGTCTCGTTATTTATGTATTTCTGTTAAGTGCTTTGTAGTTGTAATCTTCTATTCTGTGTGGTCTTGGTAGATTATGTCTAATATATTTTATATATTCAGTTATTTTGAAATTTTTTTAAAAAAAAATCTCTTCCTGTTGGGTTATATTTGTACTATACAGACAAGTCAATGGTTTCCGTAGGCTTACTTTGTAATCTACCACCTTGCTAAAATGACTGTTTCAAATTTTGGTTGAATCTCAAGCTCTCCAAGTAAACCATCACATCATCTACAAAAATTATAATGGTGTAGTTTTTAAAGAAGAAAAAACCACAACCTATTCTTATTCCCTCACTTTCTTATTCTTGTCTTATTGCTACAGTTACTATTTCTAGAACCACATCACAGTCAAAAGCAGGTACCCTTGCTTTACTCTTTATCTTCGGCATTTCACTTCAGATAATGGTTTTAGATATAATCTGCCAGGAAAAGGAATGGTTCACTTATTCATATGCTTTAACATTTTTAGATACATAGTGGTGTTGTATTTTGTCAAAAGTTTTTTTTAAAAAATCTACAGACGACAGTGTAGTTTTTATTAATATGATCTATCATGTTTATAATTTTCATAATATCGAACCAGCCCTGCATTCTTGGTATAAATCCAGACTGGTTATGCTTTTCATGTGATTGTGTAACCTCTTTGCTAATATTCAATAATTCACTATTTTTTGCTGATATGCATTAGATATTAGTTTATAGTTCTCCTTCTGTGCTTTTTCTCTCCCTGGTTTGGGTATCAAGGCCATATTTGTCTCATAAAAGGCATTTGGTAGAATGTCTTCTTACTCTTGTTTTGCAAACAATTTATGTGATACTATATTAACTATTCTTTGAATGATAGAATTTCCTTATCAATCCATCTGTGCCTGGGGTGTTTTTTCTTATTTCTTTTAAAAAAAGGTATTCTTTTTATTTTTTGCACCATCTTTTCCTAATATTCCCTCCTATCTCAATAGAACACTTCTGCTTCTACTTTTCTTTGCTCTGCATCAATTAATGTTTCTGTCAAATCAATAAGCATTTATGTGTCAGGCATTCTGCTAAGTACTTGGGATAAAAAGAAAGGTAAAGTGGTCCCTGCTCTCTAACTGGGGAAGATCACATACATACAGCTATGTACCCACAAGCTATATACAGGGTAAACTGGAAGTAGTCTTACAGGGAAGGGTCTAGCATTGAAGGGGAATGAAGTAAGGAAAGCCAGGAGGTAGAGATGAAGGTGAACATTCCAGGAATGAGGGACAGTCAGTGAAAAGTGTCTTGTGCCACGAATAGCAAGGAGACCAGTGTTTCTGGATCAGAGTACATGGAAGAGGGTCAGGAGTAAAGATGAGAAAGCTACAAGGGCCTAGGGCTCTTGTGAAGGGCTCCTTGTATTATTTCCTTGATTCTGTCTCCAATTTTCTCTGAATTCTTCATCTTATTTTCCACAGCTCAATAGTATTTCATTAAATGTCTATACTACAAATCCCCAATTGATTGGCACCCGTTTTGTTTCTACCTTTTTGCTAAACAAAACTGCTGCCATTATTTTGGTATGAGTTCTGTCCTTTTAACTACATTTCAAAATTCACATCATTTTATTACCTGCTCTGCCTCTATCATATCGACCTTTTAGGGCACAAGCCCAGTAGTGTTACATATCTGGGTCAAAGGCTATGAACATTTTGGCAACTTTTCTCAAACAAGTCCAAATGGTTTTCCAGGATGGCTGGCCCAACTCACAGCTCCCCAAGAGTGTATTAGTGTGTCTAATGGCCCATGGCATGCTCATCTGATGGGTATGAGTTGAAAACTTCAGATCTGTTGAATGTGACTTGGATCATTCTTTGGTGAATATTGATCTTTGTTTCTTCTCTGTAATTCTTCTTTCAAAAAGACTCTTAGATTTTCTGACTCCTGCTGACCAGATTCTCACTTGCAGATAGCTGCTGTGACTGGAATTGAGTGATAGACACTGATTGGGGTGTGGGAACCAGTGGGCCTCAGGCCAGGGTATAAAGTATAATGGCAGAGGGTGGGCTGTGGTGGGGCACAGATATATCTATATGCCACACAGTGGCCAGACAGGGATCGTAAGGTGCTGGGACACATGGGAACATCTTGGTGAAGAAGAAGCCTAAACAGGTGGAGTGATTTGGATGCCAGCCTAAGCCTAAGGGCTCTAGGACTGTATGTAAAAATGGTGTTATGGGGGCTGCGGGGAAGCCACGTGGATCAAAGGTTTATGAGCAGAGAGAAGAGCTGCAAGCTAAAGGGGGGGGGCCTATAATGTCTTAGGTGCCCCTAAAGTTGTGGAGTTACTTGTTGGCCACCATCCTGAGTGCAGAACTCCAGGAAAATATACTGGGGATCTTCCTCTGTGAGGGTCACAATAGGCACACTGTAACAGGGGCTTGCTAAAGCCTATGTAAAGTGTAACAAGCCTACCCCTCAGGGTATGGAAAAGGTTATTTTATTGGAAGGATATAGCAGTGCAGGGGGAGAGGCAACCAGAATTGGCCTCTTTGGTCTTCCCCATATGTGACACTGTACCTCATGTTACAATGGATAGAATACTAGATTTGCAATCAGATGTTATAGGTTCAAAACCCAGCTCTGCCACTTCTGAACCATGGAACCCTGGGCTTCAGTTTGCCCATCTTTAAGATGGTGGTGTTGGGACTGGATTAACTCTCAGAGGTCCCTTTCAATTGGAAGTCTCAAATTGTGTCTCACCCCCAATAGAAGATAAACTCCCTGATGCTGTGATCAGGGTTATTTTTATTGTTCTGCTTTTATCCCTTGAGCCCAGCACAACTAGGTGCTGAGTGCTTGCTGAACTGAGAAAGTGCAAGTCTAGAGTTCATCAAAAAGGTGGGCAGCTGAAACCACAAGTTGATGGAATTGCAAAGAAAGAGAAAAGTTTTGGCTTAGGTCAGACACTTACAGAACAGTTTTATTAAGAGGCTGGAAGGACGGGGCACCACAGTGCAGAGTGCTGGGCCTGGAGCTGGGAAGCTCCCAATTCAAATCCAGCCCCAGACAATGATTAGCTGTGTGACCTGCTTCAGTTTCCTCTTTTGTAAATGGGGATCATAACAGCACCTATCTCCCAGTGCTGTTTATGAGGATCAAATGAGATGTGTAAAATGCTTTGCCAACAGCATCTGTATAAGCTACCAGCACTGCAAAAGCTCTAGGTCTGGAGTCAGAGGAGCTGAGGTCAAGTCCTGACTCTCATACATACTATCTGTATGATCTTAGGTAATTCACTTAACTTCTCTGCCACCAGTTGCATTTGTGCAGTGAGGGGGTTGGTCCCTTCAAGTTCTATTATCCTATAAATATCTGAAAGACTGTCAAGTGGGAGACGGATAAGACACTGCTGCTTAGCTCCAAGGGGCAGAACTAGGAATAGTGGATTGGGTTGAAATTGCATAGAGAAGGATTTAGGTTTGATGTAAGAAAAACTTACCAACTTACTGAAGAACATGGACAGGAATCCCACAGGATGGGCAGGCACAGAGGGGTTGCAATCGGCTTAGTCAGAGGGAACACTGATATCAATGAGATCTCAGCTCCGCCTTCACCCCTGACACTGCTGTCCCAAAATGCTGCTGCATCTCTGGAGGTTAAAGGCACCTTCCAGTGGAGAATGAATGGATGGCCACTTGTTTGGAATGTTGGAGAGGGAGCAGAGAAGTAGAACAGATGGACTAAGGTCCTGTGAAATTCAACCCTGGTAATCCATTACCTTTGTGTTCAGGTGGAACAAAGGCCAGAAAGGTGAATTTCATTTCTGTTTCTGTATGTACTCATCCTAGTGGTTCCTGTAAGATCTTCAGTAACTGTAGAAATGAATCATCTTAAAACTCTTCCAGATGTTACTCACAGTCCCCAGCAGCTCTGATGCCTTTTGGTTGCTCAGGTGGCACTTCTAAAATGGATGTTCCTCACCATCCAAACACTGCCCCACTCTGGCAGAGGTAACAACCTCCTGGCTGCCAAAATGAAGTCATTGGAGCAAGATGTTTTAAAAACAAAGGCCACTCACATTTCTGTGTTGTTTTATTTCAAGAGGTGAAGCTTTTCAATTACGCTGTCAATGAATGCATTCTTTAAGACAAGAGCATCTTTGTTAAAAGTAGTTTTATACAGAAATAGAATTGAGAGCAAAGTCAATTCCCTGAAACATGCACAGTTAGGTGCACTGGTAACCTGGTGCAGGTATGGACACAAAAGGGAACTGGACTTTGAAGCCATTTGTTTCTGAGTAAAGCTATTTTTGTGGTTATAACCTAAGGATGCACAATTCTGTTCTGGACCAGGCAGGCTAAAGTAATTTTTAAAAAAGGATTTGAAAGGGCCACTGTGATAGACCTGACCAATGGACATCAGTAACATGGGCAAGAAGGAAGATGGCAATACTTTCAATGTGTATGCTGGGTTAAGGGAAGGGGGAGAAGGAACAGGTCCCAATAAAACAGTGTGAATTATAGAATGCAGTTAAAAGGATAGGCACTGCAAGCCACAGGATGTGAAGCATATATAGTCAAGGCACATGGTCGGGATAATTCAAGAGTTGAAGAAAATGGGGCACAGAACTAATTCTTCAGTTAACAAAGGGGTCCAAGCTTCCTATAATCTCACTGAAGGGCACTTACTGGGAAATCTACAGACAGACCCCTGGCTCCCTTTGAGACATACACACACCAATCTCCTTGATAGCAGGTGTGTCCTTTAAACTACATGGCCTCTAGCTAGGTTCCAAGATAGGCTCATTACACTGCTTTCTGCACCATACTATCTGCTTTCTCTCCATCTCCACTCTAGTCAAATGATTTTGCAATCATGTAAGTTTTTAAAGGATCCTGCCCCCCCACCCCCAATGAAGGCTTTAGTCACCAAAATGTGCTTTGCTTGGTGACCCGAGCTCTGGCCAAGTATCTGCTCAACCTCTGGTCCGACTGTAGACAGCCACTTAACGTGCACGGCCCGGCCTTGAAGGAAGTGCAGTCTGTAGCTCAGCAGCCAAGCCCAATACAGGGGATGGGGGGGAAAGAGGCGCTCTCAGCGACCACACCGGCTCCACTGCTGACTCGGCATTCAGTTTATTCATTCAAGGCAACACAACTGGTAAGCCCCCATAAGAAAAAGATTTCCTGTGTTCTACTTAAATAACTTCCAAGCCAATCCAAACTGTTAAGAGGCAGTTTCTCTTCCTGTGTCATGCTTGGCCAAAGCAGTTCTACCATTCTGGGAACAAGGGGGTTGATCTGAAGAGCCCCTCCCCC